>VYXB01008328.1:544509-606159 GCA_013397135.1 Pachyramphus minor
AACATTCTCTAGGAGGAGACAAGAGAGAAAATGAACCATGTAGTAGCTTGTTTGTGTGGTTTTGCTGCTGGTGACTGGTAGCTAAGAGATATTATTCTGCTTTTATTTACCAGATATTGTAGTACTGACAATCACACTCCTCTAGCTTTGACCAGGCAGAGGTAACTTGCAAGATTTGACCAGGCAGAGCTAAACTGCAAGCTAACCTGCTAAACTGTAAAGTCTTCAGACTTTACATTTTAAAACTGTTAGCACTTGAAAATTTATTATTATTATTTACATGATCAAATTCAGTTTTTCCTTTGGAAATAAGTGACTTAATGTGTGACTTGAATTAATGATTAAAACTCTATAAAATTTGCTGGATATGTTAACTTTTCAGTTGTAATTGGTATTATTGAAAATTAACAACCTTATTGGCTATAAATCAAAATTACCATATACCAAAACAACCACCCTGCTAATTTTTTGAGAGGTTAACTGTATTTTTTATGGAAAATTGTTCCATAGTAGAAACATAACTGCATAATGTGATAAGAAAGATTTTAAAATTGCATAGCAGTGGCTTGTAACAGTTTTCAAAATTACTTGTCCTTACCAAAGTCAAACCCGTAATGTAATATATAGGTTGCAATAAGAAATAATATGATTTGCCTTAAACCATTTTTTATACTTTTAATTTTAAGTACTATGGCTTATAGTCCTAATAAAATAGTAAAAAAACGGTCTCTTGAATGCAATAAAATGCCATTCTGTGCATGTAAAAAGATTATGCATGTTGATTTTTGAAAAGCAGAAGGTTTTGAGGATTAAAAAGCAAAAACAACAACAACAACAAACAGAAAAAATCCACTATCACAACAAAAAATTACCTAAGCTATTTTACTGACAGACTATCAATGTCAGTAAACTGAGATACTTGTCAGATTTCAATTTCCAGTTTATATAATCAAATTATTGATTATATAAATCCTAACACTTTTTCTACATGTTTCATATTTATCACAAGAAGTAAGCACTGAGAATTTGGCCTCATCCTCACTGTGTGTCAAGCAAGGACATTACTTTAATACATGCCATAATGATGAATTAATTAAAACTTGAGAAGTACTCATATTATGCTAATGAACTCTGCTGCCAAAGCTAAAAATAAGTAAGTTCAAAAATAGCCATGGAAACCTTTAGAGTTGCAATTATTTAATTACAGGACACCTTTAAAGAAATGAACGATAATTCAAGTGACTATAAGTATTTCTCCAGTTACGCAACTTTAAAACAGCAGCTAAAAACACCATTAGAGCTTCAGGTGACATAGATCAAGACAATTACATGGAGTTAAGTTCAGTGACATCTGTTTGTGATAATTAGGCATTATTTTTTAATTGTTTAGTTACTATAACTGTGTTTGACACTTGAGATGTTAGTCAGCTCTCAGTTAAATTTATGATTAAAATTAGTATACAGGTATCATGTAAGAAGCTCTTAATATGTTGTTACACATAAAAGGTCCCAGTAGTGCTGAAAGTGAAAGATACATAAATTAAAGTAAGTATAATGCTCAGATACTATGATAATCCAGTCTTAATGAGTTGTTGATGGTGGTTTACACTGTTAATTTTTGTTTGCTGCAGAAGGGACCAAAATGGAACTCCACTGTGTCTTTAACTAAAAGTATTTAGGTCAGACTAAAAGAAAAATCTTGGTTATATTTAACCACTTCAGTTCAATTTTGTGATTGGGAATGTCTACTTTAATTCAGTAGGTTCTTCCCTTTTTGATCAGAAATTTTCTTCCAGAGCTTTTGTAGCAGTAGATATGACTTCCCCTATCAGAGCAGTCAGGTTATTTACTCTCCAAACAAGACTCACTGGAATTAGAAAAATAGGCTGACAAGATCTTAATGTCCTGAGGGACACAGTTGGCAAGCAATGCTCTAAAACTGCTCCGTGTGTACAGACTTCACTGAGATGCCAGAAGCAAACCAAGAAAAAGGACAGGAGTCTAAGTCTCATTTAAAAACCAAGTAGAGATGCTTTCTTCTTATGTAATATCCTACATCTTGAGTGGGTTTAGGCATACCTAAGCCCAACATGATTCAGTCATATCTTCAGTGCTCAAGCACATGAACCAGCCTTCTGACCTGGACAGAAGTTAAAGGAAGTGTTGCAGGTGTTGAGTTCTGGGGAAACTGGGCTGCTGTGTAGCAGTAAATAAAAGACATGGCCTAAAGACAAAGAAGAAACCCTCATATATAGTGCCTACGTTTCCACGGTTATAATGTTTCTTTCATAACGTTTGACTGTGAGCTTTAAATAACATTGAAATTTATGATTTTGTTTTGTAGCAGTATTCTTCTCTGTCAATGGGCTATAAAAATCAGAGACATCAAAAGGAACAAAGTAGATAATAAATTCATAGGTTAAAGTTCAGACTTGAGCCTTTTATGCAACTCCAGCCAAACCAACACATCCCTACACAGTGGGAATATAGCAATTCCTCATAAAGTAAATACAATCAAACCGAAGTGTGTTGACATTCTTGAAGATGCCAAAAGAGTCATTGTAAATATCTAAACTATCAGTAAATTGAAAGATTCAATTCTAGAGACAAGAGAGGATTTATGGTTCACACCTTTCAGTTGCTAAGCCCTAGATAGTATTACAGTAGATTCCTGAGCTACCAGTATCAAAAGTAACTTAAACTGCCTGTGATAGAAATTAATATTCCCTGAAACTGATTGTGAAACTGATTGAAATAAATTACTGAACTCAGAGCTTTTACTACAGTTTTTAGAATGCATGCCAGAGAAAAATGGAGATAGGGTATTCTCAGCAGACATTTACTAATTTTGCCTTTTGACGTCCTGTTTTTTGTGGGCAAATGCATTTTCTTGGGGCCATCAAGCAAACAGTGTAGAACTGATAATGCACATATATCTGAATAAAAAAGATCTCTAAATATTTATTTTCAATATTTTCTTTAAAAATGGTTAACATGAAACCCTTTTTTTAGGTTTGCAAACAAGCTAGTGGACTATTCTCTCAACCACACTACCCATAGAATTTACATAACATCATAAAATGAGACCCCAGGAGCTTCAATGATATTACTTGTTTATACTACTGTAAGAACAGGCTCAAGGCAATCTGTGGCTTTTTTGCGATTTTTGTTCTGTTTTGTATTTTTCCCCATTGTCAGCAGTCCTAAACTGATAGTCTCTGGCATCTAGATTAATCTGTATTATCTACTATCAGAAGATATAAACATATCTGTTCCTAGGTAGAGGTCACTATAAGATGTGAAAATATAACATGTTGACATTCTCATAAGCAAGTGTAAAGTTAAGTTTATCAGATTTCCAACCACATTCTTTACCAGTGAATTTAGCCCAGCATTTTAATTGTAAGAAACCATGGATTATAGGTCTAATTGCAATACTGAGCCTAGTATTTGTTCTATATTGATTATAAAAAAGGTTTCTAAAAGTGTACATTCATTATTTCTTCACTTTCTTTTTCTGAGTAAATCCACCAACTTCTGTTCAAAAGACATATGATATTCTTTTCTTATTCTAATCTGTGGTATTATATACTGCTGAACGATATATCTCCTGCTTTCTTCATTGATGTTATAGTTGTCGTTATGAAAGATACTTGGAGTCATAACCTGTAGCTAAAATTATATTTGATGTTTGATGATTTTTTTCCCTTTACTTTTATGTCTAACATTTAGAGCTTGGTTATGGCTAGAGAAATATTCTATATCCTTATATTCGACAGAAAAGAGAAATGTTCCACCCAGTTGTAAGGAGTTGCCTGATGTTCATCTTCTTCGATGGTATAATTTCAAATTGACTGCCAAATACTGTGCTCTACAACATCCTGAAGTAAACATTTTAGAATTCCATCTATTCGTCCTCAGAACAAAAAAACACGTGCATAAAAGAAAGCTGAATAAAATATTATCTCTTAAAAAAAAAAAGAAAAACAGAAATTAAAGCTATGACCTGCCTGGACATACAATTCTTAACATGCAGTATTTATTGTAGTTCCTCTGAGTCCTCATTCCACCTCTGAGGGTATTTTTGTTTCTTTCAGTACTCACAGAAGCTGTCTCAGCTGTTTCTGCCTCTTGTTTGTCCCTTTCTTTTTTAAATTCAGTGTTACCACTGTGATAGCAAAACACAAGAACAACAGAAATGTTTGAATTTTCAAAAATTGACAAGTTTCCTAGGAGAGTTTCTTAACAATGCATAATTTCCAGGTATTCTGTAGAAATAAAGCAACATCAAATCCAGTAGAAAACCATGTTTAAATAGTCATTTTCAAAATCTGGCACCATTACAAAACCAAAACAAGGGCTTGTACTAGTTCCAGTACGAGAAAATCTGATTGGATGTGATTATTTTGTCTTTATCCTCTCTATTAATTTTTTTACAGTTTTTTTTCCTGAAGGTGACTAGGTTACTTTCTATAAACCTATATTTTAAAAATAAAAAGGAACTACAGATGAAGCAATCAGGATCTGTTTCTAGCTCAATACCATGTGACCTGTTTCCAAAGACATATTTGCAAAACAGAAAATTTTATTTCCTCGCACTGTGGGTTATTTTGTTCTGGCTTGTTCTGGTTTGGTTTGTTTTCTTTCAAGTTTCCCTGGCAGTTTATTAAGTACTTTCAGTGACAATTTTAAGATTCTTTTTTAATCAATTTTGTCCTTGATTTTTTTTTACCCTTGTTCTCTTCACAACCACAGCAGACTAAAGTATTTTGTAGACAATTTATTCTTTCAAGCTGTGGAGACTTATCCACCAGAGAGACTGTTAGAGGTTCAACTTTTTCACCAGCAACAGAACGGTTTATTTCAAGTGCCAATTGTATTTGGCCTCTCTTCTTTATAAATAAATCATCAGAAATCAGTTGTAAATTGGTTGTTCGAGCTGTGAGGTAGAATGCATATTTAAGATTAAAAGATATGCAATAAAGGCTGTAAGAAAACAGAAAAGAACAATAGAATATGACTTAGAGTCAATTGGTATTGTTATATATGACAATAAATTTGGGCAAATTTAAATAAATTTGATTTGTATTTGTTATTGACCAAGAGTAGCTCTTAGACTGCTGACTGTAGGATCCTACCCTACTTGAGTTTTACCGAGGGTGATATCAGTAACATCTGAACTATTTTTCTCTTGAGCTAAACACAAATTAAAGTGATGGTACACATATCAATATCATAACTCCAGTACACCAGAGCAGGAATTATAGTACTGGGTAGAGTGAGGGGGCCCCCATCAACTAATAAGCTCTAGGGCTGGGACTACTATCAAGCCAAAATAGAATTTTCATGAGTAGAATTCCCTATGTTTCAACAGTGCCATATTATACAGTAGCTGCCTTCTACCACATCTTATGCTGGAAATCTCATGCTGGAAAATCATGATGGAAATCTCATGCTCATCTGTAAAACACACACTTTAACCTTTCTGAATGCCAAATTACTGAAAACTGATAAAGGAAATATATTTCCTTATATTTTGGGAATTGTAAGAAGAAATTTGATGCCACTATGGAGTGACTAATTTTTTCTTCTCTGTTTTGGCACAGAGACTATAGATTTTCAGTTGACTGTAAACTTTCAAGTTCAAAGTCACTTTTGATATTATGACGAGCTTTATACAAAACATATAGAACTCCATCACATCTGAAACCAAAATTTTGTATGTATCACAAGTAGAATTATAAATATCTTCTATTGATGTAGCTTTTAATTAAAAAAAACCCAACTAATATATAAATTAAGATAACAAAAACTCAAACAGGTCTCCCTGAAAAAATCTTATGTGCACAAAGATTTTCTGGATGAGTATATAGTAACATTCTATTCCTCTTAAATAATAATTTTAGGATAGGAATTATTGGCTTGCCTATAATGGCAGGAAAAATCTGTTAATTTTAACTGAATTTTCTCAGAGTTTTCTATGTCTATAGATATTGAACTAAAAATTACACTTGTTCTGCGAATAGAAAATCTTGAGCATTAACTTAAGACAGAAAAATTTATTCTGATTAAGTGTTAATACTTCCTTTAAAAATAGTTTGCTTGAGCAGTAGCTTTGTCATTTTCTCTGTAAGAGAAGAAACAGAGAATACCAGGAAAATGTAAGACAGTAAAAAGAAAAAGAAAAATCCCAGCTAACTTTATTTGATTTACCTGACAGATGTATTTGACTTACCTGCTAAATAAATGCTGAGTTTGACCCTGTCAGTACCAATAACTCTCTGGGATTCCCCAGATATGTAAATTTTCTATTGAAAGCTGGCTCAACTTTAAATGGAAACTGAATTGATTTTTGAGGATCACAATAATGACATTGAAGTCTGATGTTGTCTTAACCTAATGCCCAACAATTTATTCTGTATAGAAAAGAAATAAAAAGGAATATGCTAGCTGCTCTACAGTAACTATGTCTGTATTCTTTTCTCTGTATGTTATGACAGCAACATGTATTTATTTTTGTATGTTATTTCTATGAAAATAACAAAAATGTAATGAAAAATAGAATAAAATAATATGTCCTAGTAATCCTTAAATACATGATAACATCATAATCAGCTTCTTTAGATGTCATAAGGAAGAGTATTATTTTGCTTAGAATATATTAAACCCTATTTATTTTTCTTACTCTGAAATGAATAAAATCTGCAGATCTCAAAATGGCCCTCAGTGTTTCAAATGTCAATTGCAGCTGACTCCTCTGTTTCTTATGAGTCAACTATGACTAATGCACTTGTCATATATACATATTTTTTATTCTGAATCTCAGATTAAGCGGTTTCTTTGATCTGGAAATTGAAGAAAGAATTCTTTTTCAGTCTCAGTGATTACGAAAACTGAAGGCAATTGTTTTTCACTTTTGCTAGAAAAGAATCCTGTGAAAATGATGCAACTGTTCTTTTTTAAATTTAAAAAAAAAATCTGAATTTTTCATTGTAACTAATTCAATACACAAACAAAAATTCAATATTTCACCTTTTTTCCAGCCTTGCTGAGACAACATCCCAATAATTCCGCTTTTGAAAAATAATAAATGCATTCTCCTTCCTACTCAAATGGTAGCAGTATTCACATGAAACAACTGAAGATGAAAATAATTGAAAAGACAAAATAGTGAACAAGATAGACAGTTTAAGAGAAGATGGAAAGCTATAGGATAGAGCAGATTTTTTGAGGGAGGAAAAATTCTTGTAAGCTAAAGAATCCTGTCCCAGGTAAATTCCCCCAAACCCTTTCAGTGTGTCAGTCTATCTCCTTCTCCTACCTCTACAGTCTAAAAACTATTTTGATGGTAAATTTGTTTGCTGTTTCAAACACAATAACATAACGGAACAGCAAAATTCTATTTTGTCTGGGTTCCTTAGAAGTTTTGATCCATTCTGCTTTCTATATGCACATACAAAATACTTTCATATTTAACTGTTATTCAGATGTGTCTTATAAATCCTCTCTTTTGCACATCAAATTTCAGTGAAGAGGTGAATTGACTTAAAGAAAGAAAAGAATTCATTTGGACATAAACCACTCAGTATTTTCACTCAGTATTTTCACTCAGTATTTTCACTGGTATATTCATTCCTTTTACTTTTTCTTCACAAGTATTAAAGATCTATAGCTGAAACATTTGTGGAGAATTATTGTAAAGTTCCTAATTTTATGCTAACTGAAACCCCGTGTGTTTAAATGATCAATTCTGGGCCCAAAACTGCTGACTCCTACAGTATATGATGGCTGTCACTGTACTGTGTGTATATTTTACTGGTAAAAATACAGTTTCTTATCTCTTTTACTTGCATTTAGAACACTGTTCAGTGTGTTAGTCTTTGTGTTCTTGTGTTTCCTCCTAAGAACCTGGGCTCTATGACTAGCCATGAAAGTATACAACAATTAAGTCTCATCTCCTTTACAACTGAATCAAAACAATCAAACAAGGCATCTTTCCTTGACTGAAAGAACTAAAAGATCCTTTGAAAATCTTTTCATTTCTCTTTTTGTCCCACAGTGTCTGATTTCTGTACAAATATAGGGACTAGTAGTAAAAGGTATAGATATTAATAATGGAAAGTGGTAATTGGGAAGAAGTTTTGGAATTTTGGTTTCAAATTGGAGTTCAATATGAATAAGATCTTTAAGACAAAGCCCTAAAGGAACTTTTCCTGTCTGTAATGGATTTGAGGTAACTCAACAGAGACATTGTATAATTCAGTAATAAGAATATCACCTTAAATAAAATTGAGCCAAGACTGTAACAACTCCCTTGCACACCTGACAACGCTGTGGAATTGTTGCTTAATTAGTAGTTTAGCCTTGACAGTGAAGATGCATATGGAATTATAATGAAATTCAGAAGCTGCCATTTATTCTGACTATGTCAGTTGTTGCAGTTATCCTTGTAAGCCTTTTTAGCCTGGATTTTTTTTTTCTGTAACAGCTTTGTTGAAATAAATTGCTGAAAATAAATAATATTTGAAGCATGAAATAGCTGAAAGAACTTTGGTAGCTAATGTTTCAAGGTCCTTCAAATTAAGAGAAGGTAAGCAATATGCAACACTGGAGATAGGTTTCTGATGTGGGAGTAAGTTCGTATCCTGGTATGTCTGAACACTATCCCTTGGGTATCATCTACTGGAAAATCATCCTACTTACAAGGATGTTTGCAAATGAATTCACTCTGTCTTTGAAAATATACTCTTTACCAGACCATGAATGCTGAGCAAATTATTTAATAGATGCATTAAAAATTGTCTGATAACACAGCTGAAGATTTGACAAAAGTGTTCTTGAAACAAAAGGAAAGTACTTTGTGGAAACATAAATCCTGCAATGCCAGAAGTCCAATCTAGTTTTTTAAATTCCTCCAACAGTCATGTCATTTGTCTCGAACAAGTCAGAGGACCGCAGATGCTAAAGCCATGTCAGGATTGAAGTTGAGATTTTTCAGCTAATATCTATATGTCACAAACATAATCAGTGTTTCTGATTACACTTTCATACTTCTTCAGTTTAGGAGAAAGGAAGAAGCTTCACACCAACCTATCTTTCCAATAAATTTTATTTAAGTTTTGTTTAAGCCTTTCTTAGCATGAACATCTTTCAGTTTTTATTTATAAAAATATGTTCACATTTAACAAAATTTTTTATAAATTCAAGTACATCTGCAGCTTATGTTTTTCAAACTTGTAGCACTACCTGTAATGGAAAATATTTGAGTCAAGGTAAATTAGCTGTTTAACATGGTCAAACCTAAAAGCACTTTTGCTTTTAAAGTTCTGTATTACAGCCTTGTATTTCAAGTTAAAACAGATTTGTAGCAGACTGAACATTCAGCAATCTATTTAATTTAGTAACTTAAGTCTATTTAATTGATAGTCCACTATATTACCTCAAAAAGCTTTATACAAGTGTTTGTCTATTAAAAGAGAAATGTTTAATGCTGTAAGAGTATATTTTTAACCTGATTAACAGATCTCATAATCCTTAAAACAAATTAGTCTAGAGTACCTAAAGTTCTGCCTTTGGATATTCTCCATAAATCTTCAATTACTTTACAGCTGGGGCAATTTTGTTAACAAGCTTTTATGTTTGAAGTGCAAATTAAGTAGAATTTCAGAGTCAGTGTCCAAAGTAGTGTCAATGCTCTGTCTCCTGCAAATCTTGAAGCACTTGAAAAATCTAAGTTTTTCTCAGAAACATTAACTTACGCTCCTAAAGTTTGACTTTGCACAAGGCATGTTGGTTGAGCTTTGAAAGTGGTCTCCTACCTTATTTCTTAAGATATTTGGTTATAAAAAACCTACTGCCTCCAAATTTAAGCTTCTTGCTACTGAGGGTCTTTATACATTTAATCACAGTATCATAAAAACAAGACAGGATAGGATTACAGAAGGTCAGATATTTTATGACAGGATCAACACTAATAAAACCGTTCTTGACAGGTATTTACTGAGTATGTATTTAAAAAGCTTGAGTTATGTAAATTCATCAGCTATGTAGGCAGCGTGTCATTCAGAAATAGTCCCAGTTTCGCTCCAGTGTACTGGAGCATACGGCCTTCAGTTCATCTCTTCCACAATCTCAGAGCATTTCTGAGATCTCTTCTGGAATGCAGTTCCTTTATGAGGAGAGAAAACTAGGTCTCTCCTTAGAAAACCTGTATGACTACAGTTCATAGAATTATAGAATCATAGAGTCATAGAATCTGATGGGTTGGAAAGGACCTCTGAGGTCATCAAGTCCAACCGTTGATCCACTAGCACTACAGTTACTAGACCATGGCACTAAGTGCCACATCCAGCCTTTTCTTGAATACCTCCAGGGGCAGCCCATTCCAGTGCTGGATTACCCTCTCTGTAAAGAATTTCTTCCTAATATCGAATCTAAATGTACCCTGGCAGAGCTTCAGACTGTGCCCTCTTGCCTTACTGTCGGTTGCCTGGGAGAAGAGACCAACCCCCACCTGGCTACAACCTCCTCTCAAGTAGTTGTAAAGACTGATGAGATCTTCTCTGAGCCTTCTCTTCTCCAGGCTGAAAAACCCCAGCTCCCTCAGCTTCTCCTCATAGGGCTTGTGTTCAAGTCCCTTCATCAGCTTGGTTGCTCTTCTCTGGACCTGCTCCAGCACCTCAATGTCCTTCCAGAACTGAGAGGCCCAGAACTGGACACAGTACTCCAGGTGTGTCCTCACCAGTGCTGAGTACAGGGGCAGAATCACTTCCCTGCCTCTGCTGGTCACACTGTTCCTGATAGAGGCCAGGATGCCATTGGCCTTCTTGGCCACCTGGACACACTGCTGGCTCATGGTCATCTTCCCGTTGATCCAAACTCTCAGGTCCCTTTCTGCTTGGTTCACAAACGTTTTCCTACGGAGACCTCTCCAACAACCAGTGCTCACTGATCATACTAAATCATTTGCTTTCAGGCCATACTTGTTCGCTGACCCTTTGGTATCTTGCCTTGGAAACATAAACATTGTTGTACAACTAAAATAATAAAATTATGTTGGCCACATTACGGAGAACGTAGCTTTAAAAAACCAACACTTTTAGTATGACAAAGTGTTTCAGCTCAAAGAAGGCTCCAGAGGCCTAAGAAAGCAGAACATATGTTGTAAAGTGTTTTGAACTACTCCAGACTGAACCTAGGGAGAAGGAATGAAACAAAAATTACATGATTCTTCAAATCCATGTGATAAGACATTGCAGAACAGCTTCCCACTGGGAGATTTCTTTGTCTCCGTAATCATTAGAGAAAATTAAACGTTGCTTTCCTAAGTTAGTGACATCTTCCATAGTCATGCAATAATCAGTATCAAACAAGGATGATACATGCCATGCACCTGATGGATCTGTGGACAAACTGGTACAAACTATCTAGTAGTAAATAATAATAATAATAATGGCCAGACTTCGCGAATGAAGAACTGTGGAAGGTCTTTGTACGCCTTCCAGCCTGCGCATTGGATTTATTTTAGGTGGGACACAGTGCGCGCAGAACTGAGCCCACCCTTTAATCCTAAGGTTCATCTGCCAGGGCCAAGCGAGCTTGGACAGTGGCAGCGAGGTCCTCAGGACGTAGGTGGATTGCCTTACAGGACTAACGGGCTCCACCTGCCCGGGGAGTTTCCCCGACCGGGAATCGAACCCGGGCCTCGGCAGTTACAGTGCCGTGTCCTTAACCACTAGACCACCAGGGGCTCCCATCTAGTAGTATTGAGACATTATACACTAAGCAGTGTGTCATGTGGACAATACCAAATGCTGGATATAAATACTTGGGTTGCTGTGGGTCTACTAGAAGGGAAACAGAGACTTCTGCCTGAAACATGTTATTAGAACAGTAACATGTAACCATTATAATTCAATACTTATTATTCTATCAAATTGTTTAGGGTTGGGTGTTGGGTTTGGGTCTCTTTTGTTTTGTTTTGGTTTGTTTTTTTTAATCTAAATCCAGCATTTATTGCCAGTCAGTTTATTATTATCTTCTTTGGTCGAAAACTCAGAATGTATATAAAACTGATTTTTTTTTTTTCATTTTGGTTGTATTTTTCCTAAACTCTATTACTCCAGCTCTATCCAACTGTTAGTCCTGATAAAAGTTGTGGTAAAAACCTTTCAGCTTAAAGAGAGACAACACTGCAATATAGGCTGAAGAAAATTAGGTCCCCTGAGTCTTTGTCTCTTGATTATCCACGCTGCTTAATTTTTAATTTACTTACAAACTCTCTTCTCAGAAAAACTTCTAGTTCCCTCTAAAACAAACTTAGATGAAATTCTGCTGTATATCTCACACTAGAGGCTATTCCCAAAAGGAAAGTTTAAAGACTGCATTTGCTGTAGATAATGCCACACTTGGCAAATTGTGCACCCTGTAATATCCCCATAATTCTCTCATGTCATACCATGGGACACACTATATACACCTTGAATTTAATACTGTAAAAACACTATTCCACTTAAGTAAAGTACATTCCTCACATGGTTTGAGAAAATTTTTACTTGGACAGAGTCCCATTATGCACATGTAAGAAAAACAGTAATTAGGCCCTAGGGCTAAAAAGACACTACATGGAAGCAAAAGTGGACCTAACACCAAGTGCTAGGCAGTGCAGATGTAGTCACTCTGCTGTTAAGCATCTCCCCAGAAAAATACAGGCATAAGCCCTTCTGCAGCACTGCATTTGGGAGTAAGAGGCTGCTAAGTAGCACAGATGAAGCTGGTAGATCTGGGATGTCTGCATTCATGTTCTGTGTATTTCAACTACTCTACAAAATTTTTTTTTTCAGTCACAGATGACAATAATGATAATAATATTTTGTGTGCAATAATGATAATAATTACTATGTGTAATGAAATTAATAATATTTAATATTTTTGTTCCACAAGGCAATTTCAAATATCTTTTAGAAAGGTAAACAGGCAAAAGAAATCATTCACAAACACTAAACTGATAGTTCTCATTGGACAAAGATGTTCATATCACAAAGACTTGTTTTCAGGTTTAAATAATGGTTAAATATTAATATATGAACAAAAAAATTAAGCAATTAGTTTTGTTAGTAACCTCATATACAGAAGACTAGAGAAAGGTGATACTACATCTTTTGAGACATCCTTATGATGTCCTTGATGGTGTTTTCCATTATATAAAAAGATGTGTGAAAATCAACCTACTTTTTAAAGAAAGAGTTGTTCACAGTAGTTGTAATGTCTGTTTGTACTATTCCTTTTGTTTAGCATCATAAAACTGAAGACAGTCTACTTCCACTGGGTATTGTTTTACCTTTTTCATAAATATCACACTTAATAATACGAAAGCATTATAAGCATTACAATGGGAAAAAATATTTTATTTTTATCTTTATGCTAACTTGTGTATCCTCATCCTGTTTTAATCGAAGTTTCCAGTATTGTGATCTTTCTGGGTTTACATGGGAAAATGCTAGAATAAATTAAAGATCAGAGATTATTGTAGTCTAAGAAGAAAGATCAATGAACTTTCTGAGGGCAAACTAAGGTATCTGAAGGGAAGTATTTTGGAAAGCAAGAAACTTCTGTCTCAGCTCATATTTACCAAAATTTGTAATCAAAACCTGATGCTGAAAGGCTTATGCATACAAATAATCTTCATTATGTGTGTTATTCATCAACTTTGATATCAGTTGGATGCTGAAGATTTAGTATTATGCACCTCTATAAAATTAAGAAATCAACTTTACCAATATAAAGGTAAGTCACAGAAAATATCACTATTTCTGGGGCAGAGATGCTGAGCCAGCTGCATATAAAGATTTTTGGAAGTGGGAAGCAGCTCCAAACACACACTTAGATGCCTGCTACTTAAGTGTCTTGCTGTTTGAATCTCCATTGGAGATAACGAAGAACTAGTCAGTGGGTGGATTTAGTTGTTGGAGATTAGAGAACTACCCAGTAGACAAAATCCAAGTATTTATTTCAGACTTAATTGAACAGTTCTCTATCCTTCACTTGATTGGAGTCACAGACTAAATAAAATATGAAACACAATATTGTTTTTAAGAAAAAATAGGAGGTACCTAGTATGTTTTCTCCAGTGACCACTGAATAAAATAATATTCCATTTCTACATGAATTTGACACTCTTCTTTTGCTGTCAATATTCAGATCAAATATCTTCAGCATAACTTAAATGTTTTTGTAAAGAAATACCTCTCCTCTCATGTTTACTATTTAGGAAAGAAACAAAACAGAAGTAAAACAGGTTCATCCTCTGATCTATGCTACATATCCAGTATAAATCTTATTTAATTTTGAAAAAGTTAATAAAGTAAAATGTCTATGGGTCTCTCTTCCAAGGGTGGTTAGCCTGCAATCACCATTTATGTTTGCTTAATTGTTTAGTCTTTGGTTGCTTTGTATAACATTTTAACATTTAATGTGGTTGTAGCATAACTCTCAAATAGTGCCAGCAAGGCCAAGGCAAATAATTCTTTAATACTCCATGTCACAGACTAGACAATATGTCTAGGGAGTTTATTGCTGTTGCTGCATCCAGTCCTTCATCGTTATTAGTGCACATGTGTTTCAGGTATCCCTCAGAGTGCATGTGAGTGAAGAGCTGCAAAACATCAAAACATGGTTTGGAATATATACTTCTTTATGTAAAAGAGAACCTTTCCATTAGAATAAAACTTTAAAGGTTGAATATTATGAAGGATGAAGAACTTCTTGTTCACTGGGTTTTTCTGATATTAGTCTTTATTTTAATGGCTACAGTACCAGATAAGAATAAATGTACTGGAATCCCAACGTGGCAATTAAGAGAGGAAAACTAAAAAATATCTAAGTTAGTTTTGCCAGCAGGATGATATGAAATAAATATATTCAAGACATATTTTTTTAAGGTGCTTTTTCTGAAGAAAATACATTATTGTTTAAAGATTATTGCAATTTCTGGAAGTGACAAATACTTGCATGGCTTGCTGCTGACCATGTGCTCTTGTATTATTTTTTCCTCTTTTTTTTTTTTTTCCTTCCACCACATACAGCAATAATTTGTACTTACTTAGATAATATCAAAGAAATAATTGTAGTTTGTGCTTGTGGGGAGTTTTTTGTGGAGTGGTTTTGGCTTTTTTCCCCCCCAGGGATTTTGGTAATCATAGAAGAATGTAATTGTGCACGACATAGTAGTGAATGAACTTTTATATAAAGGGAAGTACGTTATTTCTCATCCTTAGCAAGGAGATACAGCTGTGGTGCTGATACAGGTACTTAGCTGCTTGTTATAGATGATATAAGCCATGTTTGCAGCCTGGCTGCTCTGTGCTACACAAACAGGCAGCTCCTATTTGCACAAGTCAGAAATATTACTAAAAATACTTTTGTATATGCAGTCTAGAATTCTACCCACATTTAACAGTGCAAATAGCTTTGTGCTTAAATGGTTATTATAAGACCTGAGAAGTTAGAAGTCTTTTTCAGAGTGACTTGTATTGAATTTGTCATCTAAGCAGGTACAACTGATGTTGTTCAAGTTATTGAATAAAAATGGTTCAACAATTTTTTAAGCTATAGAAGCTAAATAAAAGTATTACTGGCAGTTTAACATAATGTTTGCCCTACTTTTTAAGTGTTGTAGTAGCTGAGCTGTGTGGTAACTGTTAGAAATCTGAAATCTGGCAGGGACATTCATTGACCTGTGAAAATCTGATTGCATTCAGCCAAGAGAGTTTAAAGCAATCCTTGACATATGATGGCTGTATTTGCATGGGCAACTGAAAGATGACACCAATATTTTATCTCCCTCATGTTTCTGTGTGAATGTGCTTAGTGGAAGCTTTCAGTTTGCATATGTCCTGCTGCTATGAAAATGGAGCAAGAAAAGAAAATCATGTTAAGATAGAGGAATGTAGAGATATTTTCCAGATGGGAGATAGTTGTGTGAGGTGTTTCAAATGAGCACTATCATCCCAGAATTATCAGGGTATTTATTACGTAGCAAAAACATGGCAATCATTTGATATGGCAATCAGAAAGTAATTTCTCATGCTGTGAAAGTGGTATGGAAAATGTTGGAGCTTTCTCCAGTGAAAGAAGCAGACTGGGGTCAGGCAGGACTCATAATTCTGGACAAACCAGAAGCATACATGGGTATATACAGTAGGAAAACCATTTATGCAGTTTTAGTAATGCCTATTGCAAAAGTATAATGCATAAATATATTGTACCATTGAAGAAAAATAATAGCCCATCACTATCTTCTTCAGATAACTCAGTACTTTTTCTGAAAAAATTTCACTATAGTTTGATTTGTTGTTTTTGTTTTGTTGGTTCTTTTTTCCTAAGTTAATTATATTCCATGAAATAAAAAAACAAGTACTATCAATATATAAACTAAAATACTGCATGCAAAAGAGAGAAGTAACTATACTGTGGGTGTTCTGCAATCCTAACTTTTTCAGTGGGTAGATACACTACTCTAGGTGCATGTGCAAATGAACATGTGCTGTTCCATTCCATACATTTCATAAAATATTTCCTGCAGTTTCTTCAAGTTGTAATACAGTAGAAACGTATTAAAGGGCAACAAAGAATTAGAATTGCTGTTAATACAATGCTGTCTAATGCCAAAATTTTCCTATTAAAAAAAAAAAGAAGGAACAGTTTCTTTCGTTTTCTTCTTGCAGGTCAGTAATATGTAACTTTGTTGTCTACACAGAGTTTGTTCTGACTTCATTTTACACCTATCAAATAATACTGTTGGTTATGGATGAAATTTCAACTGCATGAAAAAAGTTCCTATTAAAATCCATGCCAATGAGAACTGCCTTGTGTTTCATTCTACTTCATATTTCATGTTTAAATGATTATGAGAACACTTGAACAGAGTCTGAACAGGTAATTTTTAATCTCTAACCATCATTATGTACTTCTTCTCAGGAGAATTCACTAGATAGCCAATCAAATTTTTGTTCAGTGAAAAGAAGATTTTATTGCTCTAAAACATTTTGGCCTTATACCCTCTGCATTAATATTCAGTCAGGTACAGGACAAAAGGACAGAACATTCTGCTAAATGAAGTTCCTCTCTCTAAGTAGTGGTATACTTCTGTTGTAAAAAGTAACCTTTCCCAGTGCCTGCAAGAATGATAAATTTCTTACAAAATAACAAGCTTTTATTATCTTAATCCTTATGTGGATGTCATTTAAGTACAGTTATTCTATGTGCGGTTTTAAGTTCTTATTTCTCTATAAGAAAAGTGTTTTCTGAAAAATGTTAGGAACATTTTAGAAGTAAATCTCCATTCCAAAAGTCTTCAAAACACATGTGTTTGATTGTTATATCTGGATGTCCAGAAACAGTATAGAGAGACATGCTTAAAAAGAGGTATGAGACATCTTTGATACCAAGATGAGACTTACAGTCTGGAATACTGAAAGAATACTGAGATGTAATGAAAACTCCAAGAAAGAATGCTTTTGAAAGCATGTTTTTCTTTCTTTCTTTCCCCTTCCATTTCTGTCTTTACATTTTTGAGTACTAAGAGTTTCCTATGAGTGCAAAGTAAATATTGAGGAAACTGAAGGAGAGGGGAGTTACTTAAAATCCTAAATGCTGAGTTGATGTTTTCTACGTAAACAACTTTGTATATAAGTGTACTTGAACTTTAATTGCTTCCACAAAATTATACTGCTTGTATTTTATTTACAAGAATATTCAGAAATAGTTGCTTGAAAATACAAATTTGAAGGATGATGCTTTTTGTGTCAATAGTACTATTACTGAGAACGGAAAACATTGTATCTTACTGTATGTCATGGGAGCACATTTTCCTTATTTTATCACTTGCCCAAAGTTAGACAGGACTGCAAATTTGTTTGTTTATAGGCAAATCTGTCTTGTTTATAGTCAAAACCGGAGAACATGCTGAAGACATGGGAGTTTCATAGAGCAGCTTCCATTCACTCTGAGGTCATTCACTACGGAAATTTGCCATGAGGGTTTTGCCTGAAACTGGAAACGGAAATATGTACTGAGCTTGAACAGAAAACATGCAAGTTCTCTGAAGTGGGCAATTGCCCAGTAGGCACCAGACCACAAGCTAATTTCCAGAAAAAAACTGCATGCTCATACTCAGTTAATAATTAAGAAGGAATTTATAATGGAAGAGGCACCTGCACGTTGGATCTTCTGTCATATGTCCAAACCTCACTTCGACTCGGTCAAAAGCTTTTAAGATCTTGCAGCGTAATATCATTGCTGTATCATCCGATTACTGTATAGACTGTCACATGTGGGTAGCTGTCAACAAGCTGCACTTCATTACTTTATGCCTCAGATTCTCAGTGAGCCATTATGAGTCATTAAGTGATCAGAGACATTTGTGCAGAACTGCAGCTTCTACATTTTTCATCTCACTGTCTATTTTTGCACATGGGATGTGTTTCCATATTTGTTATATATGTGTATATATATATAAACACTAATCACAGTAATCCGGTGTGAATATATTAATACAGATTAATACAGAGTTTATAATTACAAGCAGCTTCAATCCATGAAAACCAGGTAACATTAAAAATTTTCTTTTGCTTTGCACATACAACAGATGACAGAGGGTTGAGCTTTTTTGACATGATTACCTGAATGCTTTGCTTTACAGCTCATGTTAATGAATATAACATAACTCAGCCATTCATTTGGATTTTACATAGTCCTCTAAATGTCCTTGAGCATGGGAGTGAATCCTAGCTCTCAGTGAAAGCCAGTGAAGGCAGAGAACATTGTAGATGCTCAGCACTTCACACAGATCTCTGCAGAACTGAGCCAAAATTGAATATGCCCTGGAGTATTGACACTGAACTTGCTCTGGTTCAAATGCAGTTAGTCATGGCACCCCAAGGAGAAGTAACAGATTTTTTTCCTCAAAACAGTCAAACACACAAATATATGTATGTGCATATATATATGTATATTCATTAATCTTTCATAGAGTTGATGCTTAGAACAGTGTTAAAATGCTTCTTTTGTAAATTCAGTACATGTAAAACAAATGTGGGTTCACATAATTTCATCAAAAGGTACAGGTGAAAAGAAACCTCTTGAATTTGAACCTTGAAATGTATGAATGACTTACATAACCTTTTTCCTAGATAAAATGAATAAAATCACTTTGCTGTTGTTTTAAATACTAATAAATAAGCATTTCAACAATTGTGTGCTGACCAGAAATTTATCCACAAAGAAAAAGTGCTAGTTTCCCTTCAAATCAGGAGGCTTTAACTTAGGTGCACATTTGTTTTTCAAGACAAACTGTTCTATTTCATTCTGTTTCTGGGAAAAAAAGTGTTTTTTAACCTCCAGAGCTCCTTCTAAATCAACATTTACATCTTACATTTCAACAGACACCGGAAAAGAATGTCCTAGACTCACTAAAACATATCATGTCTTTATGAGAAGGTCAGAATCAAAACTGGAGCAGGACAAAGGCAATATAAAGAGGAGCATGATCTCTTGTTCTTTATCTGAATAGTAGTAGATGCTTTATTTGAAAAATGGCAGCACTTAAGCACAGGATGCAGTCCTGAAATGCTGCTTCAAGGCACATTCCTACTGACTATCCTTGCAGTCTAAACAATTTCATTTTTATAAGTCAGAGTGAAGGTGACTGTTTACCAAGATGCCTTTCTGGTTGCATTATAAATGCAAGCAGAAAAAGGATCTGTGTTCAGGACTCAGGACCCATACTGCCAAGAATATAAGGGCTTAACAATGTAAGTATGTGGCTGGGACACAAACAAATGAGATTTATTCTGTCAGACTAGCCTTTCCAAATGTCTTGTTTGACTATTTTAATCTCCTTCCATCAGCCCTTACTGTTAATAAAGCACCAGCAAAAAACCTTCATTAGAGTTGAAGGAAGGTATTTTAAGTACAAAGAAGTTAATCTCAAAACATCTATTCTAATATATTTTGCTGCCATCCTTATTCACTGTTGGAAATAGAGAAGCAATATACCATCTATAATAATTATTATGCTTAAGCTTCATAAGAACTGTTTCAGAATTTCCAGATATCTTTACTTTCCAAACAACCCTACTGATTTCTCAGTGTACTGGAACAACAGTTGTGCATGATTTATTTACCAGATCTTCAGCTGGTTTAAATCAGTGCTATTCTATGAAATCCAGAGGATGAGTGTTGTTGTACAACAGCAGGGGACCTGAACTGTACTGATTATTGAGTTTATTTGAAATCAGTGGGACTAATCTCAGAACAAACTACTTTTTGAGGTGAGCTAAGGGGTGGTATCAGCTGATCCATGCAACTGAAAAGCTCCTTAATAAATAAAAACGTACTTGTCTTACAAACACTTTACAGATTCTCAATCCAAATATCCATATGACCACTCTTCTGTAGTATGTGAATTAATGTTATTTTAAATGAGTGGAAGATTTGTAATGACATTTGAGGATGCAATTTATATGAATAATATATGAATAATATTCCCTATAAAACAAAATCTGAAAAACCTTGCTTAACAGCACTCTGCCATAAATAAGTTAAATAAGTTATTATACTAGAGCATAATATTAATGTCCTGAATAGAATCTTTAATCATAGGATCATAGAATGGTTTGAGTTGGAAGGGACCTTAAAGATCATCTACTTGCAACCCCTTCTCCTGCCATGGCAGGGACACCTTCCACTAAACCAGGTTACTCAAAGACTTATCCAACCTGACCTTGAGCACTTCCAGGGAAGAGGTAACTTCTCTGGACAACCTGTTTCAGTGCATCACCACCCTCATAGTAAAGACCTTTTTCTTAATATCTTATATAAACCTATTGTTTTCAGTTTAAAGCCATTCTTCCTTGTCCTATTGCTACATGCCCTTGTAAAAAGCTCTATGATAGGCTCACTTCAGGTACTGGAAGGCTGATAGAAGGCCTACCTGGAGCCTTCTCCAGGCTGAATAACCCTATCCCTCTCTATCTCAATTCCTAGGAGAGGTGGCTCAGCCCTATGATGATTTTTGTGGCCCTTCTCTGGATACACTCCAGCAGGTCCAAAACTCTTATGTTGTGGTGCCCAGAGCTGGATGCAGTACTTCAGGTGGTGTGTCAAAACAGCAGAATAGAGGGGAAGAATCACCTGCTGACCATGTTTCACACACTTTACAGACACAGTTTGGAGAAACTAACCTTAACATACATGCACTAAATTTAAGGTTATGACACATTTTTAAAGTCCTGGTATTTTAATTATTTGAATGTTTTGCTGTGGGTCATGATAGTCAATATGTGTTGACCTTGATAAGAACATGAAAGTCACTAAGATAAAGTTATGTAAATCATTGTTGCTCTGTCTTGGATCTAGAAAGAAAAAAAAAGCTTTTAAAGCCACTGCATGTTATTCGATGTATTTTATCTGTAGAATTCATAGTTCAGGAGTAAGACAATATGAAAATTTCCAGACCATTTCAATACAGGCTAGGTAACAGATTAAATTAATTCACCTTTAACAATAACTTATTAACTTCTACATCGGAATCTGGGAGAATACATTTGTCCATCTGGTAAAGCTAAAATATGGTGTACCATGCCCATGTCACTGAGTAAAGGAAGAAAGTCATACCACTCTAAAGCCACAAGCATTTTAAAAGTCTGTAGTATAATATATTAACTTCTAGTTTCAATTAGCACGGTTTATTATCACTCAAGGTCAATACTTTAATTTAAACTTAATTATAATTTCACCTCATCAAAAGTCATTACCTAATTATTTTTTGATTGTGCATTACTTTTACTTAGCTTAATAAGGCAGTTGAGGATAGAAGCCTTTAAATAAAATTGAGTTTAATTGTTTCTTTTAATGCATATTTTTTAAGAAATTATGAAAACAATAACTAATAAATGCTGAGTAAAAAGGTGAGGTAGGGTATGCTTCTGGGGAACCAAGTAACACTCTATGATGGATCTTTTCGACACAAGCTGTGACTCAAAAAGTTTGTGTTTTGTATCCAGCACAGAATCTAAGGCATTTAAAATACCGCTTAAGCAGCGTCTTGTATGGATATGTGGTACTCAGCCGAGAACCTCTCAGCAGAAGGCTGACTGGTGAGTGGGTAAAGGAGTGATCTCATCTGTAGTACACCTTGGATGAAAAGTTATCTCCACTAGTTCTGGCAAATACTACTCTTTTAGGTTGTTTTCCAAGCTTCTTTTTTCTCTGCACACAAGTGATAGGGCGTGGTTTAAGTACATTTTGCCAGAGAACAATCCAGTGTGGTACACTGTGGCCAGAGATAAAAGAATCTCCTGTTAGTTTGTGTTCCACCCACTGGTCTTGTTCATGTCCTTTTATTGTATCCTTATCATAATCATAATCATTATCCTATATCATAATGAATATTCAATTGCTTCTCCCACTAATGAATTTGTAAAGTATAATGTTATATTTATGCTACCATGATTAGAGTGATAGAAAATGCAGATATATTACCAGCCTAAAATCCGTGATCTAGTATGTTAAACTTGTTTGGATTTTTTTGTGAGGTTTTTTTTGGTTGGTTGGTTGGTTTTTTTCCCCACACCTGATTCTATCTGTCAGGATTGAACTGGAGTTTAAAATCCAATGGGAAATAGATTCTTTCTATTCTTTCTCTTTTAGAAGACCAGGCTGTCAGAGTTCTAATTTGTAATTCTCCTTTTATGGCTGTCAGAGGCCTTTTTTGCAACTCAAAAGTTTAATTACTACAGTTGCAAGGGTCATTGCTCGGTCACTGCAGGAAAGATGAATAGTGCGGAGCTATTAAATAAAGGATACTTTCTAGAGCTATTTATAAAAGCAGTTATGACAAAAGTACCACTGCTCTTTAGGATGATAACTTGATGTCTCATCTAAATTTCTGCTGTTGTTCGGAATAAAATGCCCTTCTGTCTATTCCATGCACTTAACTTTTAAAGTGTTCTATGGTTCACAGGTATTGCTAATTGCAGCTTTGCTGGTATCCATAGTTTTGTAGTTCATCATTGAATTGTGAATTCCTTATTATTTTGACTATATGCAACTGATTAAAGGATAAAAATAAAATTTTCAAAGACTCATTCAGATATGGATCAAACATGATCTGCTGGGCAGGTTTGAAACCTTTTTCTGCTTTTAGTCTATGAACATTTGGGTGTCCAAGTAGAACAAGCACATGTACTCATAAAAAGGACTGTATTTCACCTTAAATATTTATCAGAAGTGCTCTTCTGGGGTTTTGCCTAACTTGTCTAGCCAAAAAACAACAACAGCAAAAAGTTATGTAGTTTTGTATCCAACCCAAATTCTGTCAGTTCTAATAATATCTATGAACTCAAAACTCGTTTTTGTAAATTAGTTACAAAAGTCAAGAAATATTTATTTCCATATTGTTGTCACTTAACTCACACTAATAACTTTTCATTTAAAGTATTTATTTTGATCATTTATCATGTCCCTTAATCAAAGCAGCCACTTGGGAGATCAACTCATATGAAAGAACTCTCTTTTTCTCAGTTGTTCCCAGAAAATTCAGTGCTTACATTAGACATTGATGATGTGTCTGTTGCATGACTTCAATTCTATAAAACTTTGCTCCAACATCTACACACATCAGATATTCTATCCATATACTATATATTTAGCACATTCTCTTCAACGAACTAAAATATCATTACTTTGTTAAAAATAACATTTTCTTCATAAGGCATTATTTCAAGCAATTTCCTCATTCTTGACTTTAAAAAATATAATGTTTCCATGCTGTAAATGATTTTTTTTTTAATTGATGATGGACTAGCTAAGGACCAAGTGCATTACAAATTGTACTAATGTCACTTACTTACAGTCACTTCTATCAACATTAGAAAAAACTCTTTTTTTCCTGGCAATTTATCTTCAAGAAAACTGACTGAAAATATAGTAAATTTAAATCATCTGAAGCTGAACATTTGAAATATCTGCAAACTAATGCATGATTTTTACTATTTGATCAAATGGTTTTAGAAAATTTCTCTTCCCCTCTCTCATCCTCCCCTGGTGAATCACTGTGATTGTTCTTCTCTGTGAGAAACACAATTTTTAATTTTCATCTCTCTCTCTTGCTTCTGAACACCATTATATTTTTCAGTCTTTTTAAAGACTACTGTAAAGACTACAGAATAATGACATGATCTGCATTTAGTGAACATCACTGTGACTGTTCTCTTAGCATAGAACTACTGTTCTGAAATTAGTGCAGAAGTCTTTGTTGGAGGAAGTATTTTCAGGGGGAAAAAAAAGCAACAACAACAAAAAAACCCCCAAACCTCTTAATCATATGGGAAATCCAACTAGTCACTTTAATGACGGAAAGAAAGTTTAGTTCTACCTAAATTCAATCACATAGTCACAGTACCTGTAATCACATAGTTGCAGTATCTTAATGTCTCTTAATTCATGATTCATAGTTTTGAGGATAGTCTAACAGAGTCAATATCTAGAGTGACTGCTAACAGGTTTTCTGTTTGACTATGATTTCCCTCTGAATGTCACTGAAATTTTATGGCTGGGTTTAGCTTGATACAAAAGTTGTTGTGAATCAAATGTCTAACTCCATAATATCTCAAAGTATAAACTCTCATCAAGCTGAATGCAGATAAATATTTGAAAAATTAATTAGCTACTTCACTGCTTACACTAGTATTTTGACAAAAAGACTGAATTTTGTATAGGCTTGCCACACAAGAAGATTACTTTGCTAGGCATACAATGAACAAAGTATACAGAGTCTTTGTTTCAGTTCAGCTAACTATCTAAATAAATAAGAACCCCAAACAAAACAACAAAAGACTTAGAACAGAATAAAACTGAAACCCACAGAAATCCATAATCCCTTTGATAATGACAAAAAGCATAACACTACAAGTCAAGTGAGAGATCAAGGTTTTTTAGATATTTGATTAAATTCAGTGTTTCATTATCATTGGAGAGTGTATGACAAGCAAAGATAAAAATGCCTATCAATAATGTAGCTAGTTTGACACCTAGTTGCATGGAAGCCTAATGAAATGGAGTTGTCTTAGAGAGAGCTGGAAATTCTGATTATTTTAGCAAGTCTGTTTGCTTACTTATTTTAGATTCAAATGAACAATAGCCATATTATGCTTACTTTATCTCACATCCTCCTATTCCAAAATTTAGTTCTTCTGCAGGTGGGAACATTGGAAGAACTTAATGATCTGCAAGCATAGAAGGAGACACAAGAGATTAAGCTGATGTCCAAAATTATGTGGGGGGGTTTTACAAAGAATGAAAATAAAATCAAGTAACCGAAATAAAATTGTTGCACCTGCTTTTATTTACCTTTGAGAGATACTTGGAGAAGCTGTAGGGACCGCTTAAGATTCTTTCTGTATGTTACCGCTTTCCTTTAGCAGTGTACTGAAAGATGAAGATTTGAAATTATAAACTTTTAAGACCCCTGCTAGAAGTTGGCAGAGGCAGAATTAGATACAGACAAGAGAATTCTCTGGAATATTTTTTGTCTTTGGATATACCTGTGTTCTACATTGTTCTTTGGGCTTTCATCCCCTGAGAGACACTTTCTCTCCAAATACTACGTAATTTAGTACAGTACTAGGTCAGAGGTGGTTTGTGATCCATCTTTGGTATCAGAATGGCAAGGGAGCCTTCGCATTCAGTTTGCATAACATACTACAACATTTGTAGTGAAAGATTCATATAATATGTGTTCTGTTGAATTATAGGTCACACATATCACTAAGAGCTAATATCTTACTATGTTCCTTCAGTTAAAATTTGGAGATGGTTAAATTGATTGTGTGAGAATGGGTAAAAGAAGAGTGATACAGAATGTCCAAACCAATATCGGTGTAATAGTAAACTAGATTTTCCCCAAGAATTACCAAGATTCATCATACCTCAATTGAAAGTAGATAAGTTAAAGAAATATTTGCCATATGCTCTCTCAGTAATCAGTGGAGAAGAACAGATACTGAAGATCAGCTGAATAACTCTGAATTTCCTACAGTATCCAGAGCCATCAGCAATAGTATTGGTCATTTAGATACTTCAGTTAAATGTCAAAAACAGGTGTGATGATCATTGGGCATTGCTCAGAAAAAACGTAAGTAGCATTGAAACACTAAAGGGGGACACAGAGTTTGAAGCTAGTAGACTTTATTTCAAGAGATCCAAGGGACTAAATAAAAGAAAGCCAGGGAAGTTCCTCTGGATTCTGATCATCTCTGTTACAACATTGTAAGCTTACTCTCTGTCTCTGTTTCTGTCTGTTTCAAATAACTCTTAAAAGCCAGCATTTGGTCATAGTTTAGGTGATAGTAGAGTCAAAAACCTTCTCCAGAAGGCTGCTTCAAATGCACCATCATTTTTCACATTAGAAAAAAATGCCACTTGTTGGATGGAGACAAAGATCTCTCTATTATTTCAGACTGTGAACACACAGAAGCAGGGTTTGCAGGATAGCACAAGGTTCAGACCAAATTAAAGTTTTACTTGTCCTGGAAACAATTATAATTCAATATATTTGTTTAAGTTAGCAGCACAAACACAACAGCAACAATTATAATAATAATGAAAATTATAATGATAATAAAATCCTTCAATTATATCAGAGGTTAGACATTTAATGATCTCATTGGAAACATGGTTTCATCTTCCTCCCTTCCTTTCACATATCTGCCCTGGAAGTAAAGAGAGCTCCTGACAAAAGAGGCCATTTTAAAGGCTATGATAGCAGTAGGACACCCTTACAGACTTGTTATTGTTCACTCAGAGAGTTAGAATAGGTAGCATTGCTTAGTGTCTGCCATGTACTCTAAGGGAGATCTAATTTGAGATGTCTGTAATGTGGATACCTAGTTCTCAGTTAACTATTTTGGGTTGTTTCTTTTGTAAAGATTAAGAAACAGACACTTCCAAAGAACCATGTACCTGTTTTGAGAGTATTCTTTAGAATAAGATGAAATGCTTATTACTGTCTGTCCATTAAAAGGGAAGCCCAACTCAGACATTGTAAAGCCCAAGGCTGAACATCTGAATCACAGTATGGATGTTGGTTGGCAAAATGATAAAATCTGTTCAGATCAGTTTTACAATTTTAGACACTCAGGCAGATAAAACTCTTATAATTTTTTTCAGATAAAACTCTCCATTTAAGAACCCCTTAAGAGGCTTTTTTGGCTTTTCCAGATAAACTGTATCAGGGCCCTGAAGGTAAACATTTCCACTTCAAATTAATTGAGCACCAATAAAGTTAGGAAGCATATAGAGCAAAAATTAAGGTTTTTGTTTCTGAAAGGGACTCTAAAGTACTCGATACTTTTTCTTCAGTGTGAAAGTTTCTCCACAGCAAGACCATGCCAGAGAAGTTGCATGGTGTCAACGGCATGTAAGTATTTTGTTAACACTGTGACGGAATAGCAAGGTGTAATCATAAAATAGAATTAGAATCATAGAATTAACTGGGTTGGAAGAAGCATCCAAGATCATCTGGTCCAACCCTTGATCCACTACCACTGTGATTCCTAGATCATGGCACTCAGTGCCACATCCAACCTCATCTTAAAAATCTCCAGGGATGGTGAATCCACCACCTCTCTGGGCAGGCCATTCCAACACCTGATCACTCTCTCTGTAAAGAACTTCTTTCTGATATCTAACCTAAACCTCCCCAGTGTTTAAGAAATTTACAGATGTGAGCAATATGACCACAAAAGAGGCACAGAGCAATGTGTTTATTTTCATGAAGGAAGCATCTAAGTAACAAGGGCTCTAAGATGAAGAATAATAAAACCAAAAAGGGCTGCACATATACAGTCCTCTTGCCGAATGCAGAAAGATGACTGGTTTAAAAGCAAAGTAAGATACAGAGTATTAATAGCACTTAAGGATTCTGTGATAGACAGTATCAAAAATCTTACTAAAATCCAGAAAAACTACAACCACAGCCCTGCCATTGTTCTCTAGTCAGGTGAACTTATCATAGAATTATATCAAATTATTTAAACAGAACTTTCTCTTTCTGAACTCTTATTGACTATGCCTAATTCTTTCAGTGTCTTTCAATAGCATCCAGTATGATCTTCTCTATCATTTTTCAGGAAATAAGGTTAGACTCCCAAGTTTGTATTTTCCTGGGTCTTCCCTCATGTTGTTATAAACTGGAATATTGCAGGCTAGTTTTCAATCAGTAGACACCCTGACTTTTGGCAGGAGATGTCCCAAGGTCTTTTGTGCTCCTGCCATAACATCCACTAAGTCCTTAACTATTCTGGAATGAATACCACCAGGCTCCACAGACTTGTGACCATTCAACTGATATAGGTGGTCCCTTACAATTTTAGGGTCCACAAAAGAAAATTCACTGTCCCCACCTTACAGTCCTCTTTTTCTTAGGACCAGGCAACCCAAGGTCTATCAGAATGATGAAAAGCACAGGGAGGAAAAAAAAAACCAAAAACAAAACAAGACAAAAACAAACCAAAAAAATCCAACGAAAAAATATTGAATGCATCTGCTTTTTCTTTAGTCAGGTGACCATGTTCAACAAATAACATTTAAATGTTTTCCTTGGACTGTCTCCTGCTATTAAAATACTTAAAAAGACTTGATGTCTCACACAACACTTGGTATCAGACACAACTTTAGCTGAGGGTTGGCTTTTCATATCTTCTCCCTGCATATGCAAAATAAAGCTCCATAATCTTCCTGTGAATACTGACTTTGCTTCGGTAGATCATGCAAATTCTTTTTACTCCTGAGTTTTAGGAGTTCCTAATTCAACCAAGCTGGTCTTCTGTTCCACTTGCTTTTTTTAAGTTACAATATCTACATTGTAATGGACTATATACTGGAGTAATCCCATTCCACAAATCAAGAAAGTCTTCAATTGAAGTGGAGAAATTTTAATGTAAAATAGCTTCAGAAATAGATGAGAACTGTGTAAACCATCATAACTTTGAAAGCATTCAAACTAAGCTTCACAGCCTAAGGAAGGTAAGCAAAATACAGTCAATTCCTCCAAAGCATTTCAACAAACCTTTGTCGCATATTTACATACGACAGAGGAAAAAAAGTCCAATAATCAGAAAAACCCATTTTCCTGTTATTTCATTCAGCACCACAGTAATATTTTCTTACCTATCAAGTGAAATAATACTGAAAAAGTAAATGGTTACATTTATTAGAATCCTAGCAAATCCAAGAAATCTTGTCTGTCAACATCTACTGCATGAATACAAATACAACCTACTTACCATTACGTCAGAAGGATAATATTTTATTAAGAGAAAAAAAAAGTCAGGAAATACGAAGATATAGTACAAAATCCCCACAGTTTTCTCTTCAGTTAGTGAAAAGTTCCATTATGAGAAGATTATGGATATTATTCATCTAATCCATTTGCCATTGTTTAGATAAGTATTTTGAAGGTTTTCCTACTTATTTTCATTTTATTTTGTTATTAAGAGTAATTAAAGTCCAAAATATCTCAGAGAAATACTCTACTTTGTACAAAAAAATACAACTTACCAAGATGATACAGCCTGAATTTTTTTCCTGTCTGCCTATATATCACACAAGTAAAAATGTAGATAAGAATAACTCTCATTTATTTCATGTATTGAAAAGCTTACTGAAAATATTTAATATATAATTGCTCTAGGCAATGGATACATGAAAAGATTATAATGCAAGTGGCACAGGTTATATTTTACATATTGCTTATCAGGTTTTATTTGAAGATTCTATTAACAGAATGGTTTTTAAACCTTTCTTAACTTTCAGTGTTCACTAAACCATTCAGGAGATTGTCGTCTTTGGCAAAAGAAGATGTAATTTCAAAGCAACTTTCAACTAAAATCTCTTTCATTGTTTGTTTGAATACTAAGCTACAGTCTCACTGAATTTCATGAGAGCACTTGTGTGGGAAGGTACTATTTAGTATATGTGCAGCCTGCAAAGCTGGTTATACAATTCATAGTTCTTTTCTTACAGATATTTAGGTAATAACCACAATTTACAAAAAGTGAATAACTGGAACTTTCCAGAGGATTAGTGATGAGCATTTTCTATTCAGTGATTCATTGCAGGTATCTTGCCCACCAAGCACTACATCAAGTGCATCAAGTATCATTCAGTGTCTCTGATTGATTACATAAAATGAATTGCCTTGCTTTTTAGATCTCAAGCTATAAACTGGTATTTGGGTAACTAACACTGTTCAGTTTTATCACACTTATTTCATGACAAAGCAGAATAGGAGTGCTCAAGTATGATGAAGAAAAATTGTTTATGTGATTTCTAAAGTTATCTCTCTTCAGACTAATACATGGTTGAAACCAAATAATCTCTGAAGTGTAGCAGAAACATGAACTTTAGCTGTGACTATCATCCTACACATTCCAGAGAAAACAAAATCCATGTTTTTGCTAGAGATTTCACACGTATAATAAAAAAATAAACAATAATTTAAAAAATCTGCCAATATCAAGATGATCTAAGCCTTAAGAAAAAGTTGCCATTATGAAATGTATGAATTCTTTTGAATAGCCAACTTATTTCACTGTAAGAAGCTTCTGAAAAATATGCTAATTAAAAAAGTTAAGGAAAGTCACTCTTTTATTCATTAGGTGACAATCAAATAACTCTGACTGTTAGTTATAAAGGCTTATAACAGATTGCTTGCCATATTGCTGTCCTCCTACTTCAAGGGCAGTTGCACAAAGGGATTCTACCTCAGATTGTATTGCATGGTTTGCCTCAAGCAGGGTAACATTAGAATTCAGGTATTGTCATACTGGATCAGAGCATCTGGGTCCATTGTCCCTGACAGGAGCAAGTTCATAAACTTCATATCCAAAAGCTTCTGAAGCAAACTTCTGATATACACAGAGAAATTTTTCCTTATCTTTCCCTTAATTAGTAGCCTATTAATTAGGGCCTATGACCCTAAACTTGGAGGTTTTGTTTCCCTCTCTGCATGCTTCTACATGATTGTATGTGTACTGTGTGAATGTACGTATATACGTATGTGTTGTATTATGGGAGAATTAATACCTTATTACCCCTCTAAATAGATAGATAATGATTTTTTAATAAGATGGTAGAGAACAGAATCACAGAATATGACGTTTTGAAAGGGACACACACGGATCGTGGAGTCCAGCTCCTGGGGCTGCACAGGACTATCCCCAAGAGTCACACCATGTGTCTGACAGTATTGTCTAAACACTTCTTGAACTCTGTCAGGCTTAGTGCTATGACCACTTCTCTGGGGAGTTTGTGCCACTGTTCAATCACCCACTGATTGAAGAACCTTTTTCAAATATCCAACCTAAACTTTCCCTGACACAACTTCAGACCATTCCCTGGGATCCTGACACTGGTCACCACAGAGAAGAGATCAGTGTCTGCCCCTCCTCTTCCCCTCAGGAGGATGTTGTAGATTGCAATGAGGTCTCCCCTCAGTTTCCTCTTCTCCAGGCTGAACAGACTGAGTGACCTCAGCTGCTCCTCATATGGCTTCCCCTCAAGTCCCTTCATCGTCTTTATTACTCTCCTTTGGACAGTCTGTAAGAGCTTAATATCTTTCTGCACAAAATATTCAAGATGAGGCCACACCAGTACAGAGCAGAGTGGGACAATCCCCTCCCTCAACCAGCTGGTGATGCTTTGGCTGATGTCCTCCAGGACACAGTTGGCCCTCCAGGCTGCCAGGGCACTACCGACTCATATTCAACTTGCCATTGACCAGGATACCCAGGTCCCTTTCTATGGCACTACTTCCAGCATCTCATTCTCCAGTCTGTATGAACATCCAAGATTGTCCNTGTATGAGCATCCAAGATTGTCCCATCCCAGGTGCAGAATCTGGCACTTCCCCTCGTTGAACTCCTTAAGGTTGGTGATTACCCAGTCCCCTAATTTGTTGAGGTCTCCCTGCCTTTGAGGGAGTCAACAGCTCCTCCTAGTTTTGTGTCATCTGCAAACTTACTTAATATCCCTTCCAGTCCTGCATCCAAGTAACTTATGAACATGTTGAAGAGAACAGGGCCTAAGATGGCACCCTGTGGAAGCCCGCTAGTGACAGGTCACCAGTCTGATGTTACCCTATTCACTACTACCCTCTGTTCTCAAGCAATAGCTAAAAGTAGGAGGAAAACGGAAAGCTGTGATTTTTCTCACACTATAGTCCTTCCAAAAAGAGAACACGAGAAAGTTAAGTTGGTTTTGTTAGCTGTTTAGATAAGGCTACCTTAAGAAGACCACCTATGGAGACCACCGCTATGCGACAACAGTCAGAGGATGCTTATCTGATACACAAATTATTTTGAAGTGCAACATAAAACAATTTAACTTTGTGTAACAGTCTCAAACTGTGGAAAAAGAAGTTATCTTCTTTACCCGTACGTATTCTTTGTTGTCTTGGAATGCAACATATAGAAGACAGCAGTGCCAGCATTGTAACACAGTCCCTGCATACATACTTCTCCATATAAGGATTACCTTCTCCGTCTTTATCAGCATCAGTAATTTGTGTGATAATTGTGTTGCCTTAGAGTTTTTGATTTTTTAATTCTTGTAGATTTTAGAAGTAGTTATGTAGTGAATGTAGATTTTAAAGCAGCTATATTTTACCCCTTTACCCTTAGCCCAGTAGTTATGCAATATTACCCCATTTCATATCAATTCCTCTAAAATTCCATTAGCCTGTTTAATCTCTTTTTCAAGGTAGAATTATAGAAAACACNACCCTTAGCCCAGTAGTTATGCAATATCAATTTCATATCAATTTCATATCAATTCCTCTAAAATTCCATTAGCCTCTTTAATCTTTTTTTCAAGGTAGAATTATAGAAAACACCCCAAAATCACCACCAGAAGATATGAACATAGACACAGCAACCTTCAAGCCCAAAACTTTGGAAAGCCTTCAGGAACTGCGCATGCTTTGAGGAAGATGAAGATGAGGAAGAGGGTGTCCCAAAGAGCCCAGACCCAATTCCCAAGGGGTGTGCTGGGGGCAGAACCAGGGTAGCGTAGACTAACAGGATTGGGTGGAAATCACTATAAAAATTGTAACATCTGTGTTCAGGGCCGCACGTGGGTTTGTATTCCTGGAGGAATCAATGTATTCTTAGGCATCAATTGGAACTTGAGTTATCTGAAGTTTTGGTTGGATTTGTTTGCTTTTTGTGGTAGGGTTTTACAGTTCTACCCACACATTTGATAGAATGTTATTTTGTTCTCTTTAAGCCAAAATTGTGGATCTGATATCTTTGAAAGGCAATAAAAAATACCTTAGTAGACATGAGGAATGGTAAAATAAGAATACAAGAAACAACAATCCAAATCAGAAATTGAATCTAGGTTTTTACAATGTAGTTATGCTTTACATTTGTTATATTTTACTCAAAACTAAATAAAAGAACTTCTGGTGGAGTTAAGTTTAACTGAACTCTATCATCAGCTCAAGTTACTACTCAAGTGGCACCCCATACAGGAAACAGTTCCTGTCTCTATGAGTACATTAATATTTTAGGTGACTTTCTACTCAGTCAAAGGCCTTTTTAACTGTCTTTTCTCCAAGTTTCAATGAACAGATACTTGAACTTTCTTTGTGTTACTGAAGAAGTGTGAAGTGAGCTTTTATCAAATCTGTAACTTCTTTGATTAAGGATGTGTTTCACATTTTGTGTACAAATGCACAGTTCAGAATATTTATCCATCATACTTGAGTTTCAGTCTTTTCTCAGGCCGTTTCCCTTCTAGACCAAGTGGAAAGTTGCAGTAATATCCCAAGAGAGTAGTTAAAATTATTGGTTATAGGGTGATCTTCAACTGGAGAAAGAGAGACTATTCTTAAAGCTAATATACAGCTGGGAATATCACTGAATCATATCTTATTGGTAAGAATTTGTAGCTGAAAAAAAAAAGAAAAGCAAACATTAAACAAAACAAAATGATCCAACGTGGAGATCCTAGGGTTGTTTTTGTTGATTATTTTTGTCTTAGTAGGTTCACATCATGGACTAATGACTTAAAGGCCATTAAGAACATTGTCTCTTTATGTGGAATCTCCACCAAATCCTCACATTTAAAAGTTCTACTGGGAGAGGTCTTCATGATTTTATCTTATTTCTCCTTTCTCTGCAAGACTTTTGATATGAAATACATACATGTTTTCTCCACATAATTCTCGAAAGCTTTTTGCAGTCAGACCAGGCAGAGAAAGAGGTTATATGAGAGGTTCCTGTACTTTGTCACAAGATTCCTCAGGGGAGGCTTATCCCCTTAGGATTAGCCCATTTAGTTTAGGGTTTCATTTACCATTGTATTCCAAGAAACCAAAGTCCGTGGAGAGAAACAATGCAATTTAGTATATGTAAATGAAACATGTTTAGTTTTAACGCTTGTGAAGGTCACATACAAACATTGTAAGCTAGAAAATGTATGCATATGGCTTTACAAGTTGACTCTGTAACAAAAGAGAACATGAACTTTAAAACAAGTGAATGATATTAGAAATATCAGCTAGATATTTATATAAGACTTTATCCTGTCAGCCGTTAAAGCAAAGAATACAGTTTGGATAGAAAGCTTCCCCAAAAAAGTGTGAAATCTTAATTTTCATTTTAGTCTGAAGTCTAAAAAAAATAAAAAGATCCATTTGTTCCTGAAAAACCCCATAAATATTACAACTGAATAGTTTTATGTCACCTGAAGTCATTAATCAATTTTAAAAATCCTTTTTCTTCAACCTTTTACAAATGTGTACTGCGTTACAGTCTTTGTAAAAAAACTACCTAGAAATGAAGGGATGATATGTCAACAAACACTAAACAGTATAAAAATGTAAATGCTACCCAGAACCTTTGAAAATATAATACTTAGTATTAGTACATTAATTAGTACGTGTCTCGTGCTAAAATTATTTTACAACTCTCCACTTTCTTTCTCGTACTTGTATATCCTTATTATCTACTAATTGCTTTTATCCATATTCACCTCCAGCTTTAGGATAAAGAATATTAAATTTCTTTAGTTTTCTTGAATTTATGTGAATCCTCATTCTTCTCACTCTCCATCTTTGTAACTGCTCAATTCTTGATAACTTTTGCTGCACCTACATGATCACAGTAGTCCATGGAAAGAAAGTCTCACTATGATTGAGAAAACACAATTTCACTTTGTCTATTGGATATGTTTCAGCTGAATCTTTTGACAGTCACATTTATTTCTAAATCTGCTTTCTATTGCTATTAATATTGTGGTCTACATATTTTCTTTGTTATTTGCCACCAGAGATAAGTTGTCATCTTATAGTTGAAGTTCATTTGATATTTGTCCTTGTTGTTGTACTCCTGTATGTGGCCATAGTTCAGTATTATCAAGGTCAGCTTGCTTTCTAGGTAATATTCTAGTCCTTCTCCATTTAAACTTTTCTCCAAAATTTGACAGTGTTTCTTCATACGGACTTGTTTATTGACAACTGTATGGTCCTCCCCTCCTGTTGAATTCCCCTGCACATTTAAAAAAGTCAGAATCGCCTGCACTGTAGGTATAAAACTTCAACTCATTTTAAACTAGAATGCTTATTTCTGAAAAGCAGAGCATCTGACACATGTAATTAAAAATACTAAACATTTCAAAGCAATCCTGAAACATGACTAGTCAAAGAGCTTAGAAATCTTGTAAATTAATTTTTCACTATGATCATCTACATTTATTTGAAGACTCTTCATTTTTAATCCCAGCTTGAATTCTTAAATGTAATATATTTGAGTTTCTCTTTGCAAATGTCTTTTCAAATGCAATAGCATCTGGACATGTCTTAACAAGCCCTTTTTAACTCCTTGATTAAGCTTGCACTTGATAAGTTCAAAGACTCGAAGCATACAAAAAGAAAACTCCATGTAAATATTATTCAGTCAGCTGTATTTTTTTTACTCCCTGGTGACAGCTATGAAATGAAATTCCTATTACATTTTTCAGCTATCTGGTTTGTATATTGAGGAATCCCAGAAGACTGAAGCAAACACTTATTTTACAGTGTATGCATGATAAGCATTTTGCCTCCGGGATACCTGTCATTTGACTACAAAATGTATTAGATTTGAATTCTGCATATCTAATATTTATTATAATGTTTCATATCAATACATTAAAAGATAACAGTTATGATAGCAAAGCAGCAAAATAACATTTCAAAGTCAGTTTATTTTCATATTTCTCTTGCCAAGAAGCACTCAATCATAAATCTTGAAAAAAACCCTAAAGACATATAAATGTGTAGACAGGATTGAGTGTTTTCTTTGGGTTTTGGTTTTTTTTTTATAAAATGTGTACTTGGTGATGCGCTTCCGCACTCTGTGACAGATTCCCTTATTCACTGTGTAAAAAAAATTTTAAAATTAATGCTTGAATTATTGCATGCTGCACTGCTATTGCCCCGGTTTCCATGAGAGAATGCATGTCTTTGTTAAATTCCTGCCAATTAAATTTCTGGATCCTCTAGGTAGCTTTATTTTAAGTACTCTCTTCCTTTATTTTTTACTGGAGTTTAGCTTGCTTTTCTAAGCAGTAAATAATTTTAGGTACCAAACAGTTTAATTTAATTCCAATGTTGTTGAGATTCAGTGATACAAGGAATATGTTGACATGTCATCCTGTTGGAGAGAGACAAAAAGAAAACATAACTCATAGTTTCAGGTTGTTACCCAGTGACAAATGCTCCTCAACTGTTTCTGCAAATTTAAACTGTTTTGTGCTCAGTGAGGCATTCTGAAGAATTTTCCTGTTAAAAAAGTTCAGTTTCAGAAAATAGTTCAGTATTACTCAGACAGTTCTGAAGAGAAACATTTGAAAAGAAAGGACTTAATTGCTCCCTTTTTGTAATACACAAGTCCATTAAAATCCATTTGCTGATTCAGATCCAAGTTAGAAACATTTTTTAAACATTTGGTTTGGCAATATTTTTCAATATAAATATGTAAGTTTTAAGTACATATTGTTTTCCCTGCAGCACTTGACATTTAGAAATAAAAGACTTCATAAAATATAGAAAATAAGATTATTTACGGAGAGTGAAACATTTGGTGAGATACATTCTGATTGTATACCTCCAGAAAGGAAATTCCATGTTTATTTTATATATATATATTATATATATATATATATATGAAGTACAATACAGATTAAAGTTGGAGACAAAAGATATGACATGACTGCTTTCTATCTTTAATCTCACTGTAGATTCCAACCACACAATTCTGTTTTATTGCCTAGTTTCTTCTTATAGTCTGCATTTTGAGGTGTTACAATCTGCCAGTGAAAACAGCACATTCTCTCTTCAAAGAATGCAGCCTTGACTCAGACAGGCCTCCAGAGAGTAGATGCCATTATCCAGGTCTCAGAATTCCCTGTGGCTGGGGCAATGGTGGCAGTATCTGTAGGAGGTGACCCATGGTCCTGGTTCTAAGTCACATGAGGACAAGGCATGAGAGGAGTTGAGAAGACTGTGTAGCAACAAGAGGTTGACACTATCTTCAGGAGACTCAACAGAAATTATAACTTGAACAGCACACTGCAAGGAAGTAAGGATAGCAAGAGGCTACAGTTGAACAAATGGAGGAATGATACGTTGAAGATGGAAGTGCTGGGAAGCTTGTGACTTCTGGCATCAGGAGGTAGGCTCCACTTTCAGGTCTGAATTTACAGAATTAGTGCAGCACCCTAAGCACCAAGGAGTGAAACAGTCTCCATTAAAGAAAGCTTTGGAGCTAGCTGAGCTGAAAACAGACGGTATTCTCTTTTCCACGGGTGGAGGGGAAAAGGCTGGGTGAAACTGGATCCTTCCTGTAAATTAAAAATTGTAAGTGCAGCTGATGGTGCAGGTATTACTACAACATTTATGACCATGGATCCCTCTTTGAAGAATAAGGACTTTTAGTGAGAGACAAAGTGTATTTGTCAAATTGAGGTAAAGGCAACTTTGTGAACAGAGTGAGGAAAGCTTTAAACTAATCAGATCAGACTGAACAGCAAAGATAACAGTTATTGTAGCTTGATACAGAAAGCCAATCAAGGCAAGGAACTATGAACAGATTAATCTTAAAATAACTTGATGAAGTCTCTGTATGGCAGATCCTGGTTCTCATGGTGACCTGAAAATCTGCTAGTTGCTGAAGGCAGTAAAGCAGGGTGCAAGCAGCAAGAAGTTGCTGGAGGAACTTAAGTAAGGAAATCAACAAAAGCATAGAACGCTGCGTTGTCTACTCTTAAGACCAGGAAGGAGTACAATTAGGCAATTGTGCCCATTGTAAAACCCACAAATATGATTCAGCAGAAAAAAATATATTTCCAGAATGCCTTGTAAACTAAGTTTATTACCTAAATGACTATAGATTTTTTTGTGCGAGGCAGGGAGAAGAGGGTTCTCCTATGGAGCAGAGAGAATTTTGGGACTGCATAAAGCTTACTATGGGATACTCTAAGGAACTATTCAAAATATATTGTGAGATATATTGGGCAAGGAACAAAGGAGGGGAAAAGAAAGAATGCAGATGGATGGCGATGGAAGTAATACGGAAAAATGCGGAAAAGAGTGAATACCATAAATGATAAGAGAGACTTGTTATACATGCATGTATTCTTATATTTTCATTTTCATGCTTACATCTTGTTTGGGTTTTGCTAGTGTTGCACAGTCACTCTAGCCATATTAGACAGACAGTCAAAAACATTCTCTAATAGCAGACCCATCCCGATATAGATGCTGGATTTTGCTTTCAGGGTCTTTCTGGGGTTCATCTGCTTTATTGTTAAGAGTTGACACTTCTCATTTTCCTTACTTCATTATTTATTTATTGCCAAGATTTATTTAATTTCACATAGGTTTGGGGAATCCATCTTCATCTTCCTATAGCAGATTTCTTCTTTTTTTTAAAGATGTATTACCTGTTCAATCAAACTATCCTTTAACTGGATGGCCTTTTTTTTTCTTTTAAGCTCTTATTGAACTCTTATAGAATGAGTTTTTTATTATTGACATCATCAATTTCCAGATGCAGAGTATATAACAAATATGTACATATTATTAAGGAAGATAATTGAGGGGAATATCTGAAAGTTTAGCATTATCTTGCAGATAAAATGAAGGTACTGTGAAGATTAAATATTAGAAATTCAGAGTCGATGTATTCAGGCACTGGAATGGGCTGCCCAAGGAGGTGGTGGATTCTCCATCCCTGGAGGTATTTAAGAAGAGACTGAGACTGGATGTGGCACTTAGTGCCATGGTCTAGTAACCGCAGTGGTAGTGGATTAAGGGTTGGACTTGATGATCTCAGAGGTCCTTTCCAACCCACCTGATTCTATGATTCTATGCTGCCTCTGAAAAGCCATTTGAAAGACAATAGGCTTCAACAGGAAAAAAAAGACAGATATTCCAAAAAGTGGAATTGTTATCCAAATGGGAAAATTACTCAGGGGCATAAATTCTATTGTGAGAAAATAAGGGCAGCTTTGTAAACACATTCAAGTGATCTGCAGCTGAGGTGTTGAAAAACACATATGCATACTAATTGTTGTTTAGCCTTGTGTGATTGTGTTCAGGTTTACATAAAAATTCTGTTATCCCCATTTTCTTTTATCTTTTCTCCAAACATGCTTTTTTGGCTTTGTGTTGTTTTGGCTTCTTTAAAGGGATTGAACTGCTAGTGATTACTGACCCAAACATTAGACCACCTGAAGTGACTGCCCAAGTTCTGTAGGAGTCTGGAGTATTGGTGCTAAGGGCTCAGTCAGCAGTGTGTTTTGCTAACAACGTGCAGAGTGGCCACCCAGGCCAGGTACTGAAGGTGTGCACGTCTGACACCTCTTTTGGTCTGGGGGGTGGGGCGTGGGAAGTTTCTCCTCATCGGTTGGTTTAACCCAGTTTTATCAGTATTGTTATTAGCATTCTTCTTGGAAAGAGGTATTTTTTCATTCACATCTGGGCATATTCATTCGCTCTATATCTGTGGGAGAAATCAGGGGTATTGAATCCAAGAGAGGAGACTTCTGTCCAACGTCTCTGACCCCCTGAATTGCAGCTGAGACAGATTAATAAGTAGAACACAGAATCATAGAATAATTTGTGTTGACAGAGACCTCTAAAGATCATCTAGTCCAACTCCCTTCAATGAGGAGGGACATCTTCAACCAGGTCAGGTTGCTCAGAGCCCAGTCCATCCTGACCTTGATGTTTTCAGAGGGCACTCACGGCCTCTCTGGGGAACCCATCATTGCCACTGTCATTGTAAAAAGTTCTCCTTTATATCTAATGTGAATTGACCTTCTTATGTTTAGATAACATAGGCCTGTGATAGACTCAGAGATACTCCTGCCCCTGTGGGAATTTTAAAAGCACGGTGGTAAACTACACCTGCACAAATCCCTGAAACACAGGTGAAAACAGCAGGTTTGGTGATCCTCTAGCAAAGACTGAGCTCTACTGTGCCTGTGCCTTCACCTATGTGTCTCTGCCTGGGTACTGCTTTCAGGATCTCCCAGTTGGTGAGGTAATGAAAATAAATTTTCTCATTGTGTTTCCTTTTTGGTTTCATGGTTTTATCTGCATCCTGCCTGTACCAGCTCACACATCTAGCAAGATAAATATAGAATCATAGTAGGACATTCCAAGAAGTACTGTGAGCAAAATTTTGTCAAAACGGTAAGAACAAATGCTAAAAATGTCTTAAGCACTTCAGAATCAGGAAATCTGTCAATGGGTGGATGCAGACATTAGGTGAGAGGTAAAAGGAACATCCTAGAAAGGTAAGTCCACACTAAAAAGATTACATTATTTTTTCTCAATATTGTCCACTGTAGAATGTTCTCATACAGAAAGTATTCTTTATACGGATGAACCAGCTGGATAATCTGAAATCAAATGTAGTGTTTTTTTAAAAAAATGATAGAATTAATATCTTGGCCAAATGACATTTAGCCAAGTAAACAGATCTCAAAAGGAACTGAAGGAACTCCAGTATGAAAGTCAACATACTATCTGTTTAAACCAGCACTGGTAGAAAGTGAAAATCATTACATTTAAGAGCAAATTTTTGGAAAAGGTCTTTACCAGTGCAGGGGAAACTACAACAAGTCAACCCGTGTATTTGATTAAAGATCAAATTCATTGATATATTACTATATGCAACATGTAAGGGGGAAAGGACTACAAATCTTTTGTGTCAGAAATTCTTACCTCAAAAATCTACAGGAAAAATTAAAGAAATCAAGTAGCATATCAGTCCATGTCATGTAGTCATAATGCATTCAAATTTCCAAGATCTGACAATGGTCTTCATCTTCAAAAGCTTTTAAAGAAAAAAAAATAAGGTAAACAGGAGGTCTTGTAAAAATATGATAACTTAGGACATGGTAGGAAATAGTTCTGAACAAAAGTGAAGTTTTCACTCTGGAGGAAATTTATAATTGTAGCTATGTAAACATTGTGTGACAATATATTTGTAAAAGTTCTAGAAAATGATGAATAATAAGCTCACTAAAAATGTTTAATTATTCAAGATATATGATCACTATATTGACACAATGCACGATGAAAATGAAATCCCAGATTAGTGAATGCAAAAAGGAATGAAGGAAAATGTCCTAATTACACAGATAAAATATTGGCTGTCAAATGAATTTATATCATTTAAGGAAAGAGGTAAATTAATTAATGGGTGTTTAAATTAAGAAAAATAATGAAGGATGTGAAGGTGTTTCTTCACATCTGACATAATTAAATTGTGGAATTTGCCAGTGTGTATACAGGCCAAAACTATAATGGAATTAAAACATGACCAGAAGTCACAGAGGACAGATTTATTAGTGGACATTAAGAACAGTAAGTCTAAATGTAATCTACATCTGAAAAAGTCCTTAGAACAACAATTTCCAAATGTGATGACAGTAGAAACATTATTCGTCACTTATTGTTATACTCTTCATATTAAGAATATGCTAATAAACTTTGGATTTTATCCATTTTGCATTACTAGAGAAATAATCCATTTTAAGTTCTCATTGTCTATAAGAGCTAGCTTTCACAAAACAATCTTGACTGATATTTTGATATTTTTGAATTTTTAATTAAAATGCATAGAAGTATTTTTTCCTTTCTGATCTTCTCTAAGATTTATTCAGTCTCTTAATTTACTTGGTGAGGATCACCATTGAAAGCTGGCTTATAAATAAAATACAGAACTGCAATTCAGCATATTTTAGGTAATTTTTTTTAAGTTTAAAACTACTTTGTTTTTATTTTTCTTTACTTTGTCATTAAACAATAACAGAAAGCTAATTTTTAGCCTTAGTCTCAGATTACCTGCTATCCTAATGTATCCCAGTGTGTATGTTTGCACAAATTATCTTTATTTATAGACGATGGGAAATAATTTTTTTCAATATTCATATTTTCCTGCTTTAAATGGAAGATATGTTGCCAAAACCAATACACCTAAGGAGTCACACACTAAAGTGACACACTAAAGTTGTTTCTGCTCATGCTGCTCAGAATCCTTAATTAATAATTTACCTCTTTAAGTCAAGAAGAAGAAAAGCTTACACCCTGTACCTAGCAGCAAAAAATCCTGATTTGTATAGTGCCCAATTTTAATGGAAACTGAATTTTGAGGTGAAGATTTGTTTAACAGCTATTCAGAATCACTCAATCACCTGGGAATATCCAAAAGAATTATTGAGCTCAACTCATCATTCCATGTGAAATTCTGACTAAACTCTGTTTTATATATCTCATTCTTTTTAGATTAAAAACAAATTATATCTCTCACAATGTTCATCATTATCTGCCTGAATCCTGTACTGGAACTTCAGAATCTATTTCTGTAGACTTAATTTATTTTGCCAGTAGGAACAAAAACATTCTGAAAGATCCAAATTAATGCATTTATAAATCTCACAATTATTCCATTTCATGTATTTTCCTCCTGTACTGCACATTATCAAACTTATTGCCTCCACAGGTAAGTATAAATTTATCTTGCCTGTACAGTATTTAGTTATTCTTCTGTAAGAAAATCACACATAAATATCACTTACCATCAAAAATATATAAATTGCTGTTCCAGATCATGTAACTGAGTATCCAGCTGTTTTCAGCAGATAGATTTAGATGTCTTTAAAGAAGGACCCTCATGAAAAGATTTTTGAGTGAAATTAGGTTTATATTAAGGCAGAATTCTTTTTTTCTCGGTACAGATGGCCATTCTTTCAAGACATGATGTACTATCAACACTTTTTTTAGGCTTACTACATTTTTGGTCATGGCTTCATTAAAACTCAGGGAATTGTGACTCCTCTGGAAATTCAAGTAACGTAGCAATGGCTATATAAATCTACTGCATCACTTTACTTATAGACTCTCCTACTATGCTCAGGGAGACCTGAAGGTGAACCTTCCCAGTGAACAGAGACAAAAAAGATATTCTATTCCTTAATCTTTTCCACGTCCTTGCTCAGCATGTCCCTTGTCCCCTTGAACAAAAGGCCCAGGGTTATTTTCAGGGTTTTTTTGTGGTTGAGGGCAGTGGAGAGTTCACTGTTCATCCATGCTGATTCTCTGCTGAATTTGCTCAACTTTCTCTCCAATGCAGTTTCCTGATGGAAATTCCAAGCACAAACTGAAATCTACTCTCCTGAAGTCCGGGGCTGTGGCTATACCATTGATCTTTCTCACTTCTTCCAGGATTTTAATTTCCCTAATTTCATGGTTACTGCTGCCAAGGCTGCCCTCAGCCTTCATATCTGTAGTGGGATATTCTTAATTTGTGAGTAACACATCCAACAGTGTACCACATTATTTGACTCATCAATCAACTGCACAAAGCTGTCAAAAGATTAAAATAATGTAAACTTGCCTGTTGACATTAATTTAGCAAAACCCTGACACATCTGATGAGGGTATCACCCAATATATGCTCATAGAACTTATTTTCTTAATGTGATTTGATCACATGGTTATATCGAACACAATACTGCTTTTAAATCTGTTGTGGAAAGATCTATCTGTGCATAAAAATTGCTTTTTAACATTATTACCTTTTAAATCAGGTGCAACTGATTTAAAAACTGTATTTTTGCAGAGGAACCATGTGTTGACTGAGAGTGAATCTGAGAAGGCTAAGTGATCCGCTTCAATTTAATGTCATATTTACTTCAAAAGCCACTTTTAAGATAAAATAGCAAATACTCTTAGTCTACAGAAAAATATTATAGTAAACTAGTCCAGAACAAATAAATCTCCTTTACTCTACTGATTTTTTTCTTCCTGTTTTACTCTTTCAATTATTTAGAAGGTTACTCTATTTACTAGGCTCTCCAAGGAAATTTAAAATCCCTCATGAAATTCTTCCCCAATATTACCATTCTTATGACCTTGAACTAGCCTTCCACTACTCTGTCATGCACTCCCATAAGGACTATTTAATTTAATCATTTTTCAGAATTTTAGCATTATTTATACCAATTACATTACAGAAAAACATGCTAAAATTATTCTCAATAACAAATATATATTCATCTTTTATATAATTCAGTGGATAGAGAGTATCTTTGTAAAAGGTCTATTTTTCAGTACCTGCATCAAACGTGTATCCAATTAAGCTATTATTGTACTCCACAATGGATTTATTTATTTATTCATTCGTTTATTTATTTATTTATTTAGACACTTCATTTGGGTTTTTAGCAATCAATTTACTCACATTTTAATTTACCTTATTCTTCTGTGGAAGATTTGGTCTTCTCATTATTGGTAAGTCCTAGAGCAAATCATGCATACTTATCTAGATTGCTTATCACTGCTTAAATGGAAAGGGAGACCTTTGGGAAAAACAGGGTTTTCTTACTTGAAAAGATATTAAAGCTAATACAAAGTCAATTCCTACCAATGACAATGTCCATTTTCTTTTAACAGTTTCCTTATTTGACACGACTTTTTCAACGGGAGGGAAAAAATTATAGATACTGTTTCTGTAACTTTGTTTCATGCTTAGCCTAGATTGAAATTATTCTCTTTGTACATGCAAAGTGAGGTATCTTTGACATTGTAATTCTTTAAATGTGTTAGTAAAACCAAGCGTTTCAAACCAAAAGAATATTAATGCTAATGACCCTCAAGTATTTCTGAGAGAGCATCAGTGATACACAAAATTAATAGATTTGTAATCTGACATCTGTTTATATTTATATGTGTAGTGGAGAGTATACAAGACTTTACAAGAAAAGTTTGCCTCTGAAAAAAAATAATTTCTCATGTTCCTGGAAGATTCATGTGAGATTGCTTATAAACATATATCCTGCAAGTACAAAACTGAGTTTTCATACACTTGCATCCTCTGTTTTGAACGAGAAACCAAAAGACACATGTAATAGCTAAATTATTTTTAATGAAATAATAACTGTCATGAACAACGCAAGCTACTGAAGATCATCGATGCCCTCGACAGACTTGTTGTTTAGTGTATTAGAGTGGGTGTAAAATATTTAATAACTTAATTCTGAATCTTTTCATTAACATCCTAATGTTGAAATAATTTTTTTAAATGGAAAAAAATCAACAATACATCAGGTATATATACCAAAAAAACTAATCATATGTGTAACTACTTTGTCAAAACAGGTTGAAAAGCAAATGCAAACTTCGATTAAAAGTCAATCTATTTACTTTCTAGTATCTACTCCTATCTTTTAAAGCAAAAAGAGAACACATGAAATTTAAAATCTAGACTTCATCAATGGGATGGGGCCTTACATGCTTCAGCAATGCTCTGACTAGACTCTGCTTGATAACCGCATAGGGAGCAGAAACGATGGTTGTGTAAGACAGCCAGTCATGAAGTTTGAATATTAGGAGTTCAATAGAAGAAGGGATAAGAGTGATCAGTTGGGGAGTAGAGATATGTATGCATTTCTCTTGACTTGAACATCCTGTAAAAGCTGCTGCTGAAATCAAGATCTGCACTTTGTTTGCATGAAACAAGTATCATTTAATTACAACTCAGACTCATATAATTGCAAAGATTTGACAGTTCTTGTGAGGGAAAATAAAACACACACTGTTACTTCCACTGTAAGAAATTGATTATTTTCACTCCTTCTCATAATCTCTTTCCCCTTATCCTTTTTTCCTCTCTCATAGAATTTAGGAAATGGTAACAAAATTTTCTATAGTAATTGAAACAGAAGTTTTTCCAGTGGTTTTTCTCTTTTCTTAATTTGCTTGTTTGATATGTTTAAACAATATATTTTATCATTTTTATTTAGATTACTTCTTTAGTATTTCTTAGTCTTTGTTAAATAGCTCTTTTCTGTGTTTAGGAAGATAAAGAACGAATTGCTGGGTAGAGTAGATTTGGGAAAAGCTGGTGTCTTTATTGTATTAAACCATCTCAAGTATCTACTCAGCTACACCATGCCTTTATCAGAATGCTCTTTTAAGGTGAAAACCTTGAAATGTGACACTTTGGAAAAAAAAATTAGAAAAACTTCACTGCAGGAAAATATCTGGGGAAGCTTTAATAGCAAGATGACAAGGAATATATTGGTATAAAGTACACTGGGAAAGAACTTACCCTGATGTCTTCATTGCCCACTCATTCCCTTTGTTTGCTTAATTCCAAATTGGAAGATAGAGCCTTAAGTTGCATTTTGAAGGCAAGAATATGTGTGTATATACACATATCTATTCACACACATATGTAGGAGGGCTTTTCAAGATGCTATCATTTAAATTTTCACAAATTTTCACCCATTTAGGTTTCAGCCACAATGAAATGTTCTGTGTTTTTGACTGGGATAGAGTTAACTTTATTCTCGGTGGCTTGTGTGGGTGGGGCTGTGTTTTGGACTTGTGCTGGGAACAGTGTTAATAACACAGAGATCTTTTTGTTGTTGCTGAGCAGTGCTTACACAGAGCTTTTCTGATTTTTTTACTGCCATGCTCACAAGGAAACTTGGGGGTGCACTGGGAGGAGGCACAGCTGGGGCAGGTGACCCAAATGACCAAAGAGATATTCTACACCATATAGCGTCATGCTCAGTATATAAAGTGGGAGGAAGAAGGAGGAAGTGAGTGGGCATTTGGAGTGGTGGCATTTGTCTTCCCAAGTAACTGTTAGGTGTGATGGGTCCTGCTCTCCTGGAGATGGCTGAACACCTGCTTTATGGGAAGCAGTGAATCAATTCCTTGATTTGCTTTGTTTGCATGTGTGGCTTTTGCTTTTCCTATTGAACTCTCTTTATCTCAACCTGTTGGTTTTCTATCTTTTATGCTTCTCATTCTCTCCCTGATCCCACTGGTGGGGGAGTGAACAAGTGACTTGGGGTTAAGCCATGACATGTCCTTAAAAAGTTAAACTTATGTCTTCTACTTCTGGAGTCTGTCAGTGTTAAGGTGAGGTAGATGAATTACTGACAGTAACTCAAAAATGTAGAAAATTCAGGGAAGATATTTGAGTTTTTTAAGAAACATCTTTCATTCATAGAAGAATATGACATTTGTATTACACTGAAGTTTTCATAAACACACACACAAAAAAACCCAGATTATTTTAAGGTATGCTCTTGGAAAGGATTTAACAAGAGGGAAACAAACATTTTAGATCTCTCCAAATGCTGGGTTAGAAAGATTCTATACCCAGGACCATATCAGATCACTTTCTTTTTTGGTATATTTTTAAATCAAATGAAGGGACTAAAAAATTTTTATTTTGGCCCCAAACTTCTATTAATCTTAGATGATCTGAATGTTAAATGCTAGAGAAATCCAATTACTCTGTATTTCTCAGAAGTAGTGATCAAGTTACTTCCTGTCTCTTCTTCTAATATTTGCTTTCCTTCCAAAATTATAAGTTGATGTGTAACAAATATTACAAACCTTTTTGTTAAGTATGTTGTGTGTTTTCTGAACAGCCTTCTTTATGTTATTCATTCTTTATCTCGAGTCATTAAATTCTTACACAGAACACACATTCACATATGGATGCGTTTGTACTTATGTTCATGTTTATTTGTCCTCAATCAATATAAATCTACATATAAAAATTTTTGAAGAAAATTTTATAAAATGACTAATATAAACAATCTTCTTTCAGATTTTGGAATAGAATGAGGATCCAAACATCAAAGAATTTTCTGAAGTTTTATTTGGTATTAATCTCCATTGGGGTATATTGACCATAAACCCCTAGCTAAGCTATACCTTTAATGTCAACAAAGAAATAGAAATACTTTCTAAACAGGAGCAATCTAGCTTTTATATTGACATCAAGTCAAAAAGACTCACTCTCTGAAAGTATCTTACAAAAGAGCTAGAGATGACAGGATGAGTAGCTTGGATGAAGATCCCTGGTCTATAGATACCTGTATTGTGCCACATTAGTTTCTTCCCATTTCTTCTGAGTACATGAATAGTATTTACAAAGGAAACTTAACTAATTAGATTTCTTATCTTATTTATAATAATTATGTGCAGAAAATCTTCTCCGAGGGATGTATCTTAATGTAAGATTAAATTGTCATCAGACATTGAGGTATTGCAAGGGAATTGCAAATAACAAAATATTTTTCCAGATGGCCTACTATGTTCAAGAGAGAAGTAATGGAAATGAATTGCTGTTTATTCTGTTGACACACTTTAAGAAAAAGAATATCATGGATAATTACACCTTTACAGTGCAAAGGTTTTCTTTTTCTCTGCTTGCCTTAATTTCTTCCTTTTTTATTTTTTGTGGGTTTCTTTGGTTAATCGCTTTTTGGTTGGTTGGTTGGATTTTGCTTTTTTGTTTGTTTATTTATTTGGTTTTGTTTTTCTTCTTACTTACCCATTTAAGTAATATTCCCTTCACCAGACCAAGGAATAAAAGAAGGATAGTTGAAAGTTGTTCAGGTTTGATGTATGGGGTGACAGATATATTAAAGAAAAAGTGATTTCTTGAGTCACCTAATTATAACCTCATAACAAAGGAAAAGTACTCATAATGAAAGACCTTTTCTAGGAAATATAGTCAGTATGGTCTTAAAACAGTTAGATCCATTGCCCAGCTAAATGGATTACAAGGTTAAGTGTACACAGTGTCTTAATTCTCTACAGTGGTCCTGATTCATTCCACCCTCATTTTAACAACTTCATTGAGGGTGGAAAGCAAATTTCTGTTATACTTTCTCATCCTAACTTAGCCTTTGAATGTCAAAACTAGATTATTTCCAGATAAAGCCATACAGGTGAATGCAGATCAGGAGAGCACCCAGTGTATTGCAACCCCTGTGAAGATTTTAGCCATGGGAGCACTCTGCAATTAGCATACATTACAGTGCCTAAAATTAATGTAGCATGGGCTCTCAGTCATTACACCAACTATTTCATTCCACTCTATTTGTGTTGCACTACTTGCTAATGTAGACACAACCTCTGGCATCAGATTTTCAAGAATAGCCTTATTATCTTCCCATTGGAGTCAGCTGGGAAGAGTGGTTACCTCCAGAGTCTTCATAATACCTGTTACCGTTCAAGATACTGCACTCATTGTGGCCAGTTAGGGTAAGGCTATGTGTCATTTATAAGTAAATGGTTGAAGTGAAATGTTTTGAAAATGTGTTTGTGTCCCCACTTAGACCTATTACTTCCTGCAAAACCCTTTCTTAAAATGAAATCACTTGCATTCTTTGAGCTCAAAGTTTCACAAGCACATTCTGCAAAGTTTCTGCAAACCATCCAGGTTTAAGAACCATCCAGTACTAAGAAAATTGGAACTAGATGCAGAGAAATGTGCTATTCTACCTCAGGTAGACTTATATAGGCTGACCATCACAATTATATTTTACAAGATAATGCAATTTTTACTTTTCTTGAAGAATAAACAGTTCCACATAGCAAGACTAGTAATATTTTTCTAGACAAATTTATTGAAAGCTGAAGGAAAATCCTTGGCAAGAAACTGAAGTAATCTGCAATTAAGATGCTCTATGAATGTCAAAGGAAACTATGTAAAAATATTAGTGATGTTAAAAAAAATAGAATGAAAAATAAAAGAAGCTCTCTCTGAGATCAAATTTTAACATAAATTAATAGAAATATTCAGAAGTGAGCAATAAATGAGCCTGCTCTGTTTATTAAGGCTTTTGTTTTCTATGTTAATACTTTATGAAATGCTTAAGCTACAAGTCACAAGAAGTGTAATATAGTCACAAGAAATTAACAAATACAGGGTTTTATTGTGTGGGGTTGGGTGGTATTTTTTCTGTTTGATTTGGTATTTATGCATGTGCATGTGTTTTGTTCTTTGGGATTTTGTTTAATCCGAAAGGAGCTATTTTATTTCTTACAAGGTCCATGTTAAGCAGTTAGAACAAAAAATTAGAGTAAAAAATCATCTGGATCTTGCACCAATAGTATACAGTTCCTACGTTAAAATAATAAAATCACAGTCGAAATATCATGTTTGTTATGATGTATATTCTATGCACAAACATAACCTGAAGATTAATTTTTGCCACTTGTAATAGTTACTCATTGCAAGTGAACTTCCAAATATTATATATTCAACTGGGAATGCCTCTGAAAGTACAACTTTCATGGTCTCTCCAGCCAATACAATCTTTACTACTTTCCTCTTGTTTCATTTTTATCTATAATTCATTAATTTGTGAAGGTCAAAAGTCCTTCAGCTAGTATGAAAAAACTCAAGAGTTTAAAATCCCACAGCAGAAAAACTAAAAAAAAAAATACTTAAAGATCTTTAACTTTCTGCTTCTTCTGACTTTGAAAGGTTGATCAGTCCCTATGTGACAGCAATAATAATTTTCATTTCCTGAAGAGTAGATGTCCTCAATTATGCAATATAAATTGAAGGTAAAAACAAAACTCTATTAGTATGCATCCTTACATTTCTTTGCTCCTTCACAGTTTCCTCATAACAATACACTTTCTCTTCTACTTATTACAAAGAACTATTCCCTTAACTACCCTAGAGACTTTCTAACAGTGATACATTAAGCTCAAAACCACCTGGATTGTGGTATTTGAATAGCTGAAGGGAATTTTTATTTCCCTTCAGGTTTTTTGTCTTAAACAAAAGTGGGATATTAAATTAAATACTTGAATGTCACAAGTATTGAAAAATTATTAAAAAGCATCACCTGGAGAAAAAAACCAAAAATTTCCATCCGTATGCAATTGAAAAGCTTGTTTGTCATATTTTTTTGGGACTTTTTAAAATTTAGAGAACTGTAATTAAAAATATTGGTCTCAGTAATTAAAGAATATTGCTAAGTTTTTGGACATATCCATACAGTGAACTCATCCTACCTTTTGTTCAATGATGGTTTGATGTAAAATTGGAAACCAGTCTGAAATGGGAGAATTTGGGTGCTGCAGCCATAAGAAAAGAACCATGGCACTCAATGTTACATAGTTTCAAATTTATTTATAAGCAGTATGAGTATAGAAGCTGGTTTCCGTGCTTTGAAGTGTACACAGTTCACATTTGTGAAAAATTGTGGCTTCATCCCCCAATCCCTTTCAGACCTCTATGATGGACCCAATATTTAGATATTTAGACCCAATATGGATCCCCATATTTAGAGGTAATTAGTACTTGTTACATATCTCATAAGCATAGCTCCGAAGTAACACAAATTTCTGAATAGTTTCATGACAACTTGGGTCATCTTTCCTTCTTTCTTTCCTTCCCATATATACCAGATCAACCGAAACAGGTAAAACAGGTATACACTAATTCTCATCTACCTGAGCATTGATCATGGGAGTAGGCTCTATCCCATTGAAATAATAAAATTATTACAGATCTTTTATTATTACAGGTCAAAATTCAGAGAGAAAGGCTTGCATGTGGAGTGAGTGCAGTGAAAAGCCACAAAAAGCATCAAGGAACTGGAGCATCTTTCATTTGAGAAGAGATGGAGAGCACTGGGACTGTTCAGCCTGAAGAAGAGAGATTTAGGGAAATGTAAAAGAGAAAAACAGATTCTCCTCAACAGTGCCACAAGACAATCTGCATAAATTGAAACACGTGCTATTCTGTCTGAACATAAGCAAACAGGTGCTTACTGTGAGGGTGGCTGAACACTTGAACAAGTTTCTCCAGGAAGTTGTGGTGTCTTCATCCATGCAGATATCCAAAACATGACTGAAAACAGTCCTGGGAGACTTTCTGTAGGTGTATGTAGGTGAACATACTCTTATTTGAGCAGCAGGCAGCTGAAAGAATCTCCAGAGGTGTTTTCTGACTCTGACCATTCTGTGATTCAGTCATTCAGCTGTTCAGCTTTTCTCTCCACCCATCCCACTATTTGTATTGTACTCCCTCAAGATGGTATCCTAAGCCTAGTGGACCTACATGCATGACACGTTTAATGAGCTCACACTTCTTAGTGAGACACTAAAAATAATGCACCGGGGTCACTAGTTCACTGTTTATATTGCTCACATCATCCCCCTGTGTTCTTGCATTTGCAACTGTGGAGTGGCTCAGCTTCATGGAGAGGGGTGGTGAATGCCATTTTTGGAGTCCTGGAATGATTCCTATGCAAATATTTTCTTCTGACCACTTATAATGTAAAGTCAGGTATCTTAAAAATTTCACTTCATTTGCAGAGACTGTATGCATCTTAAGCACTGCACTAGCAGGGGCTGATTCATTCTAGTACCTGTATTTTCTGTTTCATTTATTGCCTTTTCACAAAAATTCACGAGCAGTAGAGATGCCCCCCCCATTAGAGTGGGGGAAAAATGCTATTAGTCTGTCTTCTGTTTATTTATCTTCTGTCACAATTGTTTGTTTCCCCCTAAAGATTTCAGCTCTTCTGAGACCAACTGTGAAAAGGCTTTCTTTTTCTTTTTAAGATTTCTGTGGTTTGTCTAAGGTTTCTGTATGGTTCATCCCCCATCTCTATTTTTATCACTTTCATGAAGAATTAGAACAACCAGTTTAATTTCAAAAGTGCTAAATGTTCCCATTTGACATCTAATTGCAGTCCATCTGGCCTTAGTTAAAGCAACTGCAAAATAGAAGATATTAAGTAGAACATAATTGCATATTACATTTCAAAATTTGAAAATTAGAAAGTAACTTGATTGAATAAACTCTGTTGCAACAATATATATCACATGGAATATGCATTCATTCCAAAATTAACTGCTAACTAGGATAATTTATATAATCATTATCATGTGCTTCCTCATTTTGAATTTTTCTCTTTGACATTTTTGCATTAAGAAATCATTAAGTTTTGTATTTTAATGTAATTTTTTTTGTTTAAATTACCAGCACATACTCATTACGGTTATGACTATGCATGGCTTTTGGCACTAACACATCTCTGAAAACATATTGTTTATAATTCCAAATCCTCAGCTTTAGCAGTTAAAATTTTAACTCCTCTCTGAAGGTGGAGTAATACTGTTCCTTTGTCATCAGCAAAACTATTCTGGTTTGGAGAATGGTTTTTCTAGGGAATGGTTTATTTAGTGAATTTCCTCCTTTTCATTGACCCTCTCTTTCTCATAGGTTTAAATTAGGTGAAACAGTTAAATATACTCCTAAATTAAGAGATGTGTATTTCCTATGCTCTAGAACATATTGTTTTCCTTTCCAGCTGTGAATGAGTATGGACTGTTCTAAAAACAACATATGTAACAATGTTGACATTGTCTTCTCTTTGTTTTCACTTTTACTAACACCAGGCTTTCCCTTCTGCATCTCTTCAGTTGCCTCTTCAGTTGTACTTCCATCTTTTATTGCCTCTTCCCAGCTTAGGATGTAACTTGTTTAACCTCTCTCTTTCTCATCAACTGGTGTCTTCTTTCACTTCTTCAGTCCCTTTTGCCTGCAAGACTGTACACCTGGCCCTTGCCTGTCCTTCTGCTGGACACTTGGTTTCCCATTTTTAAACAGTAGAAACAGGGAACAGGAGACAGTGGAAGTAGTTTGATTTTCTCTCATGCAAGAGGCTACAACCATTCTAATCACAACAGGTTAGAAGGCCACAGCTGATACACTGTCTTACTTCATATGATATCAAAATATACCAGATAACTGCATGTCAAAAGTTCCATCATTTTTAATAATATTAAGGTTTAATCCTAGCACACATCTCTAGAGTTTGGAATTCAATGCTCAACTGTGTCTTCAGTGGTCTGTGTATCACTTAAATAGCAAAAGAAAAGAAAAGAGGATATAGGGGCATGCAAATTTATTGCTGATTTATTTTAAAGACATTTTATTTTAAAGACATTAAGGAAATGTATGTGACAAACTGCAACATTCCCTCAAGCATGCTGCCTTAAATATGTTCTATAAAACTGAAAAAAAAAAAAGGCCAAACTCTACACACTACATCAAGTTCATTGAATTGTGTATTTATTAAAGAAGCATCTGAAGACATGGCAATTCACAAATACATATTTCATATAAACTAGTAAGTAATTAAACTACCCAGTAGTAGGTGCTTTATATTTTCCTCTCTCTAGCAGAGGAGTTGACTAGAGCAAATGTATGTAATGTTTAAATGTTCCAAGAATGCTAGGAATATTTATTTTGTTTTGTGTAAAATGACTCAATTTCTCTTAAAAATAAAACCTTATGTTCACCATTTAACTTACATAAGGCATTAACTAATAATTTGATAACTAATAATCTGAAAGTCAAGGATTGTTAAAGTATCTCTTAAACAAAGCATGTGAATTTCAGCATAAAGAAAGAAACATACATAATATAACCTTTCCCTCAGAATTTTTAGGAAGACCACTACCAATGAAGTGACGGATGACATGAAATAAGGGATCTAAGGCATCAGGAGTACAAATACTTGGCCTTGGTGGAGTACGGATGAATTTAATGTTATACATCTGTTTTCAAAAGAGAAAGAAGTCCTAAAGCTTGTTCATCTGTGTGTAATGATCTTCTTCTGAGTGCAACTTTTTGCTCTTACTGAGGAAGTCTGTAGTGGCTTAGATTTCAATACAGGGTTTATTTTTTTGCTATAAAAAGAGGATGTTCTTCAAAGGAGTATGACCCTTTAATTCAAGTTGTACATGACATACAGAGATGTTATGGTTTTACCTGGTGTACCATTCATTTTTTTTTATAGTGGCTAAGGTGAGGCTGTGTTTTGGGTTTGTGCTGGGAACAGGGTTGGTAATATGGAGATGATTTTGTTATTGCTGAGCAGGGCTTACACAGAGCCAAGGCCTTTTCTGCTTTTTGTACTGCTGCACTGGCAAAGAAGTTGGGGGTGTATGGGAGGTTGGGAGGAAACACAGGTGGACAGGTGACCCCACCTGACCACAGAGAGATTCCACACCATATGACATCATTCTCAGTACATAAAGCTGGGGGGAAGAAGGAAGAAGGGGGAATATTTGAAGTGATGATCTTTGTCTTCCCAAGTAACCATTGCACATGATGAAGCTCTGCGTTCCTGGGAACGGATAAACTCCTGCCTTCCAATAGGAAGGATTGAATTAATTCCTTGTTTTTCTNGTGGACAGGTGACCCCACCTGACCACAGAGAGATTCCACACCATATGACATCATTCTCAGTACATAAAGCTGGGGGGAAGAAGGAAGAAGGGGGAATATTTGAAGTGATGATCTTTGTCTTCCCAAGTAACCATTGCACATGATGAAGCTCTGCGTTCCTGGGAACGGATAAACTCCTGCCTTCCAATAGGAAGGATTGAATTAATTCCTTGTTTTTCTTTTCTTGCATCCACAGCTTTTGTCTTTATCTCAGTCCATGAGTTTTGTCACTTTTAGCCTTCCAACTCTTCACTAATCCTGCAGGTGGAGGAGTGAATGAGTGGCTGCGTGGAGCTTAGGTGCCAACTGGGTTTTGTAGTGGTTTGATTGCAAGACAGGTTAAACAGGTTTTCTGGATTTTTTTTCAAGACACCAATATGGCTACCTTTGCTCAATTTTTGCAGTATTTCCTCACAGAGGTTATTCCATTTGTTTCCACAGAATGACATACATGGTGTAATTACATCCACCAAGAATTCAATAAAAGTTTGAGACATCTAAAAAAGTATATTTCTTTACATAGAGTCATAGGTTAGAAACAATATCGAGATCAGGTAGGTGTCTGTAGACAGGTAGGTGTATCAGTTTGGTGCCGAACATCCAATTACTCATGAAAATCAACAGCTCAATTAGTTGCCTAAAGATGTGTAACTTAACTATTTGAAATCATAGAATGGCTTGAGTTGGAAGAGACATTAAAGATAGTCTCATTCCAACCCACCCTGCCATGGCCAGAGGCAATTTGTGCTAGATGTCAGAGTGTGCCTAAGACAGATACTTTGTCAGACGTGCTAGAGATCATGCCCTCCTGGACCTCAGTAGATCCATAACCTGTGCAGATGAAACCCACATTTTAAACAATGCACATCATAATTTATGTACAACTTATTAAAATGCAGACTGCCAAACTGGGTAAAACAAGTGTTTTCTTTTGAGCATTTAAAAAGTTTAGGAAAAAAAGCTAAAAGTTACTAACCAGTCAGCTTCTTAATTTAACTCAGAATTAAAATGCAGAGGTTTAATCCAGTCCTTCTTCTTATTTTCCTATATCAGAAAACAAAAGCAAAAATAAAGCCCAAACCAAAGAAAAACGTATGTTCAGAGATATCAAATATAAAGATGCATTATAGAACAAAAGAACAAAAGAGTCAGTTCTCAGCAATTGACTTTTTTTTTTTATTATTTTTTAAGGATAAAATTACACAAATTATGCAAAAGAATGTCACCCTAATTCTTTCAAATGTGACTGTGACAAATGGGTATGTCTGATTAGACCATTGAATGCCACAGTAAATCCTAAGTGGCAACTGGGCCACATGAAATAGGAACCTATGACAAGAATAATTTGTGGAACAGATTAAGTGTCTTCCAAATCTCTATAATTAAAAAAGTTAACATGTGCCAGGGATGTAAAAGCCACCTCTGTTTCATGATTGTTATATGAATAGGCTGAATTGCCTATTGTCAATAGACAACCTTTTTACTTTAGTTTCCTGGAAATTGAGTATGTTTAGCTACTAGAGGGTATAGATCTTAATATACTGCTATGATATTTTAAGCGTGGAGCTAAAATACAGAATTTGCTAATAGTTTACTTGATCTATTTTTTTACATTCTTACTGAAGAAAGAAGTCACACTCAGAAATGAAATTGTGAAGAGAAAGGCATTTAGGCCGTATTACCTCCTCATCAGTTCAGTCAGAAGGAAAATAAACGTGATGATGTGAGTTCTTACTATTTCTCTCCTTTGTAGTTAATACAAATGCATGTTTTTAAAATCCCAGTCAAGGAATGGAAAAACATTCCAATCAGCATTAATTTTAGGCAAAATTACATAATACAGCTTGAAAATGAATGACAGTAAACACAGTTAGAAAGAAGTAACAGAGCTTGTTTATGAAGACAATTGGAAAGAAATTACAGAAGTCAGGGCATGTGAAACAGAAGGGAAATTTTGACACAATAGCTGTGTTCTCCATGTTTTCTGAAATTAGCTTTTAGTTCTTGTATGTATTCCACTAGTAATTCAGATTTACTGGCCAAAATCTTCAACTGGACTGTAATTGAGACTAGCAGGGCAAAGTCATCTAATCTGTCAAAACTAACCATGGAAAGATCAATCAAGAGTAAACAGCACAGAGATGACATAAAAAGCATTCAAGGGAAAAGAAGTGATATCCGGTGCAATTTCCTGCACTCACCAACTAAAAGTGTTGCAAATATCTCACTTCCTAAGTAGGTAGAAATCATTATGTCAGAGCTTTTGGTTATCTAAGATGATACCAAAACAAAAAAAGTCTTAACTTGAAAGTCACTAAAGGATTTATGAGAGCAAATTCCAGAGCTGAAGTACTTAATCTATGCCTTCCCTCTTCTCAGGACACTGCTTCTAATAAGGGATATCAGCTTCATACTTGTGTGAATGACTAAGGAGTTTCCCTAGAAAGGCATATTATCATCTGGACATGTTAGCCAATTAATCCAGCAACACTTCAAACTACAAAGGGTTTTTATTTCGGGCTGTGCAGAGAAGTATATTTCATTGAATAACCCTACACTGTATAGTTTAACAATGAATGTGTGAGATCAACAAAAACACTCCCAGGAGTACATTCTTGATGTAGATATTCACAAGAGAAAATTGTGAACTAAGAACCAACAGAAAGACAGAGGCATGCTAGTGATCTACTCTCTGTTTAAGTAGAATAAAAACAAGTAATAGAAAAACAAGAATAAAATGAGAAGAACTTATTTACTTGGGAAAAGAAAGCTAAAGGAAAGTTTTCACCAGAAAATAAAATTCTGAATGGAAGGAATGGCTATTCATGTTGGCATAAAATAGTGCAGCAGACAAGAATCGTAATAGATGAGAAAAAAAAGAAAAAAGGAAAAATTCTTTCAAACAAAACCTATAGGTTTTTGAGAAGCTTGTAGGAAAGAATGATAACAGTTTAAATGGAGTTACAAATACACCAACAATCATTTCTTCAAGACTGATTTCTACATAAGACAGAAGCCGAATATGAAATCCCAAAGGAAACATTCCAGGATATGAAAATGTCAAATGAGGAGTTGGAAAATGAGGTTTTATTAAAAGCCAGAGAATATTCGTATAATTAAGCATGGACAACTATGGAGAAAGTATCAATTAAATGTCTCAGAAAAGGTGCAATGAGCCTTTGCTACCTAAGAGTTTTTAGTCAAACTTGATTCAAAATTTTGCTGTTATAAAGACAATATAAAATAAGATTTCTAAATTGTCACTTAGTAATATGGTGTTAAAACACAGAATGGTCATTTTGAATGCCTAGGTAACAGAAACAAGGGTATTTTTTTATTTGAGGTTAGGCAATATAAGAATGAATTATAATTTAAAATATGAGCATATTTCAATAAAATGCCTTAAGAAAATTGTTTGAGGAAAAGGATATAATTTTTGTTATAAAAATTATGATTTTAGCTCTTCAAATGTGCCCAAAAAAAGGTGGGCAAGGGACAATCAGTGCTAATAATTAATATTTTTAGTTATTTCTAAACTAGATTAGTATTTGTTTAACCAAGGCATTTGTCAGCAGCATTCTAGTGTCCAGTGCTACTCAATGTGTCCTACCCAATTCTACTGTAGCAAGCGTGGGTAGAGTCCTTCTTAAATCTTTGTTCACAAAGTCAAGCCATGACTGACTGATTGACCCAATTCTACAAAGCATCCAGCTTCTAGCCCAGAAAGCACAGGTTTTCCTGCTATCACTGTTTTAACTGCTATCACGGGAAGTTATCTTTTGTATGTTACCATGTACCAATGGCACTAGACACTGTTCAAGAAGGTGAATAAATGCCCAAGTGTTTTCTGTACCAATTAAAGAAGAAAAGCATGGGAAACTAAGAATATTATGGCTGACATGTACTATCATTATCAAAATAAAAGCATTTTAAGTGCTTCAGAAAGTAGAAAACTGACCTTTTCACAAATGTTAAGTGTCATGGCAAAAGAGCCTCTTAGTGTGGAGTGCTTCTGTAAGTCAGCATTTTAATTACCTGACTGATTTACATTTCCAGTTTATTTACCTCTTCTCAACAGCCAACTCATCTTTCATCTTATGTGTGCAATCACAAGCAGTGTGAAATGTTATTAAAATGCTTAGGCATAATTGATAAAGAGTCAAGTTCCCAGCATGCTTAAATTACTTTCATCAGAACGAATTTTCTAAATTTATTTTTAAGATCCTGCCCTAAAGGCTTTCTAAAACATGACTTCGAAACTCTGGACAGCTATGTTGTTCCTTATGAAAGACACGGCCTAATTTTGTGAACCAATGTAAGAAACCAGTGCAGAAGAAAAATCTCATTACGGAGGTAGGGAATGCAATGCAAAAGAAACACCTAGGTAGGAGGAAAATAATTACATTCTTACAAGAAAGAAAACACAGGATTGAACTCGTTTGCATTATCTCTATTCACTTACAACTGAGAAAACTGGAATAACTGCCTCCTTAATAGTGATTCCAGAAATGTAGCTTTTGCATAGATGTCCATTTTCAGTCAAATGTAGTCCATAGCCTTTCCTGATTACCTAACGATTAAGAAAACAAATATTCATATCTTTCTTCAACTATTTAAAAAACATTTTGCCAAAATACTAATTAAAATAAAGCTGATTTTTCTTCCAAGATGGTTCTCATTGTATGGGTCCAAAAAATGGCCATCATAGAAATGAAGACTTTCATCTACAAGTCTTGTTCTGAGAAGCATTTTTCTTTTAGGCAAAATTAAGGTCCTGTTCCAAGCAGTTTATTTCTAATTACTTCACTCTGAGTAAGAGGCTGTTTTATTCTTATCAGCAGAAGTTTATTAAATGGGAATCTACAGTCTTCAGCAGACAAGATACATTATCTGAACTCTGCCTGCATCACTCAATTAAACCAGATTTATAGATAATTGTGCACATATAAGGGACTGAGTATTTTTTTGAAAAGACCATATTGCAAGGAATGACATCTACATCAAGGACAATGTACTACTAGATTTATAAGCCGCCAGGCACCATAAAAGACATTTCTGGTTGAAGCCGTATTCTTCTTGCCACGGGATGTCACACTGGATATAATGTAACAGGATCTGGTATATCAGTGATACAGTTAAAGGATAATATTCCTGCAGTCTCTTTTTAACTGAGAAATAATTCAGTTCCTAGATAGATAAATGAGGCTGAATAGCTAGTACTGAGATTACTGCAAGGAAAAATAGTTCATGACTGTCTTCAACTCTTATTATATGAATGAGCATCAAAAATTGTTTTGATAATTGGTACTTGCAACTATTCCTGGGGTTTAATTATGTACTTAGAATTTGATTTTTAATTACCAATACTTAAAACAGTCATGTTGTTAAACCTTGAAGTATTCATTTTAGTAGAATCTCTGCTTAGAATGTCACTCGAAGAAATGGCACTTCAGTCTCTATTCACTAAAGAATTACAGTTTTAAAGGCATCAGATTATCCATCTGTGCTTCAGCTCTTCAAGCTGATGCTCTTCTCACTTTTTTTTTTCTGAAAGACACAGTTTTCTTGAAATGATTTATGCAAGCAGTGTCATGCTTCTTGTTGGTAATTACTTACTTCATACATTTCATCATAAACCTTAAACCGTAAAGCTGATTCTCTCTCTCTTTGGTCTCTATATAAATTTTAGTAAATGTATACTTTCCAGCATGTGTTCTATGCTTACTGTTGTAGAGACAGCACACAATGTGCTAATAATACAGATAACAGACAGTGAGAGCTTTGTTGAAAACAGATTCTACATTTTACTCACTAAATAAACTCCTTGGCTTCTACTATCAGTATCTCTCATTCTGGAAATGAGAGAAAGAAAACTGAAGTACTAATGCACTTGGTGGCAAAACTGTAACTTCAGTGAATTTAGGACTCTACCTTCTGCCTTTTTTTTTTTTTT
>VYXB01008328.1:606267-680029 GCA_013397135.1 Pachyramphus minor
TCTTTTTTTTTTTTTTTTTTTTTTTTTTTTACCTGCAAATGATATTATTAACAATCAGAAAATTCAGGGCACAGTTCAAGAAATATCATATACAAGGGACTGTTATTAATGGGAAACCTTAAAGGGAATCATATAAATCAGGGTGTATGGGGCACAGAAAAGAGCCTGTCCCCTGAGCACAGGGGAGCTGTGCATGCTGTTTGGCTCTAAAAACAGCAAGATGTTCCTGGTCCATATATTTACCAGTAGCAACAGAGCCTGGAATTAGCTTTAATTATCAGTTCTTCAGCTTTAAGAGACTACTGCCAAAGTTTTTTGCAATGCATTTTTTCATCTACTTAGAAAAACATATTTGTTAAAAGAAGAATTTCCATTATTGTGCTCTTTAGCCCTGCCTAACCTTCTATTCTGGAAAATCTAAGTTTTTCACTATATTAAGGTCTCTCATTTTCTGAATTTTTCACTATATTAAGGTCTCTCACTTTCTTAACTCAATTTACCCCTATTTACAGATTTTCACCTCATATCTGTTGTTTTTTGACCCCAGCTGGTAACTGAACAGCACACAGCTACTCGCTCACTCTCTTCTGGTGGGATGTGGGAGAGAATTGAAAGTGTAAAAATGGGACAACTCATGAGCTGAGATAAAGACAGCTTAATAGTTAAATCGAAAATTGTGCATGCAAGCAAAGCAATATAAGTAATTCATTCACCACTTCCCACAGGCAGGAAAGTGTTCAGCTATCTTCAGGAAAGCCAGGCTTCACCATGCATGACAGTTACTTGTGGGAAGACAAATGCCATAACCATCCCCTTCCATGAAGCTCCCCCCAGTTTGTATACTGAGCATGAAGACCTGTGGTATGGAATATCATTTTTGCCAGTTCTAGTCTCCTGTCCTGATAATGTTCCTCCCAGCTTTTTGTGTGTTCTTTTCCCCTATTAGGTCTCTTTTTGCTTTTTCAATTTACTTTTTTTTAATGAGAAGATACCATACTTATCTCTTTATGTTTATAAGCTTATAAACTTACAGGCTCCAAGCAGACTAGTACAAGATAAACAAACATAAATTACAACATAATTACTTAATGTATCTAAATAATTAGCATAGTACCACACTTTTATGATCCAGTTTAAACATGGTTGTGTTGTCACTTGTGAGAAAACGTGTAGCTACAAGACAGGAACTGCAAATACTGTGGATTTAGATTTATTTCAGACATTTTTAACTAGTACTTGAACATGTATACAGCTAAGTCATAATCTGTAATCCCTTTTACCAGCTGAGAATGGCAACAGGTGTGATTTTCTTGTGATTTTCAAATAACTTGCCACTGCTCTGTTTATAAGTTAAATAAAATGTTATTACAATTTATGCCAGCACTCTGGTCCTTGGTACTTCACAACATTTAGTGTCCCTGTTATGTTTCTCTAATAAGTCTTCTTCTGTATAACTAACATTGTTCCTTCTCAAATGTGATAGATCTCTTAGTCCAAGACCTGTATTTCTATTGCTTCTGACATTTTCTCTTCATCTTCATTGTTTTACTGTGAACCTTATCTGACACTAAAGAAGAAACAGAAGGTTTGATTTCTGGGGCTAAATATTTTCCTGTAACTTTCTTGATAATCCAGTAGTTCCTCTATGACATAGATTTTTCATAATTTCATCACAAGCAGCCAAATCCAGTAGTCACTGAGCAAAAAGCCCATAATTATCATATAAGCTGCATATATTATGGAATATATAGAATACTAAAGCATTATTATTGGCCTCAAAGCATTGCTATTAAAGGTGGATCACACCTGTAACTGTAAAATAAATATGCAGTCATTACACCAGTTAATGTAACCCACCATATCCGTTCTCCTTTCTTAAAATTATCTGTGTGAAATGGAATGATCCTTGGGTAGAGCTGAAAGTAGGGAGGGATATCCAAGGACAGCTTAAATGTCATGGAAATTTTATTTCAGGTTAATTGAATCCAACTCCTTTCACCCTTCACTTTGGCCAGGTGAAGATTCTTTCTGAGATTAAGACACCTACATTTAATTATCTACATGTGGGTTGGCAATCTTGTCCTTTGGAAAAAAAAATAAAAGAAACAAAAATAAAATAAAAAAAATCAATTGAAAAAGGAAAGCTCTTTCTACTCTCATGAGAGAAATACAAGGTCTTCTAGAACACTTCTGTCTACAGCATCTAAGGTATAAGAAAAAAGTAGAGTCACATGAATATTCAATACTTAGTATTACTGTCAAGCATTAGGCAACCTCCTACAACCTCCTATTGTGTGATCACTGTGTCTAACAATTTTCCTAGTTTAGCTCTAAAAATCAAGAACATATTTCTCAAAAAAGTTTCTTTTGTTCTTTTCAGAATACAGGATATATATCTTGTTTTATAATGAATAATTATGTATTCAGAAACAAGCATGACTAGAGGATATTTTCTTAACTGCTACTTTGCAGATCCCTCTTTTAGGTTAAAAATATTGCAGTCAATGCACAAAGATATTAAAATCTCAGATACTCTTATATATTTAAAGTAGCATATCAGCAATAATATTTGCATGTATATTTATCATTGTTGTGCATAATTAGATACTCTAGCTGCCTTAGTAAAAGCCAGTAGTAGTAGTAAGAAAAAAGTAATGTGTTTTTTATTTATTCATTTGGCTGACTGCTTAAAGATGACATAGAGGATATGGATGAAGTAATTCTTTTTACTTCTGGGGAAGGGGCTTGAACAAGCTGTCATCACTGAAAACAAATGAAAAAAGAAGCTGTATGGGATGACAGTGGTAAGAAGATTCTTAATTCCCTGCAGTTAAAAAGAAATCTTCATATTCCACTTTGCTGGAATAACTCACTATACCCTGTACAACTGCACCTAGGACAAAGGACTGCTAAGTTAAAAGTTCTATTTGAATTACTTTAAAAATAAAATTATTTATAATTATTTGGTAGTGCAGGAAATGGAAGCTGGAAAGTTCCCTAGTCACAAGCCCATAGAGGGACCCTAGATGAGTTAGCTGCTAAGCAGAGGTAAAATGAAAGTCACTGTGGCCTTCCAGCCCAGGATTGCTCTATTGCCATTGCTTGGAACAGACTTCTCAGATTGCAGGTCCTCAGAACAGAGGCTTGTCAGACTTGTCCCATCTGAACCTGCTGTGAATGCTTGCAGCCTCACTTTTACTTACATTAGCTTTGACAATACTTTTTCTAGTTTCTTTCTGTATGTTAGGCTTACACTTTTTATACAAATAGTAACAGTAAGCATTTTCTCTTTTTGTAACAAGCTGCTGAGATATTGATGTTGTGCAGAGGAATACAGTCCTGACCTGATAGCAGAAGCCCTAGGAACTGGAGACATGGAGTGGGGAGGAAAGTACATATGCATGGGATGATAGGAGACAGGGACAAGGCTGACAGTGGAGACCCCATGGCTGTAAGAACGCACTGGTCACAAGTTAAAGAAATGCAAAGCAGGATCTGAACAACTAGTTTTAGCCATGACAAAGAACAAACGATGCTCTTAACATAGGTAAAATGCACCACATCATAGTATAAATTTGGATGTAGCTTGGAGATGAAGAAAAAGGTTTCAATATAATCAAATCCATAAAAACAAATCAAAGGGGAGCGTAGAAGGTAGAAAAAGAAACAGCTGCCATCAACATGACGCTGCTTTCTAGGAAAGAGAGATGCTGATGACTCTCTGACCCCTCATACACACCAAACTGATTACATTGACCTTAAGACCCAGAGAGACATACGAAGAGTGAACATGGCAAGAAGATAAGGAGTGGATTCTAGGAGCTGTGTGTGTAACACGATCCTATCTTTGTGTATTTAATAAGGACAGTGTCCATGTTTGCTGGATTTTGTAAAAAAAGTAAAGACAATTTTAGCAACTGTTGGACTTGATGATCTTAAAGGTCTTTTCCAATCCTGTGATTCTGTGATTCTAACTGAATTAATCAACAAAAGGTACTTTGAAAAAGGGGGATACTCATATCAGATTAGTCTTAAGTACATTGCCGATTTTTCAATTTTTACTTCTACTATTAAGTGAGAAAATAGTGAGCAAAATATACTGAGATACACATCATACGTAACAAAGAAAAGAGATGGCACTTGAAAACAAATAGAAAATATTCCTTTTATTTATATGCTATTTTTGACGGGACTGTGTTTCTCTAGAATCTAGTTTGATTGGATAGACTCAAAATATTATACTTTCACTTTAAAGCAAGTGAACAAACAATTTATCTTTGCCATGTGCAGGAAAGAGTTCTGAAAATTTTTAGAAATTATATTTTCAGAGTGATAAAGTAATCACTAGAAAAAGAAAGAATTTGTATGCCATAGATCAATATATATTATTAAAAAAGAGCTATTTATCACTCCATGCATGACACTCCATGACAAGTTCTATGAGCTTGTGGTGCATTGTTGGGAATGGGGCAAACTACCATCAGACCTCTGTGACACAGTTGTCATCACCTTGTGCAAGAAGAAAGGAGATAAATCAGATTGTTCAAACTACCGAGGCATTACTCTGCTCTCCATTGCTGGTAAAATCCTTGCAAGAATTCTTCTGAACAGGTTAATACCAGCTGTAGCAGAAGAACTTCTATCTGAAAGCCAATGCTGTTTCAGAGCCAACAGGAGTACCACAGACATGGTCTTCATGCTCAGACAACTGCAAGAGAAATGCAGGGAACAGAACAGAGCACTTTATGTAACCTTTGTCGATGTCACCAAAGCTTTCGATACTGTAAGCAGAAAAGCTCTGTGGCAGATTCTGGAACGTTTAGGATATCACCCCAAGTTCCTTAAAATGATCATCCTGCTTCATGAGGACCAGCGTGGCCAAGTCAGATATGGCAATGCATTTTCTGAGCCCTTTCAAATAACTAATGGAGTGAAACAAGGCTGTGTTCTTGTACCAACTCTATTCATGCTCTTCTTCAGCATGATGCTCCAAAGGGCCACGGCAGATCTTGATGAAGAAAACGGTATCTACATCCGGTATAGTACTGATGGGAGCCTGTTCAACCAGAGGCGACTGAAGGCCCACACTAAGACCTTAAATCATCTCATCCATGAGCTGCTTTACGCTGATGACGCTGCCCTCGTTGCTCACACAGAAGTAGCTCTGCAGCATTTAACATCCTGCTTTGCAGAGGCTGCTGAGCTTTTTGGGCTGGAAGTCAGCTTGAAGAAGACAGAGGTTTTCTATCAACCTGTGCCACAGGAAGTCTTCCATCATCCCCATATCATGACTGGCGAGTCAGAACTCAAATCAGTCCAGCAATTTAATTACCTGGGAAGCATCATCTCCTCGGACAGTAAGATTGACAAAGAGGTAGACAACAGATAGGCAAAGGCATTCAGAGCTTTCGGTAGGCTCCATAAAAGAGTTTGGCGAAATAAACACCTAAAGAAAAGTACGAAGATCAGTGTTTACAGAGCCATTGTACTGTCTACTCTTTTGTACGGGTCTGAGTCCTGGGTCATTTACCGCCACCACCTGTGACTCCTAGAACAGTTCCATCAATGCTGCCTCCGTAAAATCCTCAATATCAACTGGACGGACTATGTGACCAATAGGTCTGTTCTTGAACAGGCTGCAGTCACAAGTATCGAGGCCATGCTGCTGAGAACACAGCTGCATTGGGCAGGGCACGTCTCCAGGATGAAGGACCACAGACTCCCTAAGATCGTGCTCTACGGTGAACTCGCCACCGGCTGTTGCAAGAGAGGAGCCCCGAAAAGGAGATACAGGGACTCCCTGAAACAATATCTCAACCTTGGCCATATTGGCCATCACCATTTGTCTACTCTGGCCTCCAATCAGGAGACCTGGAGACAAACCATCTATAACGCTGCTGCCTCCTTTGAGAACTCACGCAGGATCACTCTCGAGGAGAAAAGACAATGCAGAAGGAATCGCGTCCAGTCGATACCACCTGGGGAGCCTCTCTGCTGTGCCTTTTGTAATTGGACTTGTCTGTCATGCATTGGCCTTTTCAGCCATCAGCGTGTCTGTAGCAAGCGTGGGTAGAGCCCTTCCCAAATCTTTGTTCATGAAGCCAAGCCATGATTTATCACTATTTTCTTAAAACCATAGTTACTTTAGACCATGGACCCTTTCTATCACCATAATTTCATACAGTCACAATCTAGACTTTAACTTAGGAATTCTCTTATTGTTCTTTCTTTTTGGATGGGGTTTAGGTACCATATGATTTTTTTTTTAAATTGTTGCTGAAAGATTGGGAGTCAAAAAAAAGACTCAGGACTCTGTTTTCTCCTGACACACTAATAAAAAGTCTGAGAAAAATACAAAAGCTGTGCAAATAATTTTAGTCATCCACTATTCTATCTCAGTAACATTTCAGGTAATACTGGAAAAATATAGAATCCTGCCAAGTATTAGACCAAACAGAAAATAAGAGTACAAGCTGATAGCTACTTCCAGGAGAGTTTGATACCTTAATCATACTCAATAATATTTGAAAATATTAGAAAAAATTAGAAAAACAACTAATTATTTAAGCTAATTGCTGCTCAGGATGTGTAAAGCTTCCACAGTTTGGCACCACGTATTTATTCAGAACATAAAGAATATATCAGTTCCAGAAATAGTTAATTGAATTTACCACATTAGTAATAAAATATTTTGAAACTTTGAAAAGTTAACACAGGAATGGAACTTCTGAAATGAAGATATTACTCTGTGATTGATTTAATAGGTAATGCTCATCTTACAGGAAAATGGAATAATGAGATTCTTACAGCTGACTGTAAAAAGTACGCTATCTGAAGACATCACTTGGCTTAATTCTGCAAGTGCATGTCTTTGAGAAGAAGTTAGTTCATAGGAGTGGAAATATTTTTTTTTGGACAGAAATGTTTGAGGCAGAGTAGAATCCAGGTTGATGAAATCTTTGAATGCTATTCTGTGTGCTTTAGTGGTTTCTGAGGAGCAGGAATTATGCTAATAGGCTAATATTGGTGTATGTGGGGTGTTACAATTTCTTTGAGGGTCAATCTGTTTGCCTCATCTAGAGTGTTTTGTCATTGATTCTATTATTCTGTGAGCGCTCCATTTTCCATCCTCCATAGCTCCATCCATTGTTAGAAGCACGAAAACTGTGGCCACCTTAAGAATGTTTAGTAAGTAGCAATTTAAGAGAGTGTAATCAATGTGTGACAATAAAGAGTCACCACCTTTTCTACCATAGGTTTTATTAAATAACATGCAAATGCAAGGTTTGGAACAAAAAAAAAAAAAAAAAAAAGGCCGGGATTTCTTTGTTCCTGGAAGAGAATGACTTGCCTCCATAAATATCCCCCCAAAACAGAGGGATGATGTCTCTACTGATGAATATGGCTTTGACACATTACTGGTGGACCAATATTGAATCTGATATTATGGCTCCATTAATAATAACAACAAAAACAACATGGGATAAACTTTATGTAAATGTATCTTCTGAGATTAAAAAAAAAGGGGAAAAAGAATGAATAGGTCCAGAATTTTCTGTGTTGCTTAATGGCTGGCTTGGTCTCAGCTCAGGCCTGGGCTGCTCCAGTGTGAACTTTCCAGTGCTGTCTCTGCTCTGCTATACCTCAGTCTGAGACTGCAGAACCTGCACCACTGTAGATGAGGCTAAACTGAGCCTGGCAGTCTTTCTTTCATTGGAGGCTGTAGTTACCTCAACCAGGACCTCAGTCAGACCTGCTAGTCCTTTACATGTGTTTTGAGCATGGCAGTGTTTCAGCAGGTTAATTCAGCCAGTATATCTGGTCAGCTGTCCACACAGTTCTCGTTGCATCTCAGATTCCCATGAGCATTTGATACACCTTAGGAAATTCAACCAGACCTTCAAATGCTGATCCTAAAGAACACAGACTTCTTTTAGTTCTGTGCCATATCTACCAAGCCTCCGTGAATATTTTGGTTGTTCCTTTGTATGACTTCAATAGCTGAATTTAATCCTTGGTCTCCACAGGGATCACAATATCTTAATAATTGTTTGCATGAAGTTCCATATGCAGTAGAGTTCTGCTCTGGATCTGGAACAGAAAAACATCTGTGATTGAAGACAAAACATTACAATGTTTATAAAAAATTAACTTCTATCACATACAATATAGAAAAGAACAAACATATGTGAGGTCTGGTAAAATCAGTGTTGGATGAAAAAGAAGCCACATACAAGATATATTTTTGTAAGTACTTCTGCATGCTAAAAATTATAGTAGTTCTTCTTCTATGTTCTAACATAGTATGCAAAACCAGGAGAAGTGAGCTCCTTCTACTACTACTACTACTACAACAAAATAAAATAAAAAAAATGTGTACTTTTGATAAATGCAAGATAACTTGGAACGCTGAGAAAAAAATGACATTTTTTCTGGCTTATTCAGAGTCTTGGAATTCTGAATTCAACCCTCTGATATTTAACTAACTTGCAGAGCATATGTTTTTTGGAAAACACTCTATAGATTCTGTATAAAAGGCAATTCGATATCCAGGTTTTATTTACAATACTTCCTCAGTTAACATTTACAAAGATTTAGCCTCTAGGAAATATTTAGCACATTATTTAGTATAGAATATTTTTTCTATAACTTTTCAAACTCATATACTGCATTTTTTGAACATTCAGGTCCTAATTCACCATTTGTTTAATGTCAAATATAGTAATTCTGTCAGACATCTCATATGATTGAATGTACTCATTCAAATTATTTATTGTAGTAACACTTCAATATTTAGCAATCATAAGCATAAATCCCATTCTGGGTTTTTGTTCCCTTTTTATTCTTTGAAATACAGGAATTCTCCCTATCATCCTTAAAAAGGTTTAATATGTGTAAAATTTTTGCATATATTCACCGATGTTTTTATTACTAGTTATATTAAGTGCCTAATAGACAATTTATTATGGTCTTTTTTATTGCAGAAGGCACCTATACAGTGTATACCTCGTTATACAGCTCTTTTAAAAGAGCAATTAACATTTTTATTTCTCTATGGAAATTATAATATATTTTTGATGTCATTTGTCCTTTATATTAAAAACCTCCATTGTATTTCTGAGTAGGGATTGCTTTAACAAATGTTCATGATCAGGTTTTTATGGGAAATCATTCCCTGCTTTGGTTATTCTAGAAGGACTTGATTTCATAATAATGACATTAAACATACAGTAAAATATATATATCATATTATTGATCTATCCAGTGTTTTCCAGTTATTTGTGTATACTGTTCTTACAACTGAGAAAAAAATACAATCACAATGAATTTGTTAATATTATTTAAAAAAAATAGAAAAAGTTTCATATAGTTCCAAAAACAATGCATTTAGTTGTTGAGTTAATTTGCAGTTAAGTTGCCACAATAAGTGGTACAGCACCTAAAGAATTGACAAAATGGGGATTTAATCAATACTCTTCAGCATTTCAGACATACTAGGAAGACATTCAGATGTCTTCAAATTCAGAGCTTTAAATATATGTGGAAAGCCAGACCATTTTTAAAAGTGAAGTCCTGAAAGCCCCCAAAAAAAAACCCCAAACCACCAAACAACAAACCATTTTCATTGAATCACTGTAGTGGCATGTAAAGACTCACAAGTCAAGGAAAGGGTATTTGACATCATATACGTAATTAAAAGACAGAACTAAGTAAAAATATTTAGGAAAAAAATATTTTAAATGAACTGTTTTTAATTGGAATTCCTTGAATTTCACCTCAGAAAACTACCATGCTTGTAAGTATGGGAGCATCTTTATACTTTACTGAATTACTCAGTGCAATGTGATAAAACGGAATAACAGATGTCTAGCATTAAAGCAGCAGGTAAAGGGAAGAAAACAGAGAAATTTGGACTCAGGGAGAAGATGATAATAGAGATAGATTTGATTGCACAGGTGACTGGTCTAGGGTCTCAGAATTCCTGAGAATAGTCAATGGCAAAACAGAGACTAGTCAACAAAATTGATTAGGGAAAAGAAAAAGCACGTGTGCAGCATCTGGCAGTTTTGCACAGCTGCTGCAGGGTTCTCTTGCTGATTAGAAGAAAAATACAAGCAGCGGGTAGGTTGTTTACAGTTTGACTACATTGACACTGAAAAAGAGGGAACATACTTTTCTCTGCTACCTTGCATCACTTATGGTTTGCCTCCACAGCTGGTGACTGAGAAGTATTACTGTACTATTTCTCCCAGCTTCCTTCTGATCTTTTATGATTTGTATTCTATTAGCTATATTACTCTCCTGGATGCATCAAGAACTCAACTGAAATGTCATGCTGAAACAAGGGACCAAACAAATATCAGCAAGGTAAGTACTATTATTTGTTCACTGAAACTTGTGAACATTCCCCTTGCATTTTCTCTCCCTTGGCATTGTTGTATTTTTTTTTTTCTTTTTCACAGGATAGAATGTCTCATTACATACCAGGGGCACCATTTCGCCTTCGAGCTCTCCATGGATGAGTGACTTTGTAAGTCTGCATGGTTGTTGCTGTCAAACTGAAAAGCCAAATGATCAAATCTGTGCCTTAAAACTGGTTCATTTACTTACATACTGTTTTGATTTCTTGCAAATAACATGTTAGGGTCTTTCAGAGGTGGAACTTGTGTCTGGCTCATGAATTATTCACACCTATGTCAAATAATCAGAACAAATTAGCTATATGCAGAAGTTGGTGGTAACTTAGGTTAAATGTGAGAAACTATAAAAATTTAAACATGCAAAATTTTTAATTCTCAATGTCTTCTATTGGGTGGCCTATACAGTCACTTAGTAGCTGAGAAAGATGATGCACCATTTAAATGTACCTAGCATGTACTGACTTGTTAGAGGTTTGTTTGCTGATTTCTATACAAGGTGTAAGCAGCAACCCAAGCTGAAAAGACAAGCTTATTCATTAGTCTGTTGATTTGTGCATCACAACAGTGATTACAAACAGAAATGCATGTATTTCTACATGCAGCTCAGTAGCTCACTAAGTTCAAGCACCTGATAAAATGGAGAGAGGTCAGAGACTTAGTCAGTTCACCCTACAAGTATGTAACCATATTGAAGTAACTTTGGGGATCTTGACACATCAAGGATTAAGTGGAAGCTATAAGTCCACATTTCCCAGTATTTATAGCATTCAACAGCATCTTTAACTGTTGATTTGTGATGAAAGCTGCATGGAAGGATTATTTATCACCTCTGTGTTCTGTGCTGTTATCATTTTTCCTCTTCAAACCTTGCCAGGCCAATTAATATTCCTTATCTCTAAGAAGGGCAATGCTTCTTATCCCTGAATAAATGTAGTTTTACAGGAGCTCCCAACACAACAATTATTCTAGAATACCAGTATGACTCCATTATATTACAGATAAGTGCAGATTTTGCCCTACTTATGGAGCTCAAGACATTCAGAATATGTTATATAAAGCATTAATAATACTTTTTGCTTTCTTCTTCAATTTTCCTATCTTATCCTTTTTAAGAAAAATGGTTATTCAACACAGTTGAAAGCAGAAAATCTAAAATCTAAATAGCTAGTGAAACTGTAATGATTTTTCTTTTTGTTCGAAGGGGATATCATCATTGTCTGTTTACACTTGAATCTAAACTGTTGAGAATTTACTCAAATAACTGACTGATGGGGAAAGAGGACATAAATAACTCAAATCATGCATAAGAATGGATACTCAGCTTCTCATGGATGATGCTCAACCCAGTGACCTGGATTTTCAGCAGATATCACATGGGTCTTCTAGACCTACTCTATATTAGTAATTCGTTACCGCCTTTCTACTCTAACCATTACAGTGTTTATGTAATGTTATAAAATGTCAGTATAGTACTCTTTATGACACCATCCTACATATAAAATGTATGTCTACCCCATTTCTCCAGGCCCTACAACCATGAATATTTTCTCTGTTGTTAAATTATCTCGGGTCCTGTCAGGACTGATAAGAGCTGAGATTGCTTAGTACCATCACACGAAAGTAGTACGGAGTATGGAATCTAATAAAAATTAGATTCTATTTTGATACCTTTTAAATAATTTGAACAAAGAACTAAGTTTCTGAACAGATATAAGTTGAAGATAAAATCCCTTTCTGATTTGGGCACACTAGTACATTTTGCAGAATCAGTTCTGTGGGTTTTTCAGGTACCATTTTACAAGTTTCTTGTTTCTATTCTTCTCAGAAGGCTGAATTACAGCACTACTTACAAATAACAGTGGATTCATTATAAACTGAGAAAATCTCAACTGAAACTCATATGTAGTTTGCATATAAAAAGTCTGAACCACAATTTTCTCATTGTGAGAGTTCATAGAATTAATTCTATGTAATAAATTGTTATAATTCACATTGTTTCAGAAATCTTAGAAAGTATTTTTTATTCATTGAGGTATAACTTTACTTAAGTGCTGTTTCTTATAGCACAAATCACTGCAAAAGGTCAGAATATAACATTCATTGCCCAGTTTTCTCATTCCAAAATGTTTCAAAGTAATTTACTGTTGTGGCCTTTTGCATATCTTTAAGTTTTAGGTACAAGTAACTAACTAAAAAAAAAAATCCTTGAAAGTGATTTCCTAAGTTTTTTCACTACTAATGACCAGATAAGGGGATGATAGCCCTGGCTTTGCAGTAAAATGCATTTAGTTTTGAGAAACAATGATAATTATATTTTATCCTTTGCTTTACATAAAAGCTGTTTCAGAGTACAAGTATACATATTGAATATAGCAGTTAAAAAAAAAAAAACACAAACACAAAAAACCAAAAACCAACCAACCAACCAAAAAAACTCTAACCACACACACACGCAGATGACCAAAGAACTTCACAGAAAACAGTCTCACTCAGTTTTGGCATATAAATTCAGACCACTAAATATATTGATTCATAAAGCTCCATGTATGTTCATTTGAGGGACCTATGTACTTCTGTTTGCAGAATTAAAGGGATATTTTTCCTCCTGATTGTCTTTCACACTCCTTTTAATGAAGTGGGGCTAGTTAATATTACCTCATAAGAAGAACAATTTGCAATTTTTGAAATAAATCATTAACATTTCTGTCTAAAAGCATTTCTTTGTCATTAAGGGATTTTTCTAGAATTTCCTTCTGAAATAAAAAATTTGGCAGCCTGTCTTTATCTATGTGCAGTCGTATTTTGTTATTTGTTTTGAAATTCTTTCAGAATCACAGAGACTACTCAGTGTATTGAAGGACCGACTTAAAAGAAAATGAAGACACTTTCACACATTTTCTGTGTCTGTAGCTGATTTGATACATACATCTCTGTGCAATATATGAACACTCTCAAAGATATATATTGACTTTTATCCTCTGTCTCTTTCTCCTAAACTAATTTGCATCCTCATTATCTGAAACTGTTCCAGAGATGACTACAGGATTTTTTATTTACTACATCCAATTTTTATTTATTACATCCAAACCGAACAGAGGCACTCCTTATAATTCTGATCTGTAAAGTGGATACACTTATTTTACAGCAGAACATTCCTCTGTCTTCTGCTTTGTCCTTATAATGTTATAATCTTCAATGTATTTTTTTTATTTTCATTTTTCCATTCTTGCTCAAGACAGGAGATGTAATGTCTTATGGTTCATGCTGCAGAATGCCAGCAGCGATGTAATCTTTCTAGTCAGAAGAAAGTCCAAATGTCACTTAAAAACACACGGATGGTAAAATAAGGAAACTGCTCTCAGTAGCCCCAGACAGAGTGCTTGTTATCTTGCTCTGCTTGAGACTGCATTGTTACATCCTATGGTTAAGGAGAGAAATTCATGTGGATGACATTACAGGCTGGCATGAATGGGTAGCCAAAATCTTTGAAATTCAGGCTGGGACAGAGAAGACTGACAAAAGTAAGGAAAGGACAGGTTTTGCTCTTTGAATTTTGGAGAGGATGCTCTGTTTGGAGACCTTGTAGGTTCTGAAGTTATATAAATAGGTGGGGAAGAGAGCTGAGAGTGACAAACTGGGGGAAAAAAGCTTTTCTGGTATTTTGCATTACAGAAACAGAACACAGGTAGAATTATATTTCAGTGTCAGTGGCTGCTTATAGTATTTTATATTTTTCTGTCTTTTCCAAACTCTCTGCTGCTACTGGGTTGTTGGAATTAGGAGAAATTTAAATATTTGACTGAATTAATTTTTTAGGAATAAAAATAAGAAAACAACATATCCCTTACATGATTAGGTGATGTGCTCCAAGGGAGAAAAATGCAGTATGACCCAGTGAAGATATTACAGGCTGAATCATATTCTAGTTTACATTTTTAGTGGCAATCTATATTGTTTCCATGACTGTTAAATTCTAGGTTTTTGGGAGTTTCCATTTTAGAGATGAACTAATTTTTCAGAAGGAAAATTAGTCTTAGGAATAGTTGTGGTAGATTCCTTCAATTTCTTGTTCTTTTTGGAAGATAAAGATCATGACAGATGAAAGGAATTTTAAGGGTATTTGACTGTTCATTTAGAAAGATAAATAACTTCACTTTGGTTTTAGCCATATTTCTAAGGAAAACAACATGGGATAAACCAAAATTTTTGAGAAAATTTAGTACATAAGGGGCCACTTTATGCAGTCTATATTAGTAATTTACCTTTACTAGTTTTGCTGCCTTTTAAAATGTTGCAGGGTATTTGGGTCTTCCTTCTGAGCTACGTTTATGTTATTTCCACTTCTACCTCCACAGGCAGAACACTAAATTGTCCATGCTGCTCAGTTAACATGCTTGTAACCACATACAAATGGACTGATCACAACAACTTATAAAGGCGGACAATTGTTGCAATGTATTTTCTTTATATGGTGAAAGGATTAACCTTAACCAGCCTGAAGTTTAACAGGTCAAAATTAGGTCTTAATATAAAATCTCATGTACAAAATGCTTAAGTTCATGTACTTACAGACTGTTTCTCAATGTCAGATTTTTCCTTTGTTTAGCCTTTATCAGTTTTATAAAGCAATAGTTCCTTAGTGCTAAGCTGTCATTAAAGGAAATAAGGGAAATATATAATATAGAAACATATATATATATATTCATATATGGTTTATGTGTATAAGAATGTGCACAGTTTATATAAATGGAGTATTTATAGCAGAAATTTCAATTCTTAATTATGATAGTGTCTTAAAGCTGGATTATTAATTACTGGAGAATTTTTTTTCATCACAAGCTACTCAATGTAATAAAAATATCCTAACTAACTTTTAAAAGAGTTTTCCAAAAAATGTGGTGATTTGCACCCATTTTTTTGCTTTTAATAGCAGCAGAATGACAGTGACACTCTTTGATTAAAAAATGATGTCATAATTAAGATTGTTTTCTATATCAGAACATTTAATTAATTCTGACGTATGAAACTTACTCTCAACTATTGCATTAATAATAACAATATTTTTCTTCTTTCACGCAGGTGGTCATTGTCTAGACTAAATTCACATTTTTCACTTGTGTTGAAAGAAGAATATTTCAGAAATTTTTTGACAAAAGGGGAGGAAAAAAGAAATTTGAGAAAATTTAGTATATAAGTCCATTAACAGACAGTAGAAACGTTTGTGTCAAAAACATTGTTATATGATCTGGACAGAGCAATCAGGTTTTATTCATTTATGATAATTAGGCATAACCTTGAGTGAATAAGGAGAATTGTTTAACCAGAAACTAAATTTGTTTATTAATTATGAACCATTGGAATTTATTGTATTTCAGAAAAAGTTTTTACATTATATTCAGTTTGCAAGACTAATGATAATTACTGTACAGATTAATAGCTGCAAAGTATATCTTACATTCAGTATAACTGAATAGAAATTAATTTTATATTCAGGAAAGCAAGAAACTATATTTTTCATAGCCTGCTTTTTGCTCTTACTACCTACATGGGCATGGTACTCAGAGGAGCTATTATAACGTCTTGCATTTATAAGGGTAAGAAAAAACACATCCCATAATGTCATAAAGCAAGGTAAAGTGATCTTGTCCCGAGACATATGAAACTATAAACCCTGGAACAGGCAGAGGGTAGGCTCTTACAGTTTGACCAGCAACGGGTCAAATGCTGTTAATACTCTCAGTAATTTAGTTCTGACGAGCATTACTTCATCCTTAGGATGGCAGATAGACTAATTGCAGTAGTGAGTAAACTTGCTGATATGTAAGAAACTCCTTGTTATTCTTTTGGATTTTGTCTGTTTCATTATGAATCAAGATGTTATTTTTAAATTTTCCCGGCAGGTTCCAGGCTGTCATGCACAGGTATCCTTGGCTAAGTCCTATCACAGTCCAAAACCACCTCAAGTTCCCACAGGAACAAGTAATACACACCAGTCTTCTCTCATATAATTGACTGTGTGTGAAATGACAGGCTTTGGAAATGATTACTTTTTTTTTTGTAAAAAGGAGACCAAGTGTTCTTTTTATATTTTTGCATCTGCAATTACAGCTATCAGCTGACAGTAATTTCCCTACTCTACAGAAGTCCAAACTTTATCATTTCAGTCTGTATTTTAGTCATTGTTGCCCATGCAGAGTGGGAGTGAGTAATAAGTAATGTTTTCACAAGGAAAGTGATTCCTCAGGTTCACTCAAGACCATGAATAAAAAATAGGATCATATGATTAATGCATAACATCATCTTAAGGCAATGTTAAGTTGTACAGATAATTTCACTTGGCTTATCTATGCCTTATTGTATTTTAAATCTTTAAGTACTCTTAGTTTAATTTGTGGATAATTATAATATATTCCAATACTAGATCGCAGAAAGAGTTGTTGCTTTGTTGGAATTTTTGTATAAATTATTCACATGGTTTGATACAGGCTTTTCCATTTAAATCTTCTACAGTAAACATTTTGTTTCTATGGATTTTTTTTCTTGTTTGTTCTTCCCCTAGAACACAGATGTGGATATTATTTTTTTTTTCCTCCAGAGCATTTTTGTTTTGTTTCTCTTTACCCATTATTGCCTGCCTTGCACATGTTTTTATTCCTTTGGGCTTATGTAACAACAAGCCTAGAGGCTTGCTGTAGAACACTTAGCCTCTGACTCTGACCTTTCACACATACAATGAATTTCTTATAAGAAGTATATTTCTAAAGGGAATAGTCAGACAGGTACAGAGCTATAACTTATGCTCGGAAAAAAAAAAAAAGAAAGAAAAAAACAGTCTACATCTTTTTCTTGACTAAAGCAGGCTACTGTGTTTATCTCAGTGGGATTTAATACACTGGGGAGATTGCAAGTCTTAAAGTTTGTTCACCACATACAAATAGACCACTTGGGAAATAATTTTCTTTTAAAAATTAAAAGCTGTATCTCAAATGTAATCAAAAGATGTTTCTCTTTAAGAAAGAATTGTAAGGTTTTTTTCTTGCTAGGCATGCATAATTAGCATGGAAGCTCCATGTAATCAGAAATATTGTTACTGCTACTATAATAATACAGTTTAAACACCTCTGTATTGATTATATATAGTCTCTTCACTAAATAAAATATGGGGGCTTTCGATTGAGTCAGAAAGGGAATATTTCTTTCCTCTCAGCCGTAGAGAATAGAATCTCTGTAAATAAAACAGAACAAGTTTTATTCTGTGAGAAGTGTCAGAGTTCAGATTTTGTGCCTAAGGCTCTTTCTCCTAACCCAAGGTGACCTCACCCAGGCTGCATATCAAAGACAATTTCCAGCCTCTTCTGTACCCTGTAACTTACCTGCATGTGGACAGCCTGCTCTCCAGCACAAACGTAAACTGCTCACACAACAAGAATACACACAACCACAGGCACATGCTTGAGGTGAATGCTCTGAGCTTTTTAGGTTTTCCAACAGAGTATTATTCATCAGACTGTAAGTAGACCTCACTCTTTAATCAAAGCCACAGCAGCTGATACCAGAGCACTGGCTCAAGTTAACTCTTTTTCAACGTAAGAGATTAAAAAAATATAAGCTGCAAGAAGATTCGTACCAGCAGGGAGAAAGCCTTGAATAATATTGCTGGGATTCCCTNGTTTTCCAACAGAGTATTATTCATCAGACTGTAAATAGACCTCACTCTTTAATCAAAGCCACAGCAGCTAGTACCAGAGCACTGGCTCATGTTAACTCTTTTTCAACATAAGAGATTAAAAAAAAATATAAGTTGCAAGAAGATTCATACCAGCAGGGAGAAAGCCTTGAATAATATTGCTGGGATTCCCTCTGTGATGGGAAGGCTTCTCTTTAGCGAAACTTGGTAGTACAGCACATAGAATTAGGGCACTGATTTACTGAAGGACACTTGTAAACTGCTCAATATGATGTATTATGTCAGAAAACCACTGTTAAAATAATCCTTAACACTGATTTCCTTTGGTAGTTGAGAATAAGGCAGTGCATGGTAGCTGCTGACCCCAAGTCAAAAGTATTGTTCAGAAACACAGCATCTCATAAAGGAATACCTAGGGCCTTGGCATTGACACCATCACCCATAGTTGAGAAAAGAGTACTATATTTTCCCAATACAGTGACCACAGATCTTTCAGAGAAGGATCTCTGTGTTCTGTAATGACGACATAAGGAATCGCAAAACACTGCATGTTCAAAATGAGGCCTGTAGCCCCTCAGAGGGGATAAAGAAAAAGGAGACTAACTCTGTGGTGTAATGCACAGGACCACTAGCGAGGAAGACAAGAATTCCAGCTTTTGCTTCCCTGAATTGTCACTGGACAGATATTGAAGGAAATACAGAAATATTTAAAAGTTAGGAAATGCCTGCTGTTTCCCACTAATGTGTAAATATATAGTAATTTAACTGAAATCAGTAGATTTACATAAAGTATAAGTAAAAATAGTAAGACTAGAAGCAAATTTCATGCTTTGTACCAAGTGTATCTCTCTGTTTCCTTCCTCAGATGATGATGTTTCAGAATATCTTAAATTTCTGTGGAAAAAAGAAAACCAACACAGTTTGGTACTACTACACTACTCTCATGGTAGTTCAGACACTTGCACTCTACTTGATACAGAAACTTGTTTATAGGCTTGGGAAGCATTTGTAACAAGATTGAAGCTGTTTAAAGATGAAAAAAAAAAAAGTGTCATAAATCAGCAATGTCACTGTAACAAATAACGTAGGATGTGGTATCACATGATCAGCTATCACGAGCTGTATGATTGAGATAGAATTAAAAAGTTCACTTACAGATATTTTTTTAATCTCTAGGTGTGCCACTGGCAATACAGAAGGTTATTTCTCTGTCAAAGAGAATCATATTTTTTTCTCTACAATGTTATTCTGTCTTTAAAGTTAAAATATATTAGCTTTGCTTTTAGGTGTAACATTTCAAGCATTTCAGATCTCTTCCCAAATAAAATATCTATTATTCTGAAAAGGGTACAGATCTCTAAATTAACAATATGCAGAACTTCGAATTTTCTTACCCCCCTTTTAATATATTTGAGTCTTTGAACAAATCAAGAGTTTAAAAGAGCCAAAACCTCCATCATTTTAGTGGATGTGCATCACAATTTTGCTTGCAACTAATGTGAACAGTGAGGTGAAGATTATTCTAACAGCCGAACTGAAAACATTAAACACAGTTTAAACATTAGTTATAGACAGATATTTATGGCATGACTGTATGACTCATTTCATAGTGTAGTCCCCAAGCAATTAGATCCTCGGATAGCAGTGGCATCTCCAGTGATATCATACATACTTGCTGCCCAGTGTACATTAGTTTCAGAGCTGGCAGTCAACCAACACACCAAATCTTGTCAAGGAGGTCAAGACTGAAAGATGCAATTTTGTGTGTAAGATATGTCACAGTTCTGAATCTTTTCCAAAAACAAATATGTATATAGTTTTGATTGGATCTGTAATTAATATTTGTGCCATTTTTTTGTGTTCGGTTGTTTGGTTTGGCATTTCTTTTGTGCTTACGTGTAGTAAAATTCCCAGGAACAGTTGATAAGAAAAATAAATGCCAAGGTTGCTTCTGTATAATGATAGAAAGCAAAACTCACAAAGGGACATTGATCAGTATTTTGACAATTAGAAAAATAAAACATTTAAAGACATAACATTCAAGAAAGGGCTATTCTTAAAGATACCAGGAAATACTCAATATTTAAGATTTTATTACAATTTTTACTTACTCAATAGACCAAAAAAATCCACATTATCCATATTTCAGGTCAATGCATATACCCAGCTAACAGTGTATAAAATCAGCACCCCCTTCACTTTTGTACAATATGTTTTGTATATTATCTAATATAGTACAAACATGTCTGTTCTAAAATCAACTGCTCTATCTGCTCCCAAAGAAAATATTTAGGCTGTTCACTAGACAGAGATTAGGTCTCACTCTTTATCCCATACCTTGTAATAAAATACCTTTTTGTTTCAAAATTAATTTTCCAATCAACCCCATCTGTGTTTAAATATGTGTATGGATATATTTCTTTTCTAAGAACACTGAATGTTAGTATTACCTTCATGACCATAATATAAGGTGCACTAAATATCTCTGGTCTATAAGGTGACTGTAATAAGAAAGTCTTGTATTAACTCAGAAGAAATCAGTCTCTGTCGTGTTTCTCAGCCCTCCTTATTCTTTTGTTAGTCTGTTTCTTTTCAGGTATAGAATTTTCTCTATTCCGCGGGCACATTTTGTAATCTCTGCATAGGAGCACGATAAAGTGCAGTGCAGATTCTGATTTATTTAAACTCAAGATCCCTTTATCAAGCTATTGCTGTGATTTTAGAATTCCTTCTTTGCTTTAAAAACTCAAGAAACAGTCTATGGTCAATTATACTGAATCAATAGCTTTTAAAATGTGACTTAACAATCCACACACTGTATTTTCTTCTCCAAGTCAAAACAGAACACCAAAATATCCCTTCACAGACCTCTCAGAGGGTGTAAACCAACTTCTCAATTCTTTAAAAAGCAGCATCTACAATGTGCGCTTTCTGCTCAGGTGGTCTGATGTTATCCCCAATTAGGAAATGTCTCCAAATCTGCTTTCCTTCTGGCTTTGTGTTTCAGAACCGTGTCAGGAAAAGCAAGGTCAATTGGATGACCATTAACAGAAGTGACAAGTTAGCAGTTAGGAGAGACAGACGGATTAAGAAAATAAGAAAGCAAGAAAAGAATCCAAAGTTTAAGGCTATTAATGAATTTACCATCTTAACAGTTGACTACAGATCAGAACACGAATAAAATTACTAGGCAATGAATAAAGATTTGTGTGTGTATCTTGATCAAGGTGTTTCATTACTATATATAATCAATTGACCTTAGCTTGAGTGATTCATAAGCCATAAGGATTCAGACTTATGGGTTGTCTATCTTTGCTTCCAATGTGTGGTTTGAGAGAATGAGACTTCTCTTGTGTTTAAGAATTGATTTATTCTTAGGCTTGTTTTTTTTAAGAGAAGAAACATACAGTGAGACCTTAGAGAAATACTGAACATATGAGCAGCTAATTAGGAATGAAAAACCCAGAATCAGCTCATTAATCAACAAACTAGGTCTAGTATTTTGATTTAAAAGTGATGCTTCTTTTATCACTGTCTGACTGGTAATATTAAAACTCATTTTTCAAACAAGAAAGTACAAAGAACATTAATATCTTAAGTGTTTTCCATAAATAATTTGAGCAAGCCTTTGAAATGTTTATTTAATGGCTTTTTAGAGTCAAGATAGAGAAAATTTTCATCTACATCCCTTTAAACTATAGGAAAGCAAGAACTCACTGTGCTTGCTCAAGTAGTTGCACTGATTTGATTACTTTTGATATACGAAAGCCAAAAGACACAGAAAACTTAAGAGTTAAACTATCTATTTAGTAAACTTTTTTGAGACAACCAATCTATATCACGTCAAGAAGAAATAGAGTAGAAATGAAAACAAAGGAATAGCAGGGGCAAAGATTTTAGATGTTATGATATAGCATAACAGGTGAACACCTACATGTTAGTCAAAAGAGATTTAAAATTCAAATTCACTTTTCCTCTTCTGTTATGAAAAATATATCTCTCTCTTTGCATCTGAGTATAAAGTTGAGAAAACAATAACAATTTTATATTATTTAACTACTGAAAATGTGTGTATATATACACATATAGGGGAAAAGAAAGAAAAAACCTGATTACTACAATGAGTATGGTTAGTCAGATTACCTTTAACCTTCAAAAAATGTCTACTAAACTCATTCATTAACAACAGACTTCATGCCAGTGCTTAGTTATCACATATTAAAAATCAATATTGACGTAAAATTTTTCAAATTGTCTTCAATAAAACCTCAACACAAAGTGCACAATATGCCTTCAACCCCTAAATTCTGAATTAGCTGAGCATACAACACATCATTGATGTGATGTACTGATACCACTGATGACTGGTTTGTGTTGCTTCTTGATGAGAACCAGGTGATCAGGCTTGAGAGATCCCTGACAGGATAAGTCACAAGCAGTGTCTTGTCTTGTTCCTTCTACAGTTTTCCTCACTTGTGCCTGCTATTCTCGTGATATTTGCTACTAAGGTTCCCCCTCCAACCCTAAGGGGATAAATCATCTTTGTGAGTTTGCAGACCCTTGTTCTTATATTGTCCTCTTTGTCTTACTTGGACACCTCTTCCACGCAACTTCTCTTTTCCCCTTTGGTGGTCACATTATTCCAGTACTTATATAAATTTCTCAAGTATGGCTATGCCCTCACATTGCTACAAAATGCTAACATATTGTTCTTGCTTACATTGTTTCAGTGTGCTTATATCTGAGTTAGAATTAATCATATGATGATCAACACATTTATATTTTCTGGATGTCACAGGCCTCTATTTCAGCTACAGGTAATTGTAATACATTATCTCTGTGACTGCTGTGGAACATACAGGCTTCTCAAAACAAAAGAACCTCTCAATTTTAGCTATCCAAGATTCATAAAGCTTTTCTGGCAAAGGAGTTTCAGCCAGTATCTCTCTAAACAGGGTCAGTAGAAACCTACTACTTCCGACCTTCTATCTTTAGCAAGCATTATTTATATGCAAAGACTATTTCTAGGATTCATCTAAACAGCAGTGTAAATTGTGAGGAACAAACAAACATACTGATTAGATGTGTATAGTTCGGATAAACTGAGCTCTTTTGTGCCTTGAGTTTTTTTCTTGCCACAAAACCTCAAATTGTGCTGGCTCACTAAAATAAACTATCTTTGTCTATGCTATTGTGATATGCCTCCTGTTCCTCCTAAATAAAAAGCTGATTACAACCTTAGGGACACTTCAGCATTGAAAGCCAAGGAAATTAATTTCTGCACTGAAGAGTCTTGGCTAAGCAAACGTAAGTGCTGAATGAAGGGAATGTGGCTGTTTGCAAATAGAAAGAGATTTAAATGGAATGTGGAAGAAGAAGTAGCAGTACAAATTAAACGTGATGGAATGGAATTCTACTGACATTAATTTTTCTTTTAGTTCTTTCAGCGCATAAAATCCACAAATCCAAATAAGTACCTCTAGGAAAGACACATTCTATGGATTGTCCATCCACAGTAATTAGGTGCGGAGTGGTGACATCAGCTACGCTCCTTCCCTTGCAGTTTAATGGAAAAAGAACATGGAATTCCATCCCATAGGTCATCAGTAAAACATTTTATATAAACAACTGAGTTTTGCTCAAATTATCCATTGCAACTAAATCAAGTCGACTTTTGTTTTTTGGGTGGTTTTTTTGGATTTAATTGGGTTTTTTTTTGCTCTTTAATAAAGAGCTGAAAAATTATCCTGGTTTCTCCACATGTGTTAGACAATTATTTTTCAAAATTATTCTAGTGTGGTTTGAAATACATAGTATAGGTAAAGTAAATTAATCTTCGGAATTCTTCATAAATTATGCATGTTAAGTATTTGCGGTCAGTGTTGCATGTTTTTGTATCTGATGACTAATTACATATAATTGTTTCCTGTTATTACAGTGATGTGTCATTTAGTGAGAAGTAAATAATAAACAGTGTATGAAAAATGTTACATCCACAATTGAAAGCAACTTTGTACCATAGGACAATCTTCCTATATCAAAATGACAAAGGTAAAGTGCCTTTATTGACAATATATGAAAAGTTTTATATGAAATACAGCTTTTACTTCCTCCTGGTTAGTTTTAGTTAGTTCCTCTGGATAAATGTCTCCACCATCCTCCTGATATGAAGATGTCTAAAAGGAGAAAACATGGGTTCAAACACTTAGATTTGCCTCAGCAGTTTGAGCGATACTGATTGATGCCTACACCAGTTTGAGACCGGAGTTCTTGTCATGGTTAATTTCAAAAATAATCCAGCATTCATGAAAGAAAATCCCTTTCAAACTGAATCAATGCTCCGGGAGAGCCAGAGGATTCACTGTGAAACCTCATTACTGCTCTTACCAAGCATGCTAACGTTGACACAGACAATTAACAGATATTTGTGCTTTTATTTTAATAACATTTGTCTATAAATGTAAGCTATTACATTTAGAAATATAATAACAAACCATGTTAACAAACGTTAAAAAGGCATAATCATTGCTTCAAACACGATACTTATAGGTATAATAATCTTAGCAACAAGTGGATGTGAGAGAGGTTGAATAGAAAAAACTTGTGCAATTGAAACCAATATTCACAAATAATCTGGTTTTGCAATTTTCTATAAGCTTTCTTTTGTTGTCATTATTTTTTGATTTGGTTTCAGTTAATTTCTTTTTTTTAAATAAATGTAATGTGATTGTTTGTGACATATAAATAGCTCACCTAACTTCTAATTTAAAACAAGGTTTCTTTCTTTTTTTTTCTTTTAATTCATGAATCTCCTTAGTTTCTTTCAACTTGCTCTCTTAAGACTCTTGCTTAACTTTGCCTGGATAATATTTTGACCTATAATGATTAGCACACATATAAGTCATTTAGTCAAACATAGTAACTATCCCCTGAAAAATTAAATTAATTACAATCATAGAATACATTTCTTTTCAACTAGAGCATGTTTTATTGTGCTGAAGACACAGATACATATTTCATTATGCAGTTTCTTAATCCCACTAATGAATTGACATTAGCAAAGCATCATTACTTAACTATATCACAGAACATACGGAGTATATCTACAATAGAATTATTTTTGTACCTCTTAAATTGCTTTTTGTATCTAAATTAGCTTTTTATGTAAGTATCACTGTAATAATGTTATTACAGTGATAATCTATAACATTAATGTATCATGCTACAGCACTGGAGAAATCCATAAGTGCAAAATTTTATTAAATAAAAGTAGGATAAAAGTTTGTTTCCGTGGTTTTCAAAAAATTCAATATAAGATGCAATTATAGTGATGGGAATAACATAGCTATTAAAGCTAGAGATGCATTTGAAAAAACAGTCAATATGGAAACTTCCTGAAAGTATACGTAAAATGCTTTACTGTAAAAAGTTTTGGTTTCTCTATGTTCCCTTGTCTTTATGGGTTTTATTCTCTTATGATTTTTTTCCATTTTCTATCCACAGATTTTATATTAATGAAATGGTATTGTTATATTTGTAAAGTATTTCAACTTAAGGCTAGAAATTATTGAACTGCTAGTAATTTTAATGCCTGTGAATATGATGTTGATTCAGTTTAAAAATATGTATATTTAGAAAAAAGTAATACCTCAGACCTTAGAAATGCTTATATCTAGGCTTGCTCCTATTCTGAAATATGTTATGGTTGTAGCATCCCTACTGTCCTTTCCAGGTGCTGCCACAAGCAACTTGCTGCCTTCAGAAGTGAGAGAAAAAGTGTTGTTACATGGATCTACCAAATTGTTTCACTGAAGATTTGTGTAAAGCACATCATCTGAAAGTATTGAAGCTGTTTCATGAGAAAACATGATATTTCTTCTGGAACAAAATAAGACTAAATAAATGCACTCCTGTCGTCCTCTGTGCATTATAAGGTTGTTTATAGATTACCAAAATTAACATCTAGCTTAATTCTGTAATTGAAAATGGTTCTGTTGGAGATTTCAGTGTGGTTTTTATCCATTCTTCTGCAAATTACACCAAGGAATCATTCTTCCATTGGTTTTTGCCAGGTTCAAGCTAGGTTTAAACTTGTTTAACCTTACTTCTCTGTCATATTTTGTTGCATCAGCCCAGGTGCTCTCATCCGCTGGGTTGTACTGCTGCAGGTGTAACACCATCTTGATATTGTTAGGAAATGCATCCCTCCTAACTGAAGCCATGTAAAATTTTGACAGTCAGTTTAAACTCTCATCATAGCAGAAAGAGAGAGAGTAAAATATCTATATTTCAGACTGTTTAGCAATATGTATCTCTGAAAGAAGACATGAATCAGCCTTTGGGAAAATCTGCTTCACAGACTATCGAGGAAACCTAGATGATTACATTAGATGAAATTCCAAGCTCTTAAAAGGTTTTTACAAGGTTAAAGGTTAAAGTTGGAATTCACTCTCTATTCCAAAGCTATCATGACTTTCTCTATTTCTTATCCTAACTCATCTTCATTATTTATTGGTTTAATGCTTAAATCTCTGTCTGCCCTTTGTGTATCTCAATCTCTCTCCTTCATCAGCTTTCTCCATTCAAACAAGTGATTAATAAATGCTGATTTTTCTTTCTAACAAAATGTCTTCCTTCTCTGGCCCTTGAAAACTTTTCCAAATGCTGTAACAGCTAGTTTAGCTCTTCCTTGCAATTTCACAATATGAAATCACTTTGATAATCTATTTTTTACAATTCTATAGTTCTTCCTTCTATAATGCATTTAATTCTTCATCACCCTGTTATTGAAAATGGAAAATATTGTGTATTTCTGGTCTCAGGAGCATTTTAATTTGACCCAGTGACCTGAATACCATTTTAATATATTGAAGATAAGCATGCAAAAACTATATGTTTGTTGAATGGCATTTTCCCTGCAACATTTTTAGAATAAATGGTGGCATAAATGCATTGACAGCAGCTAATCTCAGAGGATGAAGTATGCATCCTTAATAAGCTCTTTACTCATGTTAAAGGAGAGTGAATGACAGGAAAAATCTTATCTAAAAGGCAAAATACATTGCAGTGCATAATAATGCACGTAACAGGTCTGCTCAGATATGAGCTATGGATAAATGCAAGAAATCACTACAATAATATGCCTGAAGACAGAACACTTATTCTCGTTGTGGGTGAGTGTGCTGTTGAGATCAATTAGATCACGTAACTCCTGCAGACAGTAAGAACAGCAGTATTAAAACCTAAAGCAAAGAAAATATTGCACAGCATGCTGACAGGGTCAAATTGATAGTAATGATGTGTGATGGGAGCACTGCAATAAGGTTGTCTTATACTGTATGCATCTGATATAGTCTTTCATTACCAATGTCCTAGAGTATATTCAGAAGCTCACTAAAATGATAGTGATTACCCAAAGGGCAAAGGCAAATAAGTCAAGCATTTCACTTCTTGTGCATTCTGCAAACTGCATGAAGGCAGAAAAAATTGTACCTCATGCTAGATCTACAATGCTTACTACCACTGGGATAAAATTGAGTTTACACTGCCTTCTGTTCATTTTTAAACTGATGTGGTGCTTTAAAGTGCATGTATGGTTAGGGAGTTTATTAAGACAGTCCGTTAGAGACTCTCCTCAGAACAAGTCTACAAGTATGTACTCTAAATCAGTCTGTAAGGCATATCATGCACAAGATGTACTGCTGTTCTGGAAGCTTAAAATTAATACTGGGTAGGCGCTTAAGAACTTGGGATAAGGCCTGGTTTGAATAAACCCCAAATGTTTGTATAAATGTCTATTACTTTTAAAATGCATCTTCTTCATAGCGTCCTAAAAACAGAACCAAAATAAAAAAAATCCTATGCTTTACATGCAATATAATACTTTCTACCATTCCTTGAAATTCTTCTCTATCTTTCCTTTACTTCTTTCTTACAAAAGAAGTGATTTAAACACAGGTAGCTGTAGTCTCTACTGAATAAGACATGCTCATAGACAGAAAGGTTAATGAAACGCAGAGTGTCCTTTGGAAGGGTATAACAAACATTGCAAAGAAATGCATCTGGGAACTTACTTCTGGTCTTATCTGATGTCCTCACAGCTCATGCAAGATGTGAGTAGCTGAATAAAATTAAGCAGAGAAATTTTCCATGAGGTATTTCTCTGGCTTATTTAAGCATTTAGATGAATAGGAGATTTTGTAATGTGGTTATGTACAATGTTCCTCTCCATACAAAACAACAACAACAAAAAAGTCATAAGCCTGAAAATTTTGGGGTGACATTGAAAGCAGAGATGAACACTGAGAAAATGGGAATGTTTCAACTTTATTGCTCTTGGCTTTCCTCCTCATTACAACATTAAAATGAACACCTGCTCTTTTACTTGACTGAATGACATTTCCCGGGTGTTTCTCTTTGTGGTGTTAACTATTCAACGAATCAAAGCTGGCATAACAGGATTTCAATGAACTTTGTTAGTCAGGTCTGCACACATACTCTAGATCTTTCTGTCTGTGCACATTACATTGCTTTGAATTTTTGTCTGACTTCTCTGACACAGTTTAGAGGATCTTTGTGGCTGTGACTTCTTGTATAACTCTGAAGAGGTAGGGGGAAAGGGGTGTCAGCTTGGGGAAAAGTCTCCTGTGAGAAAAATCAAGCATGTTAACTATGATTGAGACATGGTGGAGCTGGGTGTAGAGAATAAGGAAATGGTGCCCATGACATCTTGATCACCCAGATCAGTCACCTCAGGTATTCACTTGCTGCAGAAAGAAAATCATGGAATCATAGAATGGTTTGAGATGGAAGGTACCTTAAAGAGTGTCTAGTTTCAATTCCCCTGCCACAGGCAGGGACATCTTCCACTAGACAAGGTTGTTCAAAGCCCCATCCAGAGATGGAGCATCCACAACTTCTCTGAGTAACATGTTCCAGTGCCTCACCAACCTCATAGTAAAGAATTTCTTCTTAATATATAATCTCAGCCTACCCTCTTTCAGTTTAAAACCGTTGCCCCTTATATTGCCACTACATGACCTTGTCAAAAGTCCCTCTCTGGCTTTTTTGCAGTCTGGCTTCAGAGTGTTTCAAACCCTAATTTAATATTTTAAATAAAGGTTTTTCTGTATCTGGTGCATGTTTCATGTAAACTGGAGGTTTCTGAAGAGTTTGTTTTTAAATATAGCGAGCATATGACACTTCTCTCTACTCAACCATAGCCCCATTTCTGCCCCTCAACAATCCCTTACTATGCAGGACTGCCGTAGCTATAGCTGTAATGCCATCTCCTACCATCATCCTCATAACTCTCCATTCCTCTTAATTTCCTGTCCCTAGCCTCCTTCAAAAACTTATTTTTTAAAAATGTGTGGGCTCTCTCTTCTATCATTACTCAACTGGGGAATTATATTCTGTTTGAAGAATCATAACTGGGTATACACATTCAAGAAAACCAATCTTGTCATTGTGTTACATGTTCTTCCTTAAAAATTCTTGATATGCTTTCTGAATACTGATTAAGTTTTTATTTTACAAGATTATACCCTTTTTCCTGCGAAAGTCTGGATTTCTCACAAAACTTGTTGGGAAACAACAACAAAGGCCTAGAAAATCCCGCAGTAACTTGTCTTTGTAAACAACTGCATAAGAATGCACTTTCACAGACGAGAGCATGTAAGTTAATAACCTTTCTGAAAAAGTGCCCAAACAGATAAAAACCTAAAAACATCTTTTAAAAAAACTAAGCATGAATTTTTGAATTTGTTTTTAACATATGCATGATTTTTTTAAAAAAATTACGCATATTGCACTTTAGTTATCAAGCATAATATTTTCTTTTGCCCTAGGTTGTCTTTCTAAAAGAAGAAAAGCCTCTCTCTTAATATCTGCCTTTTATTATTATCATCTTCCTTTTCATACTCACTCTAAAAAAACAAAATCATTACTAATGCAGATACAACATTTTGGAAGTTTGCTAATATCAATTTATTATCGACAGAGTACTATCCTAACATCTCCTCTTACATACATTATTCATCTTTGATCAAACAAAAAGCCTAAAGAAGATTTGTCAGTGCTTCAGTTATTCCATACACTCTCTTTGTAACAGCAGGTAAGATTATGACTAATGTAGCCTGCATCAAGATGGCTTCCCTAATATGCTGTGATTAAAAAAGAAAAACAAAAACATTCATTATGTTGCAGCTCTGAGTTTTTGTGCTGAATAGGAAAACATATACATGTAAGCAATATTACAATGGTTGTAATTAGTTCTGCAGTAAGAAATGTATTAAAATTTACTGTTCTTTAGCAGCTGGGATACCCTTCCTTCTGAAGCACTGCTTGTGCTTCTGTGAATAACAGAACAAGAGAGACTCCTGCTGGTTCAAACTCTCCAGAAATTAACACTTTTTTACTTGCTTTCTTTTTTCCATTCTTTATGTACTTACATTTCTTATTTGTTCCATAACAATACTGAAAGGCTCTGAAAATGGGTTAATGCAGTAAATACTCTCCTGCAGCTCAGTAGGGAAGACTATTAGATTTTTTTTTTTTAAATTTCTGAGACAAACAAGTAGGAGGAAGGGCAGAAGTTAATGATATGTACGTAGAATCACATAAACTACCACATAGTAGTTTGTGTGGTCTCTATTGTGAACTATGAAGCTATTTATATATATATATGCTGCCGTTAGTGTAGAATGTGATTATTTGGTGCAAATATTTATATATCCATATGCATCTTATGCTAAAGTAAACTAAATCAAACCATCACTAAGTGCATAGTTTGCAAAATTGTTTTATTCAGCTTAATTCCATTCTCAGACTAAATTCTAAATTATATGACAAAGAGTAACAACGACATTGTCATATATTGCTGTTTTCCTCATAGGATGTTTGCAGGAGGATGGTGTCTTTTCAGAGAAGGAAGCAACAGCAACTCAGTATTCCCTCATCCTCCTCCTGCAATACATCCCCACATACTACACAAACCTGCACCAAATAAGGAATTATTGTTTTCAACTTTAACTCTTTTTGTGGTACTCACCTCTGTATCTATAGGCTAGATTTTAAAAAGAATTTAAGAGATGGGCAGACAAAGGTATTTAATATTCAACTCTTAGCTGATGTAGAGAGAATTACACACTGCACAGAAATACTGGCATGTCTTTGAGGATTACAGGAGTATGAATATCCACTACAGCCTATAATGCACCACAGGGGCAGCACAAAGACACCTATGGAAGCCCCAAATCAAGGCTGGTATAAAGAAGAAGACTTCCATGCAAAGATAGTAGCTGTACTCTTCAAAATATGGAAAATAGCAGTCCATCTGAGCCACTAATTTATGGTTCTCAGAAGGATACATGATCTCAGTAACTCTTGCTTTTGGAGGTAATAAGTGTTTCTGTCCCTTGGAGGGTGTCTAACACTACAAGGAGATATTTTAATTCTAAAATTAATATTCTCAAACCATTTGCTAAGTTGCCATTCAAGCCTAGATGTACTAACCTTCACTGATAATATATTTTTTTTGAGGGTGTCTAAGTATGTGCATCAAATTATGGTGTTTTGCCAACAATGAACAGACCTTGACCATATCTCAGCCACCACTGGAATTTATTATTAAGGATTTTCCCCATAATGTCAGCTAGGATAAAAATGGGTTTTCTCAGAGGTGGTTAACCTTACAGAAAACATAGCTCGTGGAACAGCCACATTTTCTTTTATTGAATAAATTAGCATTTATATATTCTTCTGGGAAATGTAACATTTTCATTAAAACCATTTCTCTTTAAGGGGACTCATATGCATATTTTCAGAACCCTCCTGGCTCTTTCTGATTTCAGAATACAGTTGGCAATATGAGACATATCTGAAAATAAATTTTATGTATTTCATCTTGAAAAATGTGCCTGTATTACACTAAAGTAAAGGGAGAAACATCAGTGATTTTCTCAGTATCACATCAGATATTTATAAAAGGTCTTACCATGGAATCCTTTTTGAAGAATTTTTCAAAACCTTCCATAAGTTCTGAGTCATCCTCTCTATCTCTCTCACTCTTTCTCCTTCGTCTTTGATGTCCTTCCTCCCTTCTTCTAGGAATATTAAAGGACTTCACTAATACATAGAAGGTACAGGCAAGAAGGCAGCAGTCAAAAAGGAAAGATGATATAACACCATGCAATTAAAGTTGGCACTGAAGTGTACAAGAGCATCCACTGTAAATGATATGATGCAGGAGGCACACCACAAGACATGCAATCAGGTGAGGGAAAACTCAGACAGCCTCTGAGAGCATAAACACTGGCTCAGCATGATATATCTCACCTGGGAGATCTGAGAGCACCCCCAAGGTTCCTCTGTTGGGGTCTTACAGCACCTGGCCTCCTGTGAGGATGTACCTGACCCCACCAAGCCCTTCCAGGGGAGGAAGCTGCAAGGCAATGGGAAGCCTCAAGGCAGGTGATCCAGCTCCCCAAAGTGACAGCAATCCACAGCACCACCACCACACACAGCCCAACTGAATTTAACCTGATCTGTTCTTGTCATCATAGGGGTACAAAAGCAGGGGGGATAAATAGGAAAAGCCCGCTGTGAGGTAAGCATAGTGAGATTCTGCAGTGGAAGAGGTTTTGTCTCTCCTGCAGCTCATTGATCTGAACTGACAGGAGGCCAGTATTGTTTCAATATGCTGCTGCTGATTGGGTTTTAATCTGACTGTGTGAACAAGATACAGAACATAATTTTGCTCTGTGGGTACAACTGCATGACAATTCACTACAATATATGCTGAATAATTATTGGCTGTTCTATTATTTAATATCATCAAGTTTTTTCCACAATCAGTTAAAGTGCTAACTCACACTGCCTCTGTGGGCTAGGCTAATTTTCAGCTACTCAATAACAGTAAATTATTTAAAGCACTACAGAGGACTTGTGTTTTCTTACTGCTTGACAACTTGCCATACAGGATTAGTAAGGTTGGGAACTTCCACAGAGAAAGTGGATGATCACACACATTTTCCTTTGAAGTCTGGAATGGCAGGGTTTAAGAGTGCTTGCAGTAGACAGCTGTCACCTGTTTCAGTACATTTTTGTTGCTTTGCCCTAGTGACCCTGGAGGTGTAAATAGGTTCAGAGAACTTGTATCTCTATTTAGGATTTTGGTGGTGTGCTATTTAAAGCTTCAGCTTAGCCTTCAGAGCAGAGATGAAACTAAATGTATTTTAACACTTAAAAAGTTAGGTGGCACAATCGTATGTTAAGGTGAAAATGCAGATTTAGGTTGGAAGAGAAATTCACCGAAGTCAGGAGCAGAGACAAGACAGTGACAGGAGAGAAACTCTTCTGTTCCTTTCACATCATTAAAATTGGACACGAAGAGAGATTCCATGTCTTCCCTCTAGTCATTTCACTCTTCATATCACAGAGGCAGTCGAATGTATTCAATGCTATGAAAGAAAGGGTTTAGTGATATCAATATTGTCATAAATACTTCAGAATTTGTGGCAGTAAACTGGTACTCCATGAGAAGGTAGCAAGGATCATGCTTGGCTTTACCAACCCAGGTATTAACAAAGAACTAAGCAGAATTCTTCTGTAAGTGAAAAATCATTAATCTTAAAGTTTTGAAACCTCCGCTTAGTTTTACCCAATCCATTAAATTTTCTGCAGATTGCCAACATAAACAAGTTTATTAGAGAAAAAAATATTTTATATTTCATAGAAGTAAATTAATTTACAAAGTTCATTAGTGTTGTTTTATTTATAAATTTATCACCACAGTTACAGACAGTCTTGTAATACTTTTTTACTTTTGCATGGCTCAAATAACAGCAAAAACTATTGTCAGTTGCTAAAGCTGTCTAAATGCAAATATAAAGCAGAACTTATTCTCCTATATAAATGGGAACTATCATCTACCTTTTAAAACTATACTAAAAAACCTATAATTTAACTTTTAAAAATATACCAAAATGCACCTCTGGGCCTGATCCTGAGGTTGTTAATCAGAACAAAAAGATCTTTTTCTCTACTCAGCCTGGATGTAGCTAATATGTAATATTAGAAAATATAACAATGTATTTATTTCTGTGTTTCACCCAGAGGGATTGGCACAAGTTTTCAAATAAATGTTTTTAAAATAAATTATAGCAACCCTTAGGTCACCATAAATTTAACACTCCCTTGTATCTGCTGAGAATATGCTAATTGCAGATTTTTTGCATATGAAAATGTCAGTGAAGCATCCTTTCTTTTCAACATACTTTCAAGTAGAGGACATTTTTTTAAACATAGAGGTTCAAATTATTAAGAAAGAAAAAATACACATTGGTTATAACTGAAAAGACTTTAAAATTATTTTGATATACAATTTCTGGAAAAAAAAAATCATTCCGAACAATATTTTTAATGCAGTTGAAAAGTATATAATTAGTAAAAGAATTAGATTCTCCTGCCTCAGATAGTACCAAGTTTGTCCGCAAATAGTATGACTAACATTGTCAGGGCAACTTGCAGGGAAAACTACTACTAAAGATGACTAAGTGACACAATCAAGTCCAAACATATTGTACTTCAGTAGTGGTCCTCAAGTATTTTTATGCTGAAGAAAATTTTCCTAGTATATAAAGAAAAATATTTTTAATAATTTCTTCTCATACTGTTCACCATGATGCTGCAAATTTCATTCATGCATGGTAATCTCAGTGATATTGATGTGTTTCATATTTAGAAGGGACTGTACTATGTTTTGGATCTGCACATTCATAACTCATCTTCTCAAATACATAGAGAAAAAAAAGATCTGTAGTGACCTTTTCCACTGCTTTTGAAACAAAACATTAGGGATTCTGATCTTTAAGCAATAAGAGAAGATGAAATATGTGATAGAAAGATGTTGATAAAACTCAGAGTTCACAAAAGCAGAAATATGTTTGGTGTTGGTTTTTGAAGTCATCACAGAGGAAATACTAGCTTTCAGTGTGTGAGCATAAGAGCACAAAAATAATGGATAATAGTTCTAGTTTCAGACCAATTGTTTCCCATTATAAACTTTTAAATATTGTCTTCGCAATGAGAAAAAAAAGGAAAACAAACAAAACAAAGAACAACAAAACCCTACAAACTCAAAAAACAGATGATCCTATTATGATTTGCACCATTTGAACAGTGCCACTTTTAAAACCAGCACATTAAAAATAAAAAAACCCCACACAATGAAAAGGGAGGGGGGAGGGGGAGTATATTTTCTTGCTATTTATTACATTGTGTTGGTGTTCACAGATTTTTAAAAAGGTATCTTGCATTCTCTATCAGGTGAATTGCAGTTTGATAAATTAGTTTAATACACAGATGTCTGCCTTAGAGAAAATTCTCCACACATTTCAGAGAGGCTTTTGTGCATAAAATCTGTTTACCACATTTTCTAAGATGGGATGGGGTCATTACTTGTACCATGAAATAAACTAAAACATTTCCCATTACTTTTTAAAACAAATTATTTATGAATGACAGAAACTAAAATAAATGTAACTAAAGACTTCATGAATTCAGAAACACTATGACACTTTTATTTATAGGTTGTTTCAGAAAACAGACATACATACCTACATATGAAGAAGACAGCACCTTCTTGGAGACCGACATACTAATCCAGCTCTCGTTTCACAGGAGACCTGAGTAAGTATGGGGTTGTTTGGGTTTTGGGGGGGGGTGAGGGGGGTTGTAGTGTTTTTGGGGTTTTTTTAATATTATAAGACCAAATTCCTTCAAAAAAGAACTTATTACTACATAGAAGCTACTTTTTCTGTTATGCATGTTATCACATCAAAGGATGCTGTGATGTCATTGACATCTGAGAGTGAATAAATGAATGAAGATACCTGGAATTTGCCAAAATCTTGTTTTCCCAGAATTACCTACCACTTCCAATAATAGTACCATCCATTACCCTCTACTTCATTACATCTTCATATCACAATTTACAACAGAGATAAGTTCCAAAGAATCTGATTTTTGTGATTTTTCCTTGCTAAAGACGTTATTGTTTTATATAGTTCCTGATCATATATAATTAGTGTAACCACCTACATACAAAAATCCATCAAGACTTATGACATGTTTTCCAGTTTTTCTACAGTAATTCAGCCATGGTTATGAAAAAAAGGAAGCTATTTTAGCAGTAATTCTTACATAAAAATGAAAAAGCTACAAAATCAGAATATCGCATGCCTTTACTATTGCAGTTAATATACAACAGGCATTGTTTTAGAAAGAAACAGTAAGGGAACTACAGAATCAGAGATTATAAATAGAACTGGATGTTTTATCTCTTGATAAAGCTTTATAAAGCTTTATAAAACATTAAAAAATACATTTGTAAAATATACATGACTTAGTGCACTAATTTTTAGGAACTCCCTGTGGGAACATGTTAAACCAGCAGCACCTGCATGTAGTTAACTAGGATCAAAAAGGAGTGTTTTGGCCTTGACTGGTGTTTTTGACAAAGAGAGTGCTGTGTTCTCAAAGTAGGACACCACTTAGCAGTCTGCATGGTCTGCATGTTTTTCCAGTGACAGAAAACAGTCAAACATGATGCGAGTGTGAGTGTGTGGGATCAAAGCACTGGTTGGACGCTCCTGGGAATTTTGGTTAACTAAAAGACAAACACCAGGTGCTGTTTATGAGACCATATGAATAAAAGGGGAATGCTGGAAAGATCAGTGGACAAGTCCCAAAACCAAACTCTGTGTACATGAAGCCTCATTTCTTTCAGCACCCATATTTTACCATGCTCCGTAATGGTAATTTGGTATTGTAATAGCAGTTGACTTTCATGCATGTCAAGCAAGGCCATGTTCAATATTTTGCAATAAAGACAATTTGTCTTTAATTGTCAGTATTTTAAAAATTTGATGATGTAAAGCTCACTGTGATCTAAATAGTATTTTTTTTTAAAAATGAAAACGTTATTGAAACTTTTACTGAATTGTGGTGTAATTCTTGGGGTTTCATGGTGAGATTTTTGGGCATCCTGTGCACAGCCAGGAGTTGAACTCAATGATTCTGATGCTTTTCTTCCAACTCAGAATATTCTATGATTCTATGAAGCAGTAAGAAACATGAGGCACATTGTGCCCATGCAGAGACCAACTCAATCACCAAGGGCAAACAGAGGATCACAAACGATGCCGTGGCTCTGGAGGATGCCAAGGATCCTAAGGGTATGGGTCATCTGGCAACAACAGACGATGACACAAAGGGCATGTGAAGGTAAGAGTCACCCTAGCCCTTTGCTCCACTGATGGTGCTGCGATCTGATAGAGGCATCCTGCCCACACTGCTGACATCAGTCAAAGGGCAAGGTATCGAGGGACGAGGGTCTCAACAGGCTGCCTATGCCAACAATGTCAGCCAAGGAGAAGGGTGTTGGGAGCCAGGTGTCATTTTGTCCCTTAATTCTCTCAGATGCTCACTTGACATTAAGTTATAGGCTGGGTGAGATTGGTGTTCTGAAACCTGGAGGGTACAAGATACATAGAAGTCAAAACCTGGCACATCACAAGGTGGGTACCAGGTATCCCATACAAAGTATCTCTAAAGCCTGTGTCTGGCATAACTGTAAATCCCAATGAAATATCTCTGAAAATGTATGTTCTGTGGCGCTTTTTTTATGGTACTTAATGCCATTCTTTGGAATCCAAAACTTTTTAAAAACTTTGTCGCATGTCTTGCACGTTTCAATACATAGTCATATAATATGATCTGGTTGAAAGGCAACAGAAGTTAATTGACAAAATCCCACTCACTTCAGTGTATTTTGTATTTATTCATATGATTGCACATCCCTCTGATGAATGGGAGCAAAATGCATTCAGTATAAGTGATGGACATTTATAATATTTAACTCTAACTGCTATGAAAAACAGTCAAATAGTAATTTTAACTCTAAAATTTCAGATTAGGTAAACTGATTTCTTATTGTTATTATTAAAAAAAATTTAAAATCTATGCACAAAAAAGCAAGAAATAAAGGATGAGAATCTCTTTAACTGATTTAATGTTAGTTAGTTGGGTTTTTAAGGAACTAGTAGTCACAGTTTTAAAGTATTTCTCTGTAGGATCTTACATCAAATTGTCAGAAGGTTTAAGCAGCTTTTTAGCTTCTACTTTAACTTAAAACCACATAACTTTTTCATCAGGCAGAAAAAATCAACTTTGAATATGAATAGTTTGTGAGTTACTATCAAAAATATCAATTAGTAATCAAAACTGCATTTCTGTCCGCTAACGTCATCTTAGGTATGCACATGCTACTTATATCTACTTTTCTTCAGAACTCTTAGTGAGTCAGAAAAAAAAAAAAAAAAAAAAGGAAAAAAAGTCTGTATCTGCTTTTTTTGCTGCATTCTTTAAAGAATTCTTCAATGGACTTCATCTTGACTTACAGTCTGATCAACTGCTAGATGCATTAATTACTTTTCCTGATGTGATTATCCTTATTGTTTCTGCTTCTTCCTCACCTGGGAAATTTATATCTATTTCTTAGAGCTATCCTTTGTCACCCTTTTTAGACATTGAAGCAAATCCATTTTTTCTAAGTGATATCTGCCTCTTCTTATAAGTGACCTTTGCCATCTTTCATAGAGTATGTTTCTTTTGCTGACCTTTTGTTCCTCATATACTTGAAATTTTTTCTCTCAATCATAGACTGTTCTGTAACCTTCCTTCTACCTCCCCAACTTTGGTTTTCTTATCTTGTTTTACCTTCAACTCGTTCTGTGCTCCTTTCTCTCCGTTTCTGCATTTTCTGTTTTATGCCACCTACATAGGTCTTTTTTGCTCTTAATTATGTTTGCTTATATTAATCCTCCTTCATTACTAGCATGGTTTCAGCTTTCTTGATTGTTATTTTATTTGGATTTGTTTTTAATTCTAGATAAATTACAATTATGTTGTTTATATTCACATTTTTAAAACTTCCTTTTTCCTCATGATTTTAAACTATTCTTTTTCCCTGTTTATTTTGAAGACTGGACACTCGGATTTAAGAGATGTTATTCTTCCACTTCTAATCAGAATCATTATTTTAACAAAAGAGTAACCTCATAGTTTAAGGTGCAATTGAGTTTCCTTCTTTTAAATTCTCAGATTATATGTTTGTAGAGGAAAAAAAAAGGAGATTTAATGAATTTTATCAGTTTTCTAAACATAGACATGAACAGCATAGTCACTGATATTCAATTTCTCTGCATCTTGCTAATGTTTTCCACTAAAGACAAAACCAATACAGGCACAATCTCAAAAGTCCTTAAAATAAACACAACCCTAGAAATAGTAATTCAACTGCTTTTATAAAATAAACCTATTTAACTTCAAGTAGATTATAAGTTGAAATTCTTCACTGAGAACAGAACTTACCATAGAAATTTCTGCCACTTTGTCAAAATGTGTGCATGATTGGGACACCTAACTTTCCAGTCTCCTTTGTTTTGGTGTTATATGACTACATCTAAGGATGATTTTTATGTCACGAACAGTAAAGTTGGCAATAAAAGAGGCAAGTAGTCTTCAGTGGAATTAAAATGCCACCCTTTGAAATATGGTTACATAAGGATTGATATCTCTTTTAAAATTAACCAAGGAAGCTAGAAAAGCTGCTGGGTTTGTGTACTTATTAGACATTAAATAATGACTGAACCTGAAAAAAGCATAGCACTGAAAGAATTAAAGAATGTTAACTCTATAATTTCTGAAGAGATTGAGTTTCCATTCTGCCTTAAGAAAAATAATCATAACAAAAAATTCTTGTAATGCCTGAAATAAAAAAACCTGATATATCTTCTTATCACTGTTATCTTGGGGTGGGTACCCCTTTTACAAAGGAATGGGAGTTCAACCCAAGTAATAAATTAGAGAATATATGATATTATATATTACATGTAATATTTTTAATCTAAACTAAAATAAACCTATAAATTAAGATCAAAATATTCAGTTATTTAATTCACTTTGGAAATAAAATAAACCAAATAGCATGGTTCTGAATAAGATTATAATTTAATGTAATTTATAAATTAATATAGGTTTATATATTTTATAAATATATTTTATAAATTAATATAGTAACTTTAAATTTCCCACAGTATAGAACTTCTTAACAGTGATTTGATAATATAAAAAATGTCATTAAGTAAGTTATAAGCAGAGTTATGTTTACATTTGTACAGTGGACTGTTGCCCAGGCTTATGCAGTACGTATTCTTGCTGTTGGTCTTTTGAGATTAGAAATCTTGTCAGAAGGAAAGACATATTAACACAAGTATGTTTCCATAGATCCCACAGGCTTGTAGTCTGAGATTTTATTTAAAAAGCAGTCTTGTTTATGTTATACAGATGCATAATACATAGAGTGGAAACTTGGACATAATAACAGAAAAAATGAATCAGAAAATTTCCCTCTTTCACCTAAGCACAGCAACAATAAGGCTAGAAGCTATTAGACTTCTCCTTCGTTATGCTTTCCCAGAAATTCTTGCATTTTGGCTCTCAAGTAGTTTGGAACCAAGAAAAAAAATGCTCTATAATTTTGGGAATAGTACAAGAAGTGGATTTAAATCAGGAAGCCCTACTGTAGCCAACCTAAACCAAAATACAGTTTGGCTTGATATTTTACTCTAGAGACAGTAATGTACCACCCCAGGTGCAGGCAGACATGGCTATTAATGGACTGTGCTGAGAGATATGAAACTGTGATTAACAAAAAATACTAATACAGTCAGTCAAAGTACTGAAACTAAAATCATACTAGAGTTTTTGCTGAATACAAACCACAACAAAATTAGAAAAAGAATATTTTTATTATTTCAGTATAATATAAAAGACCTGCTGTGGTACCTTCACTAAATACATAAATATCTACTTATTTATTCACATTGGGTCCTGATACCATTCAGCATCACATTTAAGTTACAGCTGTACCTGCTTACAGCTAAGGAACTAACACTATCTAAGTAAGGTGTCAATACATGGCTGGGACAGAAATGTCTACCATATACTGAAATTATGTTTAAATGTTCAGGCATACTTCACTTTCAGGAGCTTCCTTTTGTTTGGCTGAAGTTACCCAGTCATCGGTAATACAGGTCGTCGGTCTGAGTCCAGTCCCCAGAAGTTCTTCTTTATTCTGACTCATTACAGAGAGAATTGCAGTGCTGAGCTCGGCATAGACCCTTACAGAGCCTTACAGCTCAGATGTGATGATTCTGAATGCCTACCTCCTTGCTTTTTTAGGGAACGCGATCTTTTATATGTTCAGAGGAAAAATGTTTCTTTGCCACTGAGTCCCCAATTGCATTATCACAGCACATGCAACATGATTAAAACTGACATTTATAATTTCTGATTCTTTCTCCAAAATAGTGACAAGTCAGTAATACAACATTTTCAACATACATATAAATACTTTCATCATTTTAGTGTTGCTCATGGTACCTTGATCAAAGATACTTTATGCTCACCATGAACAGGATGCATCATTGTGTGATAATATTGTATCCCTCAAAACAATGGGACTGAGCAAGTTAAGAGATGAAAACTTTTATTTTGTACATCCTCCGTCATAGCCAGGGACTTTAATACGTTGCACACTTAAATCTTACCCCCACATAAGAAAAGGAAAATAGTTTTACTCATGTAATAAGGAGTTAGTCTGTACTCAAATGTGTTTCTTATTACAAATACATGATCAGCTAAAACCAGATTAAATGAAATATCAGTGTTCTTCAAATATTTACTTCATTTCACTGATTCCAATCATTTTAGGAAGACTTATTCTAGCATTCTCTTTTCCATATACATAATTGCAATTTTATTCCATATGCATAATTTGGTCTTTAACCCATTAAAACACATAGGGTTTGATCCAAAATCCATGGAAGCCATGGGGAGTCTTCCTAGAGAAAAGTTCAAATTAAGCTCTCTTAAGCTAATTCTTCACAAAATATCAGTGATTCCCAAGAGGTGAAGATATCAGGTAAGGCAGATTTTACATTTAGATCTTATTCATATTTGGAACTGCCACATTTTCTACTTCCACCAAACATCCTGTCTTCCTTTGAGCACACATTAAAATGAAAAGGTAATCAATTTGCTATTGGGACAAGAACTGTGTTAACATCTTTTCTGCAACATGGGCAGAGGGATTCAATGCACCCTCATCAAGTTTACCAAGCTGTGTTTTGCAATGAACACGCTGGAGATAAAAGATATTATCTAGAGGAACCTGAATAAGTTTGAGGCATGAACCCATGTGAATCCCACGAAATTCAACAAGGCCAAGTGCAAGGTCCTTAACCTGAGTTGGGACAATCACAAAGACTAGTACAGACTGTAAGAAGAATGGACTGAGAGGAGCCCTGGGGAGAAGGACTTGGCAGTGTTTGTGAATGAAAAACTTGACATGAGCCATCAGTGTGCACTTGCAGCCCAGAAAGACAATCGTCTCCTGGGCAGCATCAAAGGAAGTGTGGCCAGAAGGTCAAGGATAGTGGTTCTCCTCCTCTGCTTTCCTCTCCTGAAATGCTACCTGTAATACTGCATCCAGCTCTGAAGGTCACGACATAGTAAAGACAGGGACCTGTTGAAGTCCAGAGGAGGGCCATGAAGGATTGGAGGGGTGGGACACCTCTCCTATGCAGACAGGCTGAGAGAGCTGGGGTTGTTCAGCCTGGAAAAGAGATGGCTCTGATAACACCACCTAGCAGGCTTCCAGTACCTGAAGTGGGCTTGTGAGAGAGCAGGAGAGGGACTTTTCACAAGGATGTGACCTGGTGATAGGGTAAGGGAATGTCTTCAAATTGAAAAAGGGTAGATTTAGATCAGATATTAGGAAGAAAGTCTTCACTATGACGGTGGTGAGGCACTGGAACAGGTTGCCTGTAGAAGTTGTAGATACGTCATGTCTAGAAGTGTTCAAGCCAGTCTGGATGGGGTTTTGAGCAACCTGATCTAGCAAAAGGTGTTCTTTCCAGTCTCAGGGACATTGGAACAGATGATCCTTAAATTCCTTTCAAATCCAAACTATTCTACAATTCTATGAGCAATTTAATAACCCTGTTGCACGTAAAAGTCCTTGACTTTAATTTTGAAGAAAAGTATAACAGCAAATAATTGCCAATTGATTATATAAGACAACCTTCAAGGAAGAAAAAATAGTCAGTTATCAAGACTGGAAAATTAATCTAACTAATTTTCTGATAACTGAAAATTACTGTGCTCGATTCAGAAACTATGAATCCACAATACTTTATTCATATAATTGTATTTAAAAGTTCTCCTGTTTAGAATTAAGATTGTGAGCTGTTTGTTTTCCTGAGCTACATTTAATAGCTTGATCCTGGAAATGTAGAATTCAGTAGTTCCACTGAATGAGAATGCAAATATGAGTTACTTGCCTGAATTGGCTCCTAACATCTCCGTTTTCAGGGTAGAGTGTGTTTATTTAGATATGTGATATATACTAATGGGAGATATGCTACTAAATCTCTGTGAATCCCCTTGAAAATTGAGGCATGGAAGAAAAGGTATTGGAAGCTCTTATTCATAATACTACTATAGTTATTATGATGAATAAATGGCTTAACCTATTCAATCTTTTTTATGAATAAATGTAAAGCTGTTTTGTTCCTTTGCTAGACAAGAAAAATGGCTTGGGTTTTTTGTGTGTGGGGTTTGTTGCGTTTTTTTTCCCGATTAATAAGTTGTTAAGTTTAACAGGAATATGTCTTCGTATAGTGTGAATGATTTTGCACTAAAAATCCCCTTTATGTGTTTGGGATTCATACAGGGCTCAGAACCTAGCATCTTGTTTAAGTTAACCCAATGTTTTTCATTATAAATCTAACAACTTTGAAGACAAAGACTAAGGCAATGGCAAACCCATAGCCTTGTGATGGTACGAGAATACATTCCTATGTCTAGAGTTCTCCTTTTAAAAAAATATTAGTCTGTGATACCTGATAAATAAATAATTTGTATTGAGGAATGGTGGGGGTCTTTATGTCTTGTTTTTTAATGTGTGGAGTGGACCTTTACAATTCTTTGGTCTTCCAGGTTTGCCTACCAAATAGCTCAGTTCAACTCAGCAAAGATTCTGTTGGACATTATTTCATCATATTGCATCAAATTCCTTTTTCTGGTGTCAAATTAATTTACTCTGAAAAGTCTCAATAGTATCTATTCAGTAGCAGCTGATGTATTTTTCTGGCATAAATATTCCTTAATTTTGAACACTGTTGGTGACTCAGATGTTTTGGATATTGAGACACAGTCCTCAATAGAAAAGAGACTAATATCTTTTCTCCCTGTGGGTCTGGTAAACTACAGATTACTTCACAAATATGGTCCACCTGTGCTGTTTCTTTTACTACACCTTGGCTGATGTTATCGATCAACTTATACCTACAACAACTCTTTGGCATTTCGTTACACCACCATTCACATGAAAGAAAATTATAACTATCTTCAAAGGCATAGAATATGTAAATGCTGTAGTCACATTTTCAGATATATTGACCCAGTTTCAATTTTTACTTCTTATTTTATTTTTATTATCTCCCTTTGGCTAGCACAGTCCTATTGCTGTTGCTACAGAAATCTCCTCTCTAACTTTCACTATCTCAAGCAGATTACATTTAATTCTAATTCATTTATGGTTTTTATTCCCTTCTCATTTGAAATATCCGACTTTTTTCTTTTTCTTTTTTTTTTTTCTACAATAGCAGATGTCACATTAAACTTATTCTAGAACTATTAAATTTTCTCCAATACCAATACATTTGGCCTTGGGTGAGTCACTGAGGTACAGGTTCCCAGACTGCAGCTCTATTATTTATTTAAAATTTCCTTTACCCCTAGGTGTCTTTTCAAATCCAAAACAAAAATTCTAAGCAGTAAGTCTTAATGAAGATACACAGGAAAATAATATTTCTTCATACCTTTCCTCCCTTGCGTTCTAAAAGTTCAGCTCTGTAGTAAAATTGCTTTAGCTGAGTTCTTCTCTTGACTCTACAGTTTTAGTAAATGATTAGACTTTAAAAATCTTTCTGGAAATATTAGAGAATATTGTTAAAACATGGAATTTTATCTTAATACCATGAATATTCAGTAGTAAAATGCAATCTCAAGAGTTAACTTCTTTAGTCAAGGAGTTCCAAGAGTTGCATAACTGAACAATTCCATTTAACTCTGACTTACTAATTTCTCTTGGGAAAAAAAAAGAAAAGGAAATAGACCAGTCAACAAAGGAAACAGGTGCAACCTATGTGTTTCTGACTGTGTTGTACTTGTGTTTTGAGACAAAATCTGCCCTTAGCACAGCAGAAGTATATATTATATACACATTTATATGTGAAAACAAACACGGGAACATTTGATTTATGATTTTCTGGTTTGTTTTCCTCCTGAACTCAATTACAAGTAAACTGAAAACTGGAGAAACATAATCTAAATTTCTAACCATTGCAAAAGACTCACCACAGGCAATTGGTCTATTGGGTTATAGAGAGGTTTTTATATTTGCAAAGCCAAAGAAACCCAAAGTTGGGTTTTTGGTTGTTTTTTTTCCTGAAAAGCAGCTACAAAGGAGAAGAATCTATTTTAGACAAGGTCCTGGAGATGAGGGCTATGATGTGTTGCATGTTTTCATATTTCCAGAACACTGTGGGATATTATATCTCTAAAATCCTATACTTACAGTGCCATAATTTCTTAGAGACATAATAAAATAGTTCTGTTGGATTTATTTTAATGTGTTTATGCAGTTCTGTTCTCAGAGTCATCACTGATTGAAAATGTGCACTTATCTCTAAGACAGATGGTTGTGTTGCTGATATTAAGTATTAATAAATTAACTGTTACTTTATCACATATATCTATTTTACATTCAGATATTGAAATTAAGTAGCTACATGAAGACATGAATCTCTTTTCAAAAAAATGAACCTAACAAAGATAAAATGCTTAAAAAAACTTAGAGAAATATATATTTGAAGACAGAAAAATAATTAAAAAAATGTTTCCTGTGTAACCTATTCTGTTAAGTTTTGAAACACTTTAGAAACTTTTCTACATAGTTGACAAGCATTCACATTCCAGAAGTGACTGAATTTTTAAGGTAAAAATGTCTTCAGATATTTACTGTGCTAAACAAATCTATCAGTAAGGCTCTTTTTTCTTTATTAATTAAAACTCTATTATGTTAAAAATAACGACTATGATATTCTAGAAAAGTTTTTGGGACAGAAAATTGACTATAGGACAAAACATTTATTGAAGGACCTAAAGGTTCATTTTCATATGAGTTGAAGAATTAGAAGCTACATATACGTTGTTTGACCACTGCACATCCCACCAGCATATGATGGGTTGAGTTGATGTCTATTATTTTTAAGAACGAAGAATGACTTGCATGTGAAAAAGAAGCATTAACAGTGAGAAGAGGAAATTAACACATGAAATGTATAGCTTAAGCAAACTCAAATGCCCTGTTATGATTAATGCTAACGTGAGAAACATTCCAATTACCACAATTCAAAAGAAGCAATATTGTGTAAGAATTTTTACAGCATGGATTAATTTTAACTGCATCTTCAGTGCACAAAGTACTTTCAGTATATCCCTGGACACTTTCCATCAGCTTTTTCTGTTACATTTGCTTTCCTGTGTTACCTTGTGCACTGTCCCACTTTGAACTACCCTTGAAACCAGGACCGTGTCCATTCCTCCCTTGTTCCGACTACACTCTTGCACTGTAGGTGTCCACATGCCAATTTCATGTCTATCTTTTATCCATATTTCAATCCAAGACTGCAGTCCCCTTAAAGTAAATAAATAAATAAATAAATAAAAACCAAAAAAACCCACATCTTTGGAGAACAAAGAACTAAAAGAAAAACTTCCTATAATTTATGCTATTATGATGAAACTTCTACTATCTGCACCATACCCATTCAGTGGCACAACATTGATAGTCCAACTGAAATAAAACTTCCAGCAAAATTATTTAGAGGTCATTGTCTTTACTGTTTTGCTTTTAAAATCCTGAGCCACTTGATTCATCATACAATAAATTCTTGAAGCACAGAGAGGAAACAAAGTAGAAAAGCACTTTATTTAACATTGAATAAATTTTTTTAAAAAAAGTTTTATCTTGCTTGTTAAAGTAAGATGAGAAGTTTTCTATTAACTAGGTTGAGAAGCCTTAGGGGCCACTGAAAGCTTTTTAATTACATATTTAATTAGAAATGTGTTAGAGAGCTGATGTTCAGCTTTTCTGAAGCTCGTTGCTCCTGACAAAATGTCTGCTTTTAAGCCATTTTGTCTCTTGAAATGTTTTCTAAAAAGTAGGTTAAACAGAAAAAGCTTTAATTTTGCCAATTTTCACTTCAAAGGGATTTTACTGTTTTATCAATCCTGCTGTAAAGCCAAGGTGAAATGACATCTTCAAAAGTAAACATTTTCAGGTAAAATAAATCTTCTAAAACAAGAAACTTTAAAGATTCTAACAATTTGTTGCTCTGCCTAGCCCACCAGCAATGATGGAAGATAAAAGAAAGAGAGAAGAGGGAATTGTGTCTACCTGCTACAGGTCCAGAGTTCACAAAAGCATACCACCATCAAATTTACCCAGTAACCAGTGTCTGAAACTGAAGTAAAATAAATTCATAAATAATGTCTTTGTATTCTGTGTAGAACAATGTTGAGAGCACTGCCTGCAGTTGTCAGGATACACAGCATTTGCTCTGTAACTGGACAACACATGACAAGCCCAATATGTCTTCTGCCCAGTGCTTGGTCACACTGCCACTACGAAAAAAGTTTTCTGACAGAAGTTTGCTTGAAATTTAGGTTGCCTCAGATGTGCTAGCTTCCCCTGTGGTAATCTAATAGATAAAGGAGGGCAGCCCCAACAAAAGCTGACAACACTTCAACCCTCAGCATTAGAGGTATGAATACACATTAGTGTATTCTGAAATACAAGCTAAACGAGCAAAGTTGACAGCAAAGTAAGCTGCTGACTTTTTAATGGAACACAGTATTTGAATAAGCATAGTCTTTTAGAGGAAGAATCAAAAGCTTTTTTGTTGTTTTTCAAATAATGTGCATTAAATAAAAAGAAGTACATGGAAATTAGTTGATTAAAAGTGTGATCATGTACAATGAAAATATATGCTGAAAGGTAACTAAATGATTAAGTAACATGTTACATTAGATGGCACAGATTAGTTGAGAGAATGTGCAAATGCCTTTTGATACACAGAAAAGAGAAATTCTCCAAACTTGGCACGATATATAAGTGGTCACAAAGCTTTATAAGAGCATGAAAATGTTAATGCATTGCTGTCCTTATATCACCTTCAGTCAATAACACAGCCAGAGTCTTGAGATTCCCTAGAGTATTTTACTTGGATAACCTAATGTATGCTCTTCATGACTAGTAAAATACAGCAAGTAGCACCCAGACCTTGTACTAACACCAGAATTAGATATTTTCTATTTTTTGAGGGAATCATATCCATACTTGTTGAGAGTCCATATATTTGATGATAGAACATCGCAAATGTATTTAAAGAGCAGGAAATAGAGTTTTTTAGAAAAACTTTATTTGAGGAAATAGGGTTGAGTATCAACAAAGACTAGCTCTTATGAGGCACCCTCATTCAAATTCTATCATCCATGATTAAATATCAAGCTTATCAAAAAAATCACCTCTTCAAAATTATTTCAACTTTATCTTTGAATGTTTGAAGACTGATTTTTGAGAGTAATGTTATTACAATTGTCTCCTGCTCTGCAACTTTACAACTTTTTTTTCCATTTAATAGTTTATTTATTTGTTTGTTTGTTTGTAAACTGGGAAGTTCTTTAATATATGTTTACATACTCACTCCAGTAGTAGAGACTAAGTAAATACTTCAGACGTGTCTATGGAAAAGAGATAGTAAATTCTGGTGGGAAAACACATTCACACAATATCTAGAAGTGATAACACTACTAATAGTAGGTACAAAAACAGTATTCACATTTTTAATCATGACCTATGCAAATTGAAGTCACAGATTTTACAGTGATTTGAAATTAGAGTAGGGTGATTTTGTTCACACCTTTACTTATGAAACCAGAGTTGTATGCATTAATTAAGTGTTCCTCTCTTCTTAAGACTAACACAAGCAGAGTTTGGTCTTGTCACTTGCTACACAAAGCCATAAAACACAGGTGAGAGGTGAGATGAGTGTCATTATCATCAGTACTCCAGTGATGTTCAATTCTAAGTTTCCACATCAAAACCAAATACAGCTGATTCTTCAGTAACTCTGTGTTTGTCATAGAGTTCTGAGGGAAAGCTGGTTTGGTTAGCCTAAGTCCTGTTAAAGACACATCATGTGGCCTGGCAAGAAAAATTCTGTGAAGTAGTGGCTGGTGGCCATGACTGCACCGTCTGTTGAACGTCCCTGCCAAAGTTCCAAGCTTATGGACAGTCTTAAGCTCTTACTAGATTATTATTAATGTTGGATGCACAAACAGCCACAACAGCTGAGAAAAAGCTGAACTCCAAGTGGTCAAGAGTGACTTGGTTTTTGCTATATTATCTTTACGTCCTCTCTCATGTTCCCAGGCAAAACTAAACTTCTCTAATACAGTCTGGGTAGGATGATCCTTTTAATTGCATGTTGCATACGTAGTCGTCATTTTATACTAGATATCATAAAAAGAGAAATCAAAAGAAGGCTCAGGTGATTATGTTTGGCTTAGAGTTTTCTGAGAGAGAGCAAAGAAAATTGTCCTAATGGTCCTTCAATCTAGGGACGTCCAGTACATCTACTGAAAACCCATTTGCAAAAATCCCCAAAGACTAGGGTGGTATCAACTGAAAAAACAAGTGCAATAAATTTGAAGTTATCATCTGTCCCTAACATTTTCTTTAAAAGCTGTAATGATGAGTTATCCTGCAAAAAGAAGAAAAAGATCCACTGGATGTTTTGTGCACCACAGAAGCAGATTTAAGAATTAGACTCACTATTTTTATCTGAAATATTTTTAGTCTAGATTGACATTTTAGAGATGAACAATGAAGAATGAAATACAGTTGAAAGCACTACAAATAAATGATAATATTTTACTCATTTTATATAGTTCCACATTTTTAAGCTTTTTAGCAACCAAATTAGTTAACACGTCTCTGCAGATACGCTTAATTCATAAAACTTAAAATAAAAAATGTCTTAAATGGAGTAGGATTGAAAAGCAGTCTGGCTGCTTCAACTACTGATATATTTTGCCCAGCATTACAACATTCAATTTCACCATTTACAAATGTACAAAACACTGTCCTTAATGAAAATCATTCTGCTTTCAAATAAGCCCTTGTTTATTTTAGTGATAAAAACTCATAATTAGTGAAAAGGAAACCAGAACCCCAGCTTAAAAGGCTGTTTCAGGTCATTTGAGGCTTCCCAGATGAAGCCATTCTCTTTAATTTAGAAAGAAATATTGCTTTTACATTGGATGAAATCCTCAGGTAAAATTTTTGCAATATCTTCTATGGTTTGTTCATAAGACTTAAGAGTATCCTATTTGCATATGTTGACATAAACCTTTCAACCTGTCAAATAGCCTGAGCACCACTACATTCTACATTCAGTTTTTCCAAACTGTTCTGGATAAATGTGTGTTTATTTCTCCTATTTCTATTTCCTTTTTTGTTTCCTTGCTGTTTGTGAAGAGAGATGAAGACTTGTGATTTGTAGGTTTTTAATTCATTCTCCTGTGGCCCAAAAGGTTGCTTCAGAGCTTGTGGACCATGCTTCTACTTTTAAGAAACTTCAGGGAAGAGGTATGTTCTTTTGAATGCCTGCTCATTTCTCAAGGAATGATTTTCTAACATCAGCAAATAACAGACAGTTAAGGTCATAGCTCTTTTGTAGCGAGATGGAGTCTACAGAGGATTAGAGGACATTTAAAAAAAAAACACCAAAAAAAAAAGTAAAGAAACATTCTTCTGGATGACATTTAAACTGATTGAAAGAGAACTGATATTAAGTATGTCAACCAAAAAAAATCTGAAAGGATTCAGCATAGCAGGGTGATGTCAATCCACTACATTTGCAAACAAATATTTGGATTCTCAATGACAATTTCTGTATTTTCCCTTTATTTTATTTTCTGACAGAACTCAGCTTTTGCCTCACAAAGAGAAAGGCAGTGTACTTCATACAATCTAAAAGAACTCAGCAAGATTAGGAAGGCTTTCCTTTTCTGAGAACCGATTTTCTACATCTAGCAAGGCACCTGCTCCTATCTAATAGTTTCTGTAAGTTCCTATTTTACACAGACTGACTGACAGCTTGAGGTATGTAAGGCAGCAGTATTCCCACCATCAAGAGATCAGCAGGAGTCCTGCAAAGTAAGATACTATCAAACAGATGCTTGCAAGTCAGTAAGTGCCAGGGACATGTATTTGCACAGAGTCCAGGATTATCTTCTTGCAAATCTGGAGTTCACAGGAGCTCAATGGCATAGTCCCACTTCTCCCATTACCTAATTCATTAGAATTGCTACAGCAATTATAGCAAGCTGAACACACATGTCTATAGAACTGTGTGCATACCTTTTCATGCATGTATGTTTGTGTGTAGGTATTAAAACACATAGAGCTGTGCTTCAGGATATGTTTTAAGTGTTTGGGTTTTTTTCAAATTCAATTCCTTGATATCAAAGCAGCTACATACAATCCAAGTGCTCTTGTTGTCGAACCACATCCTCGATGTCTCAAAATCACATCTGAATTCAGAAGGTGTTTACAAGAAGAAACTCAGAGAAGCCAGAGATTTGATCTTCTTCATCAGTTTGTAGTTTTATCAGTGCTGGATTCCTACCCTTACTGAGACAGAGGGGTGCAAATACTTGAGTTTTAATTAATTTTGAGTCTTCCTTATTTAATTAAAAGAGAAACTACACAATGCACCACAGTAAACAATTTACAAAATGTAAATACTTTGAGTGTCATTATCATCAGTACTCCAGTGATGTTCAATTCTAAGTTTCCATATCAAAACCAAATACAGCTGATTCTTCAGTAACTCTGTGTTTGTCATAGAGTTCTGAGGGAAAGCTGCAACATATTTTGTTCTGTTTTGCAGTGCCACATGCATTTCTTTCATCCATCCCTCTGGAGGTCTTGGATTTTATCATTAAATCTCTAAATTTCAAATTTCATGATGCTTTTCAGCTGTACAGTCCAATTCTGATGATCCAGTCTCATGAAGGAGTAGTTATATTTTCCTTTACACAGCGCAATTATGGTCTTTGTCTAGTGGGTATTATACATAAATAGAATGTTTTAAAATATTAAATTTATTTATTGGTAGGAAATAGGAATTTTTATTAGATTTTTTTTTAGCCAGTATGTTTTAAAAACAGGAAAATTGGTTTTAAAACTTAGGAAAGTGTTGGCTAAATAAATAGGAACTGATACTTGTGGAAGCATTCTAGTGACTAATTTTTCCACTATGGGCCTAAAATATATAGGAGTTGTATTTATGTATAACATGAAAGATAACTATCATATGAATTGATTGCTTTAATCCAAATCTGAATCTTTTAAGATTTGAATCTTCTAAGATGATTTTATTCATCTTTCATTTGCTAATTTTCTCTTTTCTCTCTTAATTAATAATTTATTATTATATTAATTATTTATTTAAGGGCAAAGGGTTTCTGGAGGTTTTCTTGAAGAAGAATGAGACGCTTATTATAAAAAATAAACACTATATATTCTTGTAGAAAATTCCAAAGCAGCATTTAAAGCCTTGGGACATCTTTTTCCTGAACAGCCAAGAACTGCCACAGAAAATTCATGATCCTTTGATTGGCCTAAATAAGTGAGAATAGACCACACAAAGGAACTATCACCCTCAAACACATTTGCTGTGTAAGTATTTTAACCTTGAAATGTAGTTGAATGGGAAACACCTTCCCCCTTTCCTGCTGTGAATAAAATTTCAGGAGCAAATGATGCTCAATCTTCTTAGCAGGACTAACTAAGGACATTATAAAAGAACACATGAAATTAATAATCTAAATTCTAGTAACACTACACAGGCTACTGAATTACATTATGAAACATTACACTTCAGGACTTTGATCCTGCCTGAGACTTCATACAGAGTGTAAGAAAAAATATAATTGTACTTGAAAAGGAATAAGAGTGATTGCTAATGCAAAACAAGCCTATAAAATTTCCTACTGTGACAAGTCTAGAAGCTGTGGTATATTTAGTAACAAATTAATAGTGACGTGGCCTTTAGACTCCTCTGAATGCACAGTGGGAAGCAACATCCATCACTTTTCCTGCTTTTTCCACTCCCTCAGTTGACTCTGAAACACACATCTAATCTATTTATATCATAAATAATCCTGGCCTTCCCTTAAATGTTACCCTTTTCTACTTGACATCCTCTGACTCCTACAAATGTATATTAAGATGCTTCAGAGAACAGTATTTTGACTGTAAAAGAGACCACAGAAATCTCCATATGGTCTACATATGAACAAGTCTATGGGAAACAATATTTGTGCTATTACCTTAGATAAATCCTAGAATTATAGAAAGATAGAATAGGTTGAAAAGGACTTTAAAGATTATCTAGACCAAGCAGCCTACCATGAGAAGGGACGCCTTCCAGGAGATTGGGTTTTTCAGAGCCCCATCTAGCCTGGCCTTGAACACTTCCAGGGATAAGGCATCAACAGCTTCTATGGGCAACATGGTCCAGTGCCTCACCACCTCACAGTAAAGAATTTCTTCCTTATATCCAACCTAAATCTGCTTTCATTTAGTTTTAAACCATTTTCTCTTGTCTTGTTACTAGAGCAATTGGTAAAAAGTCTCCACCTTTCTTACAAGCCCGTTATAGATATTGAAAGGCTTCAATAAGGTCTCCCAGGAGCTTTTTATTCTCCATTCTGAACAGCCTCAATTCTTTCAGCCTTTCCTCATAGGAGAGGTGTTTGCATACCTTTGATCATTTTTGTGACCCTCCTCTGGACCTGCTCTAGCAGGTCCATGTCTTTCTTGCACCAGGTACTCCAGATGAGATCTCACGGGAACAGATTGGCAGAATCACCTCAAACTGCTGGTCACACCTCTTTTGACACAGCCCAGGATACAATTGGCTTCCTGGGCTGTGCATGCACATTGCTGGCTCATGTTGAAGTTTTTATCCACCAGTCCATGTCCTTCTCTGCAGGACTGATCTCAATGCCTTCACCCCTCAGCCTGAGGTTTCCCCAATCCAGGTACAGGACCTTGTTCTTGGCCTTGTTGAACTTCATGGTGTTCACACAGCCTCACTCCTCAAGACTCTCGAGGTACCTCTGAATGTCCTTCCTCAAACAAATCAAATGCACCACTCAGTTTGGTGTCATCAGCAAACTTGCTGAGGGTGCATTCAGTTCCATTGTGTATCATTGATGAAGATATAAAATTGTACTGGTCCCAATACAGATCCTCAAAGAATACTTCTTGTTATTGGTTTGTTCTTGGACATTGAGCCATTGACAGTAACTCCTCAGACATGGACATTCAGCCTATTCTTTTTCATCCTATTGGTCCATCAAAGTCATATGTCTCCAATTAAGAAATAAGAGTGTTGGGGAGGACTATATCAAGGACTTTTGAGATCCAGGGAGATGACATTTGTAGTTCTTCCCCTGTCTGATTCAACGGACAAGGGAAAATGAAAGGAAACATTTTTTTTTCCCTAAAATTATTTCTACATCAGGAGGCAGATCTATAAATGCTATGAATTAGAATTGGTTAATACCTTACAACCAAGCAAAGAACTTATACCTAATTAACAGACATGGTGAATTAAATGTGCAGGTTCTGTTTGTTCGTTTGTTTGTTCGTTTGTGGATATCATTCAGAGGTTACAGACTCCAGTGATGTAGATTCTATAAAATGTTATTGCTTTTGTTGACTCATTATATTTTGATTCAAAACTTAACATATAAACTGATAACTATTTCACTATGTCAAGAGTAATGTCAAAGCATTTTCTAAGTTGAAATGTGACTGTTTAGACCCTATTAAAATTCAACCCTATTAAAATTCAACTATATTAACAGCGGTATTTGGAAACTCTCTAAGAATTTTATTTCTGAATAAACCTTAATGTATCCAGAAAGACTAGTCTGCAATGCATGCATTCAGGGCATTGCACTGTGAGTTCAATTATCATTTGTATGTTCAGAAGGGAAGAAACAAAATGTAATATAACAGGATACTACTTCACTAATCTAGAACTGGCTGCCATCCAAAATTAGAAAGGTGATTAAAAAGCATATTTAAATGTCATGAATTCTACAGATATTTTAAAGGTAAAAAAAGGATTTTTTTTTTTCCTACAAATTCAATATTATTAGACATCATTCAATATTTAAAGATGCTGGATGTTTGATGCAAGCATCAGAGAAACTTCACGCCCTCCTCTAAAGTTCATCATGAACTGAAAAATGTTCAGAATCTTGAAAGAGCAAGCCAAAAACAATTACTCAATATAAAATTTGTCCAGGTGCCTACCAGCGATGATGGGGAGTGGCAAGATTTATTTTTATACTGTGGAAAGTGTGCTTTGTGCTTTGCAGACAGAATCAAGAAAAACTGTTTGCCCTGAGGATTTCACAGGCTACTTACAAAATCTTTCAGTGTTGCACCTTCTGTGTAAGCCCTGAGGAGCAAAGATCTTTGAACATTAGGGAAGAGTAGAAATATATAAACTATGTCATCAAAAAGGTCAAGAACAAAAGTTTATGTTGTAAATGCTAGAAACCCCTCCTGTTCCAGGCTGGTAAAGGAAATTGAACGTAGGGGGCAAGAAATATAAAACCTGATATAAATCACAGAAAGATAAATAAAAATCTCTCATTGCTTTCTTTGAGCTCCATAAAAAGGCTGCAGTTGCCTGTTTAATCAGGGTGTTACTCTTTCTGTAAATCCTTCTGGAGAAGTAGAAGCTGTTCCACATCTATACGTAGACAATTTCAAGTTCTGCTGATTGATCACTATTTTTCTTACTGCTCTGGAGATAAAAATGTATACTTCTGTCCTCTTTCTTTACAAAGTAATCATTGGTGCCTTTATGATCCTTCCAGTAGAAAAAAGGAAGGACTTAAACTGATAAGAATATATAGGCTTCCACACAGATTGTATTACCTCACATTACTAATGACTGGAAAGGCAACTTCAACATTCTTGAGCTCATATTCTCACATTTTGGTTATATTAAGAAAGACTGGTGCCTATGAAGCTAGAGCAGGATTTTACTTTGCCCTAGAAATCTCTATTAAAAAAATAAGGTCTGCTTTGGATTTTGAAGTCTTAAATATTCTTTATTTTTCTGGAGTTACATCATGATAAATTTTTGAAAATCCATACATATTTTACTATATTTTTCAAATATTGTGGTATCTATCAGTTTGTTTGATATTTGGCTTGGTTGAAAGGTGTCCAACATTTTACAATATATGTTTCTTTGCAGTTTGCTATTGGCACATTTATGAAGTAAAAGTTGAGATAACTCACATTATTTCAATAAGGAAACAATTTTCTTCCAAATAGTCCGAATAGTTAGACAGAGGATGCCTCATTTTTTTCCTTTTCTGAATCTGAAATTAGGGAATTTAAATAGCTTTCCCCAAAATAAAACCTTGACAACTGAGTTCTAAATCTTTGTAAATAGATCATATTGATCTATTTATATATAGATCATATAGTATAGATCAATACTCTTTGGCTCAGTGTGGGAATTGAAAAATAATGTGAAAATTAAAGCTAAATTCAAGGAGAAATATTTTGCATCTAGATTCACATTATGGTGTTCTGAACAAAGAGAGAGTAGTGTCTAGTTCCCATCTTAAGGCATTTTATGTCAGGTCACTAATCTTATGACATTGTCTTGTATCTCTTTTTTGTTTGTTTAAACCTCTCAAAATTGAAGAACTGACAATCGTTGATTATATGTGTTAGATCAGAAGGAAAGTAACAGAAAATGGTTGATTCTAATATTTGTTTATTTATTTATATTTATTCCAATGGTTGATGTCCCAACAGACATGGTTGATTCCAATATTTTATCCTGTTTCCAGGGAATGCTCAGATGTTCACAGTGATGGTAAGGAGTTATCAATCAGTTAAGAAAAAGGAAAGAGATTCTTAAATCAAAAGACCTTCCCTATGGGAGACATTTAACATCATTGTTTATGAAACATGATCGTGTCAGCAGCACTTGTACTTTTATTTCATATTAGAACTCATATACTCTCAGTCTCTCAGTTACTGAGCATATCAATTCCATTCCATGAAAAATAAAGTGAGATTGCAAAATAATTTTGGAAGCTTTATACTACAGAGAAATTCAGATATCCTTGAATCCTATATAATAATAAATATCATCTATTCACTAGCAATGGATATTATATACAGATTCATCTTGCTGTCAGACTTGAAAATAAGTTGTAAAATGAAATAAAATAAAATTTACTCATATTAGGAACATTTTTACTCTTCTACCTACTTGTATAAATTAGTATAATAAATAGCGAAATAAAAACATCTATATGGTTCATAAACTAGCAGTTATTTGTTACTATGTTTCTTTAATCCTATATGTACGCCCCTACAATTATACACTAAAGAAGAAAGGCAGGAGACTATTTTGTATTGCATAAGACTGGTCTTTTAACTGCCAAGGGGTTTCCTTGGAGGATGGCAAAATATTACGTGGCAGTAGAATCAAGCTGTTATCTTCCCAAGAGAATATTTTTACTAAGAATCACACAGCAGTATATCATCTGTCTTTGTTTTGCACTGACAGCCAGTGCTGCTGCTGGGCACAGAACTCACTGCTGCCTGCTATGCATGCATCTACATTTGAGTATTAGTTCCAGCAAGATCATTTTGAAGCAAATCTCCCAATTTCCCCCACTTACTATACTTTTCTATCTGAGCTACTTACTTAGCTACTCTGCTATCAGAGAAATGGGTTATTTTTTTTAAAATGAAACAAGAAAACACACTCTGGAATATTGCCTAATGTGGTACTGTACTTGGCATTGGTGAGTCCACACCTCGAATATTGTGTCTGTTATGGGTCCCTCACTTCAAGAAAGACATTGAGGTACTGGAACGAATCCAGTAAAGGGCAACAAAGCTGATGAAGAGCACAAAGAGTAAGTCATATGAGGAGTGGCTGAGGGAGATCAGGTTGTTTAGTCTGGTGAAGAAGAGGCTCAGGGGAGCCCTATGAGCCTCTACAACTCCCAGAAAGGAGGTTGTAGGAAGATGGGGATCAGCCTCTTCTCCCAGGAAACTACCAAGAGGACTAGATGATATAGCCTCAAGCTGCACCAAAGGAGTTCCAGTTTGGACTTCAGGAAGAATTTCTCCACTGAATCAGTGGTTAAGCATCTGAACAGGCTGCCCAGGGAGGTGGTGGAGACACCAACCTTAGAAAGGTTCAAGAAATGACTGGAAATGGCACTCAGTGTTAACTTTGGTGTTTGGTCAAAAGTTGGTCTCAGTGATCTTGGAAGTCTTTTCCAACCTTAATGGTTCTATGATTCTATAGGTCAAATTTTCATAAGGGGAATAGTCAGTAGCAAACTGCAGCATCCGAAGTCACTGTGAAAATGCCTTGAGCAATACTTTATACTTCATACTTTATTAAAAAGTACTCTGAGGTGTGCTGAGCCAGGTGTCTGTCTCTCTCATCAGATGGCACAATCGGATCTTGGCAGAGATTTTTGGAAGCTGAATTAGGTGAATCACCTATGCTTGAGTTTCACCCAAGGAGAGGACAGCCCTTGGCAGCAGTATTTTGCAGTCATCAGTTGTGCTCACAGAACCAGTGCCTTTGCTACCAGCTGAGAATGAAGGCTTTAGTCAAATGGGGCAGGCACCAGCACTGAATCGTATAACACTGTTGGCTGAAAGAAATGAAAACAGAGGATATAAGTAAAAGATTTGTTGACACAGTGTAGGAAAATCACATGGAGAGCTTCAAGGCTATTTAATATATACATATAAATGCACATATACATTAATAGCTGTGTATATACATAAATTAAATAGTTTTATTTTGTATATGTATATATATATATACACATCTGGACAGATGAGAAAGAATAGGAAGTCGGTTGATTATATGGAGCTATTCAAGGGAGTAAAGACACAGAGGATTATGAAGACTGTTTGATAAACCAGAAGGCAATAAAATAGAAAATGAAGTTGACTAGAGCTTATTGCAAAACACAGCACGCATGGAGAAACTATTCCAGCTTCATATATTAAAAGCTGGGCTTGGTGATGACCATTACTACTCAAAAATCAAGACAGGGAGCTTCATAAAGATATCAGCTCAATGCTTGACAGAAGTCAAAAGAAAACAACTAAGTGTAAAGAATTTTTAGAGAGGTAAGAAGGAATATAGCCAGAAGCATTATGTCACTGTGCAAACTCAGTGTCTGCCCACAATTGTGCAGTTCCTGTCCCCTCAACTCTGAAAAGGATACAGGAGACCTTGAAGTGTTTGAAAGGGCTACAAAAGCTAACATAACTTAAGGGTATATTATAAAAAATTGCAAAATCAATGGTTTTAAGAGCATGGACAAGAACCAACTGTTCTCTATCTTATCCCATGTAATGGGAATTGTAATGTAAATTCCAGGGTGATAGAATAAAATATTAATTGGCTAGATGGACTTCTTGATAAGAAGTCTTATCATATTTTGACTTTCTTAGTGAACAGACACTTTAGTCCTTTCTAGATTGACCTTCATCAGCCTAGAAAAAGCACATGGTTTAGTAATGAAAATATAAGTTAAGATTCTTTTTTATCAATTGAACACCCCAGGGGGAAAAACTGTATATATTGCAGGCTTTGGCAACCATCAAAGTTTAGTATTGTGATAGTTAGGGTTCCAGAGTATCAAAGACAACATATTATGTAAGTCCACAAACTGAAAGGACCTGCATTGCCATCGTGCCCCTTAAATGAAGAGGATATCAGTACACATAATCCTGAGATGGTGCCGAAAGTTTAGTAGTCATCACTAGGTATTCTTTACACTTGCCAATGGGGTTCCCATTTCATGTTAATCATTTTTGGTGTATATAATACTGTAGAATATTAATTTTTTAACTACATCCACAGGAGTCTTTACATTCATGTAGCAAGGGTAAAAACACCATGTTGGGTTTTTTGGGGGAGGAGGGGGGTTTGTTGTGTTTCTTTTTTTAAAAAAAAGAAAACACTGAGAGTATCATTTTCCTAGATAAGAAGACCTCAGATCCTGCTGTGCAGAAATTCAAAAATATTTAACCGTACATGGGCTTAACATTTTGATGCCCCATCAATTTGAAAAAAAAAATGTCCAGAGCCAAATTTAGATGGATTATAGATAACTAAATCAGTATTGTGACTCTCAAGACCTCTTAAGAATATGAATCCTTGGGAAGCTCAGATTGCTCAGGTAACCAAAATTCTGCTCATATTTTTGGCTAAAGGCACTCTGAACTTGATAGTAATGATTTACTGCTTTCTAGATCAAGCCTGTCTTCCACGAGAGTCCAAAAAGCTTTTTATTTTTATTTATTTTTGGGTTTTACCACTTTCAAGGACAGAGGTTTGGAAGGAGGACAGGCAAGATGGTGTCCACGGAATACATTTATTGAATGAGCATCATAAAAAAAAACAAAGCAGGCTTAACTACTATTTTCCTGAAGAAGAAGGCAAGAAAGGTTGACAATATCCTTTCAATAAGGATTTAGTGTGTAGGACATTCACCCAGTACAAGAGATATTCTTGGTTTATGTTCTGCTCTGTGTGAGAAGACTCAAAACAAGAGTTTCTATTTATGTGCTTTACATTTTAAATGCTTAATCAGCCTTCGAAGCTGAATGCAAAATCCAGATGTCCCAGAGGAAAGTCGTAAGCATTAAATTACAGCCCTTGTTCACTCCGTTTTTCTTCATCCCATCTCCTCTTCTCCTACACAGTCCAGAACTCCTTTAGAGCAAACGGAAAAACTTCAGACAATGCAGATGGAACTCCTTGCACTGTCATTCCTGTCCTCAGCCTAAACCACTGTTCCAAATGTAAAAAAACCTGCAGCCCGTAGGCAGTGCACTCACTGGGCAGCACAGTGTTTCGGAATTTGCCTGACTTGCCTTGGCTGAGAGAGTTTAATCTATGGCTTTCTTTTTTTTTTTATAAGCTTCAGCTGTGTCTTGATACTGCAAACGCCCAGCAGTCATTGCCTAACAAGAACCCTGTTGTGCCAGAGGAGGGAGGAGGCTCTTCTGCACCTTTCAAAGTTTAGCCAGCAGTTAATGAGAAAAAGCAGGTCATTTTAACAAAAGATATAAAAAGTCATTCTGCAGAGGCAAGATTGGAGTGAAAGAGGTCCTCAGAAGCAGCACTGGACTCCTTCAGGCAGGTGCCTTTACACACTTGATGACCTGCTTTGTTAACCAAACTCTTTTCCTGAGGAAGTCAGTCTCCACTGACTTTAAAATTGAGGGAATCTTTGGAAAAGTGAGCCTAATGACCCAGAGAAAATAAGATACAGTAATGTGTTACTGTGTAACAGTTTAAAGACCTCTTATTGTTACTGTGTTTGGACTAGTATAACTGTTTAAGTTTTTATTAGAACACTAAAATATCAATTAGGTTTACAATAAATTCTTGTATACCTATATATGGGTATATATATTTCATCCTTAAAAAGGTTGTTTAAAGCAGAAAGAATGATTACTGCCTATTTTTTTTAAAGAAAAAGTTGAGGCTTTTGCTGTGGAAGGTTACAAGCTGTAATGACAAGTGAAAGAAGACGCTAAATTTTCAGTGTGCAAAATACCTAATCCAAAAAAGACAGGGTTTAAGGCAAATCCTGTCCTTATCACTTTGTCTTTGGTGTTTGGGGTTTTTTTTCTTTTTTTTTTTATAATGAAAGAAAGACTGAAAAGGAATTCTGGGATTTCTTTATTGACCTTTCAATGCCCTAAAAAATAAACATGTTCCTAGAATACTCATCAGGTCCTCTGCTACACAAACAAATGCAATTTAATTACCTATTTTTCCAGTCAAAGATTAGAAGTTAGTGATAATAAATGTCAGTATAAAAAGAACATCCAGATACTTAATAAACATATAAGTTAATTAACTATTGGTTCTCTTTTTAAGAAATTGCTTCTCAAAATCTGTTACCAGCTGTTAACAGCTGGTATATTACCTAATGGGGAGAAACATTTCCAAGGGCACAGAAAATACTATAAAAAAAGCAACTAACTTCAGTAGTGATAAATTTTTTCAGAAGACTGCTGAAAATGTGCAGGATAGCAAATATTCTGTAAAATGAGAGCACTTTGCAACAAGCAATACTGCAATATATCTTTGTAACATCATTTAAAAAAAACTCAGTTGCAAAAATACAAATAATTTTATTGAATTTAAATGGCATCTTCTTCCAAACATTACTATTTAAACTTATTACGTAATCTTGGACATTAGTCTGTTTCCCATAAGAATACTCAGTCTTTTACACACACACACACAGACAAAAGATTGTTTTTTTTAAATAAAAAATGGTGGTATTAATGCAGACATCACCAAAAAGGTGACCACATTATCAATGTAGTAATTGCAGCAATGAATACATAGTATTTTTTATCAAATGGAAAGTGAAGTGAATTAGAACATGGTACATTGAATTCAAAGTTTGGGGCATCTCAGAGATTATAAGAAAATGCATTTTATTTAAAATTAGTACATAGGAATCTATTTTCCATGTTAACATAAAAAGGAGGAAACAGGAAGTAAACTTTAATGTTCTTAAAATCTTCTTGGGATTTTACTTTTTTATTTTGATTTTTTTTTTTTTAAGAAAACCTGAAAATAAAGCTGTTTAAAAACTTCTAAATTTATGACATTAGAGCAATACCATGTAGGGGTTTGGTTTGTTTAAGAAAGTATACATTCACATTAAAAAAAAATAAATGTAGGTTCAACTAATGTTTCTCTTCATCTTTAAAAAAGGAACAAGGGAGAAGAATTTTGAGGTATGAAAAGTGAAAGATGTAATTTCAAAGTAATTCTGTTTTCCCAACGTGAACATTGACAGATTTTCAGACAGAATGTCCCATTTTGTTTTGCACAGTTTTTATCTAAAAGGTGGGAAAAAAAAATAGATGGTGATCCCTAGAAACTTTATGCCAGGTTTACAATACGGATGTATAACTTCATTTTCTCCAATAAACCTAACAGAGTTACTACAACCCAGGGATTTGCAGCTTGTTCTCATGAATGTTTGGACTTTCCTGGAGAAAAAAAAAAAGGCAGGAAAATATGTTGCATTATCTAATAAACTATCTGATCTATAAATTTTTGGCTCATAAACCCGTATAGCTTAAGCTAGAATACCTGAAGAGTTATTCATGTGAACATGAGTTTCCAGTATAGAGCACTTCACTTTATTTTGTAGAATGGAGTCATAGAATGGCTTGAGTTGGAAAGCACCCTGAAGATCATCTAGTTCCAATCTTCCTGCTATGGGCAGGGACACCTTTCACTGGACTAAGCTGTTCAAAGGCACAACAAATGTGCCCTTGAACACTTGAAGGAATGGGGCATCCACAAATTCTCTGGGCAATCTGTTCCAGTGTCTCACCACCCTCACAGTAAAGAATTTCCTCCTAATAGCTAATCTAAACCTTCTCTTTTTCTCTTTATTAATTGGAAGTCTGAATTTGGAATGAGAAAGTTACTTCTAATTTTCAGCAGAATTCTAAGTGGTTTACAGTTGTAGTTTGTGCTGGTTTAAAGGTAAACTGGACGGAGAAATAAACCCAACTCAAAGGAGATTAAAAGTCAGAATGACAATTTTAATAACAATAATATAATAAATACAATTTTATAGGAAAACGATTGGTTTTAACCCACAAAACCCGGCACCCTGGGACAAAAACAGAACAGTGCTCATCAGCCCCCCCGTGCTGAACCCCACGTACGCCCCTCAGAGTACAAAAGTAAAAAGGGAGAAGAAAACCTGCTGATGTCAGCAATAGTTGCAGTGCAGCTGGAAGTGGTGGTCACAGCCCAGCTGGAAGTAGTGGCTGCAATCTGGCTGGAAGTGATGGTCACAGTCCAACCGAGAGCGGTGGCCACAGTCCAGCTGAGAATGATAGTTCCAGTCTGGTCGAAGTTCTGGTCTTCCTCTCGATCCCAGGAGCAGAACTAGAAGTCCCAAGATCCCAAGATGATATATCTTCAGGTTCAGGCAGGAATGCCCAGCCCCTTTCCCAGGGTGGGGAGTTCCACAATGAGTGGGCAGCTGCTGCAGATAGTCTATAGCTTCTGGGAAATGGCATAGAGGGTGTAACTCTCTAGTGTGAGAGTAATGAACTGGCCCCAGCTGTCCTAACTAGGACATAGTTCTTAAAAATAATTTAAAAACTAGCATCCTGATCGTTGATAATCATTATAATCAATACTGTTAAACCAGGGTACAGAAATTTAAAGTCATAAATTCGAGTGAATGCAGTAGGTACAATGCTGAGTCAGATACCTTGAGACTAGATTACTCAAGAATTCCTCACTAAGCAAAGAATGGAAAAATTTTCATGAGTTAATTTTTGTTCCCAACGCAGTTTTAAAAATCAGTTTTACCTTACTTTTCTAGGATGTCCTGAAACATAAAACAGCTTTTGAGTGTGGGTTGTAAAATATTTTGATGGTGTCTCTCCATAATGACATACATTGCTCTTTCAACAGTGTGTTAAAAGGTGAAATCATTGTGATATTGGGAGAAGGTTTAAGTAAGTCATCTCACTACAGATTCCAAAGTTTATTTTTTTTCAGGTTCCGCCTCTGGCTCATTTCTTGACATGAGCAAATTACTAGGGAGTGCTTTAAAAATAAAAGTGTGGCTACATTGATTACTTCTGGAAACAAATATACCACATAAGGTGTTCAAAATTGAATCTGACAGCAATTAATTATTTTACCCTGTTATTCATATCTTAACACATCTGAAACTAGCAGAAATTGTGATAAGTGATAAAAACTAGGGGGAAGAAGAAGAAAGGGTGGAACATTTGAAGTGATGACATTTGTCATCTAAAGTGGCTGTTATGTGTGACGGAGCCCAGTTTTCCTGGAGATGGCTGAATACCTGTCTACCCAAGGGAAGTAGTGAATAAATTCCTCACTTTGCTTTGTTTGTGCACATGGCTTTTGTTTTACCTGAAAAACTGTCTTTATCTCAACCCACAAGTTTTTTCACTTTTACTCTTCTGATTTCCTTCCCATCTGACCAGGGGAGAGTTAGTGATCAGCTGTGTGGGGTTAAGCTGTCTACTGGGGTTAAAGTGTGAAGCACTTTCAGGGATTATTTCCTTTAGAATTGATTTAGACAAAATAGTAGAAAGATAAGTGCAATAAATAGGCAAAGGCAAATTCTTCTTAGGAAGAGATTTATTGCTGTATAAAATATACCAAGTTACCAATTGCTTTACTATTCAGTGACGAAAAAATTGGATAAACAATCCCAAGGTTAGCATTCTATAAACAACATCACTGACAATTTAACAGAGTAGTGTGACTCCTCTTAGTTCCATTGATTGCTAGTAAAAAATACTAATTTCCCTTCAGAGATAATTGAGAAGATAATTTCATATTCCACTGATATTAAATTGGAGACCATGTGATAAGGTCTGAGAATAAATAAGTTTAGGTTATTGGTTTTTATCTGTATAATAGAATTTTTTAATCTGTTTTCACTCGAAAGTAAAATAATGAACTTGTATTGTTACCATCTTGGAATATTGTAATATAGGATCTGTGTATATGAGTTCCTCTATTTGTACAGAGAAAAACAAAGGAAAAAGATAAAAGTTATTTTTGCCAGAATGGCAAAATTAGGAGGTTGAACTCCAGATGGTAATCCTCACTGGGCTAGATGTTAATTTAACTACAAGATGGTCTTATGAATAATAATAATAATACAATTGTGTCCTATTTTCTGTAAATTTGCTAATTTTTCCTTGGATTTCTCTACCAGTTTTAACAACAAAAATTGCAGCTATTAATTGAGACCAAATAAATATCCTTTGCATAGATGAAATCAGCATTGTTTTATTTGTTTTCAAATTACTAGAAGTGCAGGGCTTTACCTAAGAAGCATTTTGACTATTTAGTTTGAATTTCAGGGTTAGAGCTGAACAACTTAATCCAAATTGTTTTACTATGTCATGCCTGGGCATTCCTCAGACTGATCAGAGATGTGATTTCATCCTCTGAGGTCAGAAACAAGACAAACTCTGACTGATATTTCTTGGTCTATCAGTAAAAAGTAATACAGTGTTATTAGCAATATTTTCTCAGGTTTAGCTTTTAGGAAATTTATACATACTTTGGCCATGTTTATGAGTTTGTATCTCAGTGGAAATATAAGGAGAATACCTCTACTTGTAAGTATGAACGGGAACAAGGTCAATCACACCACCACTAGCAGGTCTTTACAGTTTTGCCCTTTACCAGTAGAATTGTATAAATAGTATTTTTCTCCAGTGTAGAAACTATTCTAGCATTTCAGTGCACAGTGGAATATGTAAATTTTTATTACTTGTTGAATATATAATTTATGTTTACATTTTTTCTTCTCCAATTCACAACAGGAGAGAAATTGTTATAGAATAAGAAGAATAATAGAAAATAATAACTCATAAATATAATTATTTTTCATTCTTGCCACTGCTATAAAAAAGACAGTTGCAAAGTAATTTCATGACATATATAGAAATAGTAAAAAAAAAAATCAGCCTGATGGTTCTGAAGTTAACAATGTAATTTTAAACTGCCACAAAAAATGTCTTGTTTATTCTCCAGCGGCAAAGAAAGAATTGAATATCAACTGTAGTATACCAGTATGAGACTAAAATTGGTGAATAACCCTATTTTAATTGAACATATTTGAGACTGTGCTTTATGAATGCACTGGAGACTCTGAAAAATAGAAGTTTATAAGAATGTCTAAACAATGTATACTGATACACATGATGCAGAATCAGTTAGCACACGAGCATGCCATTTCTTTCAGAAAAGGATAGAAGATTAACAAAGTAATATAAATTTTAATATAGAACTCCAAATTTAAACTGTTGATAAAAATGTTTAGGATTTCAAATATGAGATATGGGGATAGAGTGCTTAAACATTCTTTTAAAAATTCTCTTTATCATTTTGATTCTGCTGTTGTCCCAGAGTTATTCAAACCACTGTACTAGCATTTCAATTATTCCTGTTTTTTGTTTCAAACTTTTAGTTCTTAACTCTGGTTTTGATCTCTTCTTTTCTTGTTACATTTATTTATCTTCCTTTTATTTCTGAAAGCAGTTAATGTCAGTCATGGAAGTTACCACTACCATCAACATATGAGGAAGAATGCTGAACTAGACACTTTAAAGTATTGAATTCTATGATTAGCTACTTTCAAAGTTAGCACTGGTGTGGGATTTTACTAATGTTGTTATAAAGCACACATATAATTAATTTGGTACACTTCAAGTAGCTGTGTAGGTGTGTGGTGTCACTTGTCCTATTCAATGTTTGCATGCTTAAGGACATGACGAAGTCTTTGACTACTCCTACACAAGGTTTTAAACACCCACTAACATAATATTTGAGCCTTTCCTCTAAGTATAAATGTTTATTATTGGCATCAATGGTGGCACCTATACCTGTTTTCTAAACGCTAGGCTGAGGTCACAAGTCCATTTAATATCTCTGAGGGGGAGCAGCTGGCTTTCAAATCAGATAATAAGTGCTGTGATCTGTCCCTTTCTCAGGACTGGTGTGTGCTAGAATCCTCTAACTCGTATTCTTTTTAGTTGAAGTAGTTGGTTGGTTGGTTCATTTTCTTCTGTCAAAAATCTATGTAGCTAAAAAGAATTCTAAATTCACAGTTTTGCCTTGACTGAATTTTCATTACTTTTTCTTTCAACAGTTACAAAAACACAGATTTGGCTGTTTCTTGCCTTGTGTTTTTGAATTTCTGAACTGTGTGGAGCAGGCCTCTCATTCTGATTGTGTAAGACAAAAACCAAAACCTGCATAGTTCCGACAAGTGCAAGACCTGTATGTTGGCACTCTGTTACTTGAAAAGTACAGAGGCTGAGAGAGGCTGATCTGTCTGTCCTGTTTGATCCCATGATAACACCCTGGGTTAGGATTTAGGTTATACCACAATAATTTAGAAGAAGTTTTATTCTTTCAGTGAAAGCCTCATACTTTCAGTTGTATATATTCCCTTCAGAATTTTTCTTTTGTTATAATTGTAAAAACAAAACCATTGGCCCGTTTCTCTTAATTTTTCTAACATAATGCAAAGCATGATCCTTACATCAGTGAAGGATGAAGCCTTGCCAAATGTCTTTGTTATTTTTCTTTTAGCACATACAAATAAAATATATTATTTTTGGAGTAAAACGTTAAATGCTGGAGGATGAAAGCTGTTGCAGGTGTACATTTTACTCTGACATTAACTGAGAAGCAGGTGGAGAAAAACAGGTGACACAAGTGGCATTCAGAAGACTGCTGTAGATAAAAGTGTAAATGTGTGTTTGGGCTCACCAGAAATCCAGGTAAGTTAAGGGTTTTTTCTCTGTTCTAAAGAATTTAGCTGCTTTTCTTGAAGTAATATAGGCTTTGTTTTTGCTTAATTACTTTGACACAAAGTAATTTCGGGGAAAGCCTTTTTTTAGCCCCTCCTCTTTACATTGCAAATTAGTCCTTATTGACAAACAGGGGGAAAACCTCACTTTATATATTATATATATTGAATAAAAATACATAGTTTCCAAGAGGTATTTAATAACTGATGCTTTACAAGAGATAAGAAACAATTCCTGTATTGATAGAAAGGTGATAGAAATGCAACAGAAAAAGAATCAATGCAAACAAAAGGATATCTGTGAGTGTAGAATTAGTGCTTAAAAGCAGTGAAAGTCTTTCAGCATTATCTGATGCTATGTGCTATACAATGAGTCAAAGTGTCTTATTTCATCCATTGATTTCACAGTCAAGATGACGTTCTGGAAATCTCTGTCCTAGAAAAAAATTTGCTACTGTCCTGAGCTGTGATCTTTACCAGCTTTCCGTGTTTCTGATTTTCTTGTTGGGTTTTATTTTTGAGCTCTTTTTAATATTTTTTTAAGTGACTGTAAAGTCTTCAAGGAAAATAATTTTCACATATCTTTCCATAGTTCTTGGCAGTAATGCAATTATTGTGTAATATTAAGTGAAACATTTTGGGGACTCAGACAAGAGAAGGGAACTAGGGTTTCAGATGTCTACCTGATTTTTTCCATTTGTTTGTTAGAGGTTTTTAAAATACGATAGTGGAGATTCACACAAGTTGCCTAGTGATTGCATCATAGACTTTCACATGGTGAGATGTTAAACATAACCTAGTCTTAGAAATCATAGTTTCACGGAACTTGAAAGCATATAGAGAAGCCTGTGGAAGAGTTTAGAATAACTGTACAAGTTTGTAGTTCATTTGTTCTAGTTTGTTTGGATTTTTTTAGTAATATAAGACACATGTAAACCCCTGTATTTTATTGCATTGTTCATTATCATTTTGCTACCTTACTGCATCTTTTAAGTCTTCTTCCAATCTTCATTCTTGACACTAAGGAGAGCTCTGAAACCTGGGTGAATATTAGGGTTGGGTACTCTCACATAGGAACCAATTAATATGAGGTAACAATTTTAGAATTAAATCCTTTTTGTCTGTCATATGGCATTATTCTAGAAAAAACATGCAAGGTAAAAGCATTTGACATAAATGCTCAACTAAGAATTAGAGCCCTGATAAAGTTTTACTGTATTGCGATAAAATGATTGTAGTTCATGATGTAGAAGGATCATCCTTCAGTGGTTTAAAACATGTAAATTCACTTAAGAGTAACTTCCAGCAATTCCCTGGTTTTTATTCCCTCCATCTCTTAGCAGAAACTATTATTTTTTACATATCTCATATTAAAAAATGTTTCATAAGATACATGTCAAAGTTGGTTGTAAATGATCTAAGTGATTCCTGCCTTCTCGTTACATATTTTAGAGGTTTTCTAAAACGTCAGCTAACTCTGCTTCAGTTCTAAACTGCTCTTCATGGGGACCTGGATGGCCACATAGGTCTCAGATTTTCCCTTCTTATTGGACTAGGTTTGAGATGTAGAAAAACACAAACATACTTCCTAATATACTTATATAACCATATAATTTAACTCCTCAATTTTAACAGTGTNAGACTAGGTTTGAGGTGTAGAAAAACACAAACATAGTTCCTAATATTAACTCCTCAATTTTAACAGTGTCTTAACTATGCACCTATTTTTCTAATATGCTTTTTTATAGACCATATATACCATTGTTGCAATGCAAATGCCAATAAAAGTCTACAAGTCAGTACATACTACAAAATGCTTCATACTACAAAAGGATAACACTGTAATTGTCATTAATGCCTAAAAACATCATTCTTTGCCAATCAAGAGTGTACAGCTTTGATATTAATACATTTTAATACATATACTTAATCTTCTTTCCGTTTTTCATTAAGCTCCCAAAAGAGTTAAAGTTCTTTTTGCAGACCTGTTGGCCCAATGAACTATCAAGCTGAGACTGTGAATTCATATCTTTTTTTCAGAATATACAGTTTTCTGTGGAGTTGGTTTTTTTTAATGAATATGGAGTATTTTCCTTGTTTAATCAGGCAAGAGGCAGCATGTTTGAGTGAGAAAATTTAGTGTTTATTGTGGTCCTAGTGACCAGTCTTCTGTTAAAGTTCTGATGTTAAACTTGTTCTCTGTATCTGTGTCTTTGGGCAAGTATTCAGACATCCTCCAGGTTCCTAATGTGGCTGTTATTTTCACTGATGTCTTCAGTGATAGCACAATTTTGGGTAGAAGACGGTCTCAATTAGTTATTTTGGATTCTGACAGCATGCTAGTTACAATGCTGTATTGGTTTAACCCACAAGTTTTCTAGCTTTTATCCTTCCTATTTTCTCCCCAGTCCTGCTGATGGGGAAGTGAGCAAGGAGCTACATGGTGCTTGGTTGAGGGCTGGGGTTAAACCACAACAAATGTTTAGGTGAGGAATGCCCATCTTATTTTTTATATCGACTGAAACCAGAACATATCCTATACTTTGGCATTTCTCTTTCTTTTATACTTTCAACTGCTTTATTTAGGAAAAGCATTGTCTTTCATAATGTGTATATAAAAGAACGTAATGGGACACCAAATCTCAGTGTAAATATTTATAGCAATGAAATTTTAAATTAGCTGACGTTAGGGGATCACTTCCTCTGAGTAATTGTTGGTATCTACTGCCACTGAAGAGCTCTTAGAGATACAGTTTGGCATCCAGGAGTCTGTTTGGAAAGAGGCATGACTCCCCTGAGTTCTTTGTTATAGTTGCTGACTGTGCTATCACAATTGACAGAACTAGTAAATACAACAGAAGACTAGCCCTGGGGGTAACTCTAGACAACTATTCTTAAACAAATTGCTAAAAACCCTTAGGTTCTCCCCTAAGTCAGATAGACATAAGCAACACCATCCCAAGATAGTTGTTATATAGATCAATCGTTGACCTTTTAAAGATGGTAGTCTCCCTCTCTATTATTTATAGAAGACTAAACAACTTTTTTGTTAGTATTATGTTGGGCAGGAGTTTTTCAGCTAAAGAAAGTGAGATCAACAAACCATCACAAATTTCCTACTAATTGAAATTGAAAATCAAACCTAGAAGAAAGATTAGGAAGATTATTTTAGAACCAATAAGCCTACCCCCAGCTGCCAAACTAAATGTGAAGACTAAAGAAACAGAACCACAGAGTCATTGAGATTGGAAGCAACCTCCAAGATCATAGAGTCCAACTGTCAACGTAATACCCCCATAATCACCCCTAAACTGTATCCCCAAATGCCACATCCAGATGCCTCTTGAACACTCCCAGAGACGGTCACTCCACCACCTTCCTGGGCAACTTATTCCAATGCCTAACACTAAGTGAAAAAAATGTTTTCTCATATCTAATCTGAACCTCTCCTGGCACAGCTTAAGGCCATTTCCTCTCATCTTTTTACCTGAGATACGGCAGAAGACACTGACACCCACCTTACTATAACCTCCTTTCAGCTAGTTTTAGAGAGCACTGAGGTCCCCCCCAAGCCTCTGCTTCTCCAGATGAAACAACCCCAGATTCCTCATCCTCTCCTCACAGGACATGTTTTCAAGATCCTTCATCAGCTTCATTGTACGTGCTCCAGCACCTCAATGTGTTTCTTGAAATGAGGGGCCCAAAACTGAACACAGTACTCAAGGTACCTCACCGCTTCTGAGTAGATGGATAGTCACTTCCCTGCTCCTGCTGGCCACACTATTCTTGATACAGACCAAGATACCATTGGCCTTCTTGGCAAAATGTCCGGCACAGCTGGATAAACGCATCATGTGGTGGGTGAGCAATTGACTCCCAGGTCGAACACAGAGGATAATAGTGAATGGGGGAACATCAGACTGGTGACCTGTCACTAGTGNTGTGGGAGTCTACTATAGACCTCCCAGCCAGGATGAGGACACCAACAAATTATTCTTTGAGGAAGTAAGGGACAGTTCCAAGTCAACTGTCCTTGTCTCTATGGGGGACTTGATTTTGCCAGAAATCAATTGGGAGCATCATACAGCTGCTACAACCTGGGCCAGAATATTCGTACAAAACCTAGATGACAAATTTATGAAACAGGTCCTAAGGGAGCCAAACTGGAAAGATGCCCTCCTTGATCAGCTGCTTGTCAACAGAGAGGATCTCATGAGTAAAGTGGAGATTGGTGGCTGTCTTGGCCACAGAAACCATGAAGTGATCGAGTTTTAAATCTCTGTTGACAGAAGAAAAAGTGCCAACAAAACTTCATCAGTGAATATGAGGAGAGCAGACTTCAGGCTGCTCAGGGAATTAGTTGGTAAGATCCCCTGGGAAAATATTTTTGCAGGTGCTGGAATCCATCAGTGCTGGTCACTTTTTAAACATCACCTCCTAAGGGCACAGGAGCAGGCAATTCCCAAATGTCATAAGTCAAGCAGGTGAGGCACAAATCTTGGCTTAGCAGGGATCTTCTCTTGGAAATTAGGCAAAAAAGAAGGGTGTATGTCCAGTGCAAGCAAGGTCAAGTGACAGGGGAAAAATTCGGCAATGCTGCTCGACACTGTAGGGAGAAAATTTATGTGGTCAAAAATCAACTGGAGTTGAACCTGCAAAAAATGAGGTAGACAATAAAAAAAGTTATTTAAAATACATTAATGACAATAGGTAGTATAGAAATGTCATTGGCCTGTTACAGGATGAGAGTGGACACCTCACAAACAGGGACAGAGAAAAGGCAGAGGTGTTTAACATTTTCTGTCTGTCTATCTTTAACATGGATGACAGACCAAGGGGGTCTCAGTGCCCT
>VYXB01008332.1:18578-56487 GCA_013397135.1 Pachyramphus minor
CTGGCTTGTACCTGCTGTACTGGGGACCTGGACAGGAACAGCTCCCCTGGGTCCCGCAGTGCCTCATCCCCCCTACAGCCACTGCCCCAAAGGCTCAGACTCCCCCCCAGCCCTGGGTGGTCCCCACAGCACGACACGGAGCCTGCACCGGGCACCAGGCGGGTTTATTGAGATCAGTGTCACAGAGCTGGGCACAGCTGGGCAGGTGACAGATGTGTGGGTGACGTGCTGGGCCAGGGCCGCCTCCCCCACCCTGTCCCTATCCCCTTGCTGGCACCATGGGAACAGGGAGCACCGGGGAGGCTTTCCAGCATGGCAGCACCAGGATGAGGTGCAGCGGCTCCTGCCACCGCTGCCAGGGTGTGGAGGGGGTGCCAGGAGCCCGGGGAGGGGGGGCACCTATGGGGACTGTGAGGGGCTGAGGGGCTGCACCGTGTGGGCACAGCAGGGAACGCTACGGGCAGCTACGTCCCAAACCAGACCCTGTGGGACCAGCAGCTTAACCCTCCTTCTCAGCTTCCTCCTTCTCATCTTCATCATCTTTCTCTCCCTTGAGCTTCTGGCGAGCAAACTCCTCGATGACAATGTCCTCCTCACTGGAAGGGAGAGCAGAGCATGGTGAGAAAACAGGATGCACCAGAGTGAGAAAGAGAAATCCCTGCTGGCCCCCTGCTCCTCCTGGGGACAACACAGTGGTCACCCTGGCCTCATCACCCCACAGGGAACACTCAGGTCACTGTGAGCCTGACCCCAACACACAAACCCAGGCCCCATCACTGGCTCCACTGTGAGCCTGTGTAGCCCAAGGAGCTGGGCCTGCAACTTCTCCTGTTTTTCAAGACAACATTTTTCATTGTCAAGGGAAAAAAAGGGAAAGAAAATAAATTAAAGTGGTGACAAAGAGCTGAGCTACTTCCTTGAGAAAGGCAAGACAGTGAGGGAGAGCCACAGAGTGAAAAGTGGGGAAAAAAGAGTCAGCAAAAGTGATTCCAAAAGCTTGGGAATGTGAAATGACTTGGCAAATCCTACAGGAAGCCATGGTGGGGACAGGCCAAGTGATTTGCTCCTCTGGAAGTTTAAATATCCTTGCTGAGCTGGGAAAGGGATAGTGTGAAAGGGGTTGGTGTGACAGCCTGCAGCTGGAGCCTGGGTTTCCAGGCCCCAAATCCCAGTGCTCATGTCCCATTGCAGAGTGTAACCAGACACAAAACCTTTGAGGTTTTACAAGCCAGGGCTGTGGCTGCCAGGAATGGGTTTGGCACACTGTGGCTTCCCAGAGGGAAGCAGCCCCAGCTGTGGCTTCAGCTGGAATAAGATGATATGGTGGGAGGAGAAGAGGTCTCTGGTGCTAGGGGGCATTTAGGGGCACAGGGGTGTGACTTCCAGCAGTTGAGAGACCTCAGTGTGAGGATCAAGGCCATGGGGACACTATGTCCAGCAGTGGTACTTGTGTCTGGAAGAGCACTGCCAGCTGCTTCTGACAGACAGGGACAGATCTGAGTGGTTTGTGTGTTAGAGGGAACATCTCTTTACCTTATCTTAGCTGTAGTCCAGTGATAAGCACAGCACAGGGAGAAAGGGATGGGCAGAGAGAGACGTGCAGGTTAGTACAGAAAGGACACTCCAACACCCCACAGCCAGGGCAGAGCAGGGCCCTTTGCACAGGCTGCATCAGGGTTGCTTTCACCAGTTCCCCTTTGAACCAGAGCTGCCTCTTCCTCCCCATGTTCTGGCAGCATCCCACACTCTACTCACACTCGTCAGGCTTCGGGTGCATGAGGATGACGGGCATCTCCACACCGACATCGCTGAAGGAGAAGCACCTCAGTCAGTGATCCCACCCAGAACCACACCGTGCCCAGCCCCACAGGCAGCCCCCCCTTACCTGGAAGTGAGATCCCCCAGGATCCTGTGGCAGCAGGAGAGAAGGCACAGAAATCAGCCAAGGCAGAGGAGGGGAGGTGTTAGACTTTTTTTTATAATAGGGCAGAAGATGATTGATAGTAGGGGTGGTGGGGCCAGAGGGGTGGGAGTCAGAGAGCAGCCCACTGCCCCACAGACCAGGGCAGCAGGGCAGGGCTGAGGGGGCCCATGGTCTGAGTCCCCTCTCCATCTCCCTGGGGGTGCAAGATGCCCCAGCACAGCTCCAGGGGACAGTCCCTGATCCCTGAGCCCACAGGGCCTTACCCTCCTCGGGACACCACCAGGTTGACCTTCACTTTGTAGGACACCAGGATGCCCAGCACCTCCTTGTCCATGCCGGGTCTCAGGCTAGGAGGAAGGCAGAGAGGAGCAGTGAGGGGGCAGTGCTGCCCACAGATCCCATCCACACCCCTATGGCAGCTCCCAGGGCTGTATCCATGTCCCCTCTGTGTGTGGGATTTAGCAGGAGAGGACAACAGGAAGAGAGAGGGGAGGGCAGAGCACTTGGCTGAAGCCACAGTACAGTTTTTGGAGGCCCCTTGAGGTGCCTGAGCTGGGATTTACTTCCAAGAAAAGACCCAGCTCTGCAGAGAGATCCACGAGCTTTGGATCCAGGACCTTTTGGGACTGGGAGGCTGCATCTCTCCTACAGGATGGAGAGGTGGGTCTGTATCACAAAATCCCTAAGTTTTCCAGCTGGATGGGGTGGGCTCAGGCACAGGAGGTGGGTGGGGGGACCCTCGGAGGGAGCCCAGAGCACCCTGAGCAGTGGGAATCTGTAGGAGTGGGGAGCAGGGGGAGCCCACCCAGCTCTCACATGGTGGTGGAGGCCAAGTTGGTGTCCTCATGCTTGAGCTTCCCATCGAGAGCGAGGCCTCGCTTCTGGCGGTTGGCTGAGAGCAGGGGGGTCACCGAGTACGTTTTGGAGAAGGTGGAGTTGGCTGCCACAGTCTCACTGGAAGGAGTGGGAGAGGAGGGCTCAGAGCCAGCACCAGCCTGCTGGGTGCTCAGCATCACCCCAGTCACCTGTGCAGAGCCAGCCCTCCCTGCCCTTCCCCACGCAGCTACCAGGGCCTGTTTCCTGCTTTCATTCCCCTCTACAACCACTTCTTTTTTTTCTTCCCCCAGGTTTTGCTCTATTCCTGCTCGTTCTCAGGGGTGCAGAGGCTGTGGCTGCCCTCAGAGATGCAAAGTGAGGAGAGGAAGAAGCCAGAGGGCAGCTGTGCACCTTCCCCAGGGACCTTCCTGGCTACCACCAGCTTGTGTTGGGGCCACAAGGGCCACGGCCTTCCCTCTCCTCTGCTTCCTCTGCACCTGCTCTTCTAACCCTCATATTTTTGCTGCTTGGTGTAAAACTGTCTCCCACACCCCCTCTCCCATCCTTCTTTCTCTCCCTCCCTCTGGCTGAGATGTTACATCACCTCCAGCCCCTTTTTCCTTACTTTATCTCCTCGTTGCACACAGTCTTCGTGTATTTATCCAGGGAATAGAGGACCACATCTGTGATCTGATCCACTGAGGGGAGACAAGAGGGAGCCGTGTTGGTGGCGTGGCAGAGGTACAGACACACTGTCCCTATCTCTGACAGGGAGAGCGGGATGTGGTGGGTGCTGGGATGTGCCCCTTGTGCCCCCTCTCACCTGAGACCTTAATTTTCTTCACCATCTTGTTGGTGGTGTTGTTGATGTTGACGGTCACATTGATGGGCTCTCCGTGGTAGTAGATCTGCAGTGGGAAGAGGTTTGGTTACGTGACCAGGCACCCGGTCCCCATGCCTGGGGTGGTACCAAGCAGGGGACAGCTCCCCACTGACCTCCTTATCCAGGGAAGCCTCGAGGTGCAGGGGCTTGTCTGACATCATGAACTGCCGGGTGGTCTCTGCCTTCGGGCCCGGCCCCGTCCGCGTCGGGGCAAACTGCACCTTGCGGATGATGAGGCGCGCGGAGTTCCTGTGGGATGGGAGGGCTCAGCCCCAGCATCCCCCCAGGGGCACGTCCACACCACCTTCCAGGGGTCACAGTGACTCTTTTGGGGGACATCACAGTGTCTCCAGCCAAAAGGTGCACATTGAAACCTGCTCTTAGGATGTGGCGTGGGACCACTGCCCATATTTCGGACAGAATACCCACCCAAACATGGCACAAACTGATAGCAGGCCCCTGGCTTGACCTTTAAGCTGGTTACCCCAAAAAGATCCTGTGGTTCAGTTTTAGGGCCATGGGGCAGAAAAGGGATCCCTTGAAAATACCTCTTGTGAATTTTCTCCTCCAGATTTTCAGCACAAAATCCTTTCACCTCGAAGTCCACACCGCAGGCCTGGGGGGGACACGTGGGGTCGCTGAGCAGGAGAGGCTTGGAGCTGCCCAAGGTTTAGGTTTCTTCCCCTGGAGATCCTGGTGCTGACTCCAGCCATCCTTCCTCCCCACCCCTCACCCCACAGGTGACATCCCCATAAAGGGAATCAACTCTCATTTTTAGCACCCCACAATTTAACCCCCCGCCGGGGAGGAAGGGTCCAGGGGACACGGGTTGGGGACAGCAGCTCACCTTTCCCACATCGTCTGGCCCGGGCTGGAGGCTGATGGAGCAGGGCAGGTTGGTGGCAATCTGGGCAGAATATGGAAAGAGAGAAAAAAGGAAATAAAAAGCATGCCCAGAGATAAATGCCGGTGCACTCCATGGGGGAGCATGGCCGGGAAGGGCTGAGCAGGCCCTACCTCGAAGGTGAAGGGGTATGCATTCTCCCCGAGCTTCTTCAGCAGCTTCTCCTGCAGGGGAGTGAGGGTTTTGGGGGCCTGGTCTGGCACGGGTGGGAAGATCTGGGTGGTCAGGACGTAGATGTCCTTCCTGAAGGTCAACCCGATCACGTCCAGGTCATCGCGGCCGTAGCGGAAGGCGCAGGTCAGGGTCACGTACACTGAGGGGGTCAGGGAAGGGTGGGATAGAGGGAAGGCATGGCAGGGAGGGGTTGGGTAGACAGGAAAGACAGAAAACCTGTTTTAACAATCCCTCAGCAGAAACATGACTGTTACCAGGAGCTGGACCTCAGGCACTAAATATAAAGCTAACATGGTTCGTCATGTCTGTGTGCTGGGTGGCCCTGCCCCACAGCCAGCTGTAGACAACACACTGCAGCTTTCACCTGAGCACAGCCCCAGGTCACTGGTGAGCTTTGAGCTGGTTTCCATCCCCTCCCCTCATTCCCTGTGGTTTCTGTATCAATACCTTTCCTGTCCTTCAGGTACTCCGGGTCGATCAGGCAGACACCGTCTGCAAACAAGCAGAGAAGGAACAGTGAGCTCACCCACACGGGGAAGATTCTTCTTAAAACACAGCTTTTGAAACTCAAATAATCCACTTTTCAGCTGGAAGGTGACCAAGGGGAGCTGCTGGTCAGGGGAGGGGAACGCCTCCCCCAGCATCTCCCCCAGCAGCGTGGCTGAATTGTTTTGCAAAGGGACTTTGTCCCTTTCCCCACCATTTTCCTTGCAGGAAAACAGGACGTTTGCTCCTTCTGCTCCAGTGGAAAGCAGAGATAAGCAGACACCAGCACAGGGACTGGTGTTCCCGGCCTCTCCCTACCTGTGCTTCAACCTCCATGGTGGGCACAGACCTACTCACCTACAGATTCCACTGAGTCCACGTTATCCACAAAATCTCTCTTCCCCAGGTAGATGGAAAGCTGGAGGGAAGGAAGAAGCAGGTTAGTATTTGCCATGGGCACAAATTTTGTAGCCCTGAGTTGGGGCTCAATACCGTGTTGGACCAGACATCACACTTAAAGGGTCACATCAGGGTATTTTTTAATTTCTGTTTTGAAAAATGAGTCCTGCAGTGGCATCGTGGCAGCTCTGGCAGGAATCAGTCAGATGTCAAAGGGAAGGGAGACCCAGCCTGGTGCTGTGGGCAGATTCACCCTGGAGAATCCCAGGACAGCTGCACCTGGGCTGACCACACCTGGGGACAGGCCATGGACTCACCTTGCTGTTGGGGCTGGTCTTCTTGAACACCCTGTGGAGAAAACAGAGACAGATATTTGGGAATGCCTTGGACAGGGCTGGATGGGGCACAGCCCACTCCCAGGGCAGGGAGATGGGGGTTTCCCTGCAAACGTGCTGCACCACCAAGAGCCACACCAGAGCCTGCTTGAGGTGTCCTGTCCTCTAGGAATTCAGTGTCCTGGGAATTCAGAGCCAAACCCCCACCCAGGGGATGTTGTGCTCCTGAGCTCAGGGTGACCATGGAGGAAGGGGTGGATTTGCTGTGTATTAAGGGTGAGTGAGAAGAACCAACACGAATTAAAAAGAGAAGGGGCTTTGCTGGCTCCATGATGGCCCCTGCTGTGATTTCACATTCCAGCCCATGGGAGACATGGGTGGGGGCAGTGGGGGGGACTCTTTCTCCCTCTGCTGCTACCTTGCAGGGCCCTGCTCCATCCCAATTATAAATAAATAAGTAAAGACACTTACTTTGCTCCTTCTGCCATTTTCAGTCAGCGGTTGCGCAGGGGGATCTGTGGGGAGAGATGAGGGGAGGTCTGGGTGAGGTGGTGGGGAAGGGGCAGCCCACAGCCACTGCCTCCAGCAGGACACATCCTCCACACCCCAATAAACAGCAGAGCCCTCAGGATCTGGCACTGTCCCTTTTGCAGAGCTCAGGAGCTCTGGGTTCAGCTCAGGCTGCCCAGCTTTGGGGTGGCACAGGGGAGAAGCTGGAGACCTGGCAGGGCTGAGCCAGACCCTGGTCCCAGGCCAAAAAGGTGGTGCAGAGGAGGTGAGAGAGCAAAAGGGAGAGTGATGTCCCAGAAATCAAAGAGAGTAGGTTTATATTAGATTTAGGAAAATGTTCTTTACTGGGAGAGTGGTGAGGCACTGGAACAAATTGCTGAGAGAAGCTGTGACTACCCCATCCCTGGAAGTGATCAAGGCCAGGTTGGATGGGGTTTGGAGCAACCTGCTCTAGTGGGAGGTGTCCCTGCCCATGGCAAGGGGTGGAGTGAGAAGGTCTTTAAGGTCCCTTCCAACCCAAAGCATTCTGTGATTCCTTTAAAATAAGAAGCACAGGGGTTACTCCTGGTGGAGCAGGTTCAAGACTGGGAAAGGCAAGAAAATGAACAAAAGGCCTTACAGAGTTTCAACTTTATGAATTTTTCCTGTCTGCAGGAAATTGGCTGCCATGGCTTAACAGCAGGAACAGGCTCGTTTTGTCCTGTCACTCACGGGAAAACAAGGAAATGGCAGGGAGAGAGGTCAAGGGAAGCTTAATTGCCCTGTGGAAAGAGGGGTCTTGAGGTACAAGATCCCTCCATCCCCATCCCTTCGTGCTGGGGTTGTGGCAGAGGCTGCCCAGCCGCTCCCTGTGTCCTGCTCTCTCCTGCCTGGTGTCCAGGATGAATCCGTAAATATCACACAGATCACCAGCCAATTCACCGGGATAATGGGTGGGATGAGCTCAGCTTCTTAAAGTTAGGCAGCTCTGACATGAGCAGAGCTTAAGCCCCGGCAGGATGTTAAGTCCCAGGGGCACGTGGACAGAGTTTCCTCTGTAAATAAGCACAGGGATGTTGGTGAGAGAGAAGGGATTGATATGGTGGGAGGAGATGATCTTCTTTCCCATGGAAAGACCAGGGAGCAGTCCCAAGCTCAGGATCTTTGATGCCCCTGGGTGCTGTGGGATGTGAAGCTCAGGAATCCTCACCTGCAGGGTTTGTTGGGCAGCAGCAGGAGAAGGTGTGAAGGGAGTGGGAGCAGAATGCTCAGACCTTTCCAGACCCTGGGAATTGGGGATGAAGCAATGAAAAGTGGAGGAGAGGAGAGCTAAACTCCTCCTCTGCACCCCCCAGACCCCAGACAAGGGATTCAAACCCCTCCTAGTTTGGCTAAGCTCTTGCACACTGCTACCCCGCCCCTCCATCCCTGCCCTCTGGCTTGAGCATCCCGTTTCAGCCCCAAACCACCCTCCTTCCAGTCCAGCACCAATATCCAGTCCAGCACCAATATCCCTGCTCCGAGAGTTTTCCAAAAATCAGAACCCTGAAGCACTGGCAGGGCCTGGGCAGCAGAGCAAGCAGCACTCACCTGGCAGGTGGATGGACAGACAGACACTCTCCTCTTCCTCTGCCAGCACGTCCCAGTGCCACCCAGTCACTACGGGCTGCTCCAAGTCCTGCAGCTTCTTATATCCCTCCTGGCTGTCCCTCCCCTGGCATCTGATCTCGCCCACTCAGCCTTGGCTGGGGATGCAGGGGGTGTGTGTCTGTGTGTGAGTGTGGGAGAGGGACTTTCGGGAAGAATCCTATTAGTTGATTAACTGGGGAGACGCTTCGTGAGTAAGAGTGGGCTAAAAATACCTCTGCTGCTGGAGCCTTGGAAAAGCAGCTTATGGGGATTGGCAGAGGGCTTAGGAGCAAGGTGATGGTAATTGAGGTGGAAGCTCTGCTCCTGGTGAGAAGGGGTGCAAATTCCCACAGGGGCTCTCTACAGCTGCTGCCATGGCAAGGGGAGCTGGGCCAGCCTTGGGCATGAAGGTGGATGGAGATGGCAGAGGGGAGTGAGGGACCTTCCTGATGTTCTCCCTCCCTTACAGACCTTCCTGGATGGATAAGAGATGGATGGAGGCACAAACAGCTTCCTGCATGACCAATGTGCCCATGGGTTTGGTCACCTAGAGGTGACCTGCCATGCTCCAAGGCACATGGGACACCCTTGCCATGGGGTACAAGATGTTGGGGTGAAGGCCTTGGCAGGATTCCCCCTCCCTGAATCACCAGGGAAGGACCAGCCACCCCTGGGTGGTGCAACACAGACCTACCATTTGTTGCCCAGCATGACCTGCTCAGCCCTGATCATTTCATAACAGCACAGGCTGCCCTTGCCTGACCCAACTAACACATCACTAAATCAAGGTTTGCAAAGCACAGAGTGGCTGCTGAGAGAGCAGCACTCCCACAACCATCCTGGAGCATGGATCCCCTTCCCATGGGGATGGCTGCAGGATACTGCCCCTGGCTGGCTCTTGGGATGGGCCACAGATCCCAAGGACAGCCTAAGGCAGCTGCAAACTACTCCAGCAAGGGCCCACCCACCCTCCTCTCTCCAGCATCCCTCAAGCCCTTCCTCGCTCACCCAGAGCTTTGGGGATGCACTTGGTTCTGGCTCAGCCTCCAGAGCTAAGCACCGAGGTCAGGATGTCCCTGCTCACTGCTGTACCTCCATCCCAGAGCTGCCAGCAACCTCGTCCCACCAGCCTGGATCAGCTCAACAACCTTCACCACCTGGGTACCAACCCCTCCCTAACACAGCCCACCTGTGCCCCGAGCCCTTTGGGCCACCAGGAGCCACCATGGCATGGCAGCCCTGCTGCCAAGGCTTTATCTGCCAGCACACGTTCCCTGGGGCTGGGACTTGTGATCTCTAATTGCACACAGGAGAGCTGCTTAGGGTGCAGATTAACGGGTGCTATTTCTGCCTCAGTCAGGGGGACACATGAACTGTAACCTTCACACTACAGGGTGAAAGAGGAGGAGGAGGACGCAGCCCCACCTGGACACCCGCTGCCAGCCATGGTCTGGGGCACCTAACCCTGAACTCTGTGTTTGTGGCTCCTTGTTCCACTCCCAGTAAAGGCCCTGTGCCCAGTGCTGCACTTCAGGGCTGCAGCTGTGGGGTCTGTCCAGCATGGCAAGGGTGGACAGCAGAGTTCATTATGGATGGCTTTGGCTCAGCTTAGTCCCAGCTGCATGGATTCAGCCTTCCCCAAGTTGGGGGACAGATATTTCCCCTCCCTAAAACAGTGGTGAGGTAGACAGAGACCACATCCTCTCCCACACTCTCACCGAGCACCAAACAAAGTGCCAGGGAAGGAAGCAGTGTTATAAATAATAGGGAAATGAGAGAGGCCTTCTTCATTTTTCATGAGTAATAAATGGCCAAAGGTTCCTCTCATCTGCCTCATCCCACCATCCCTGCAGGTCCACGCGCTGTGTGAGGCCCAGTTCAGCCACTTCCAGAAGAGCACAACAGCAGTGGACACGGGGCTGGTGAAACACGCAGGGGCCTGGCTTCATCCCTGATGGATGGTGCCCTGGAATGTCCTGCCCCACCAGGGAAGCCTCCTGTGTCCATAGGGTCTGCCCTCTGAAGGGGGCCCGGGTGCAGCCAGAGCCTCCCAGAAACCTGGCACCACTGATCCCACATTGCCTTCCCAGCTACACCTGTGCCCAGGTGCTGGCAGAGCTCCCCAGGTACCAGGGCCTCTGGCACTGTGCACGACAGCCACCTTACATAAACACTCACAGCAGGCACTGCTGATTTCCCAAAGCCCCTCAGAGCTCCAGGGCTTCCTCCCCTGATCCGGATTAAGAGGCATGGATGGCATTAGTCGGAAGACAGGCATCTCCGCGGCTGTGGGAATTACTGACGCACTGTTAAGTAACAGCAGGGAGCAGAGCCGGCGGGACAGGGCCTCTGGCAGGATGGGGGGCTCCAGCCACTGTCCCTGCACAAACCCACCACCACTGTGAGTCCCCAAGGCAGGTGTTGGTGAGAGACGCACCCGCTGCCACGTGGCCCAAAGCCGTCAGCCCAAAATCTAGAGGGTGGCTTGACTGCTTGGGGGCCCAGCCACAGGTTCCTCTGGCGGCTGGGAATCCAAGAGGAAGCCTCACAGGGGCTTTTGACACATTTGCTGGTGGCTGATGCAGGAGGTGGTGGGTGACAGTCGCTTTGTGTTGGCTCGTGGCTGCAGGGATGCCAAGGGTGGTGGATGGCCAGGAAAGTGGCTTGGCACAGCACTCTATCCTCATCCTTATCCTCCTCCAGCAGGAACCTGCTGCCCCCTCTCCCCCCCAGCAGCCATAGCACTGCCAGGCACTTGGGCAGCAGAGGGTGGCTGCTGCTCATCTGTAATTAATTGGTGCTAATCACCCTGCGCAGCTCAATCTGCTGCGCGCGTGGCTGTTCGCTCCTGGCCACGAGGAGCAAAACTCTAGGGCTGCACCAGGAGCTGTGGGGAGCCCCGATGCTGTCTGCAGTCCTGTCCTGCTGGCAAAATCCTCTCCTTCCCAGCCCCTTCCCAGGAGTTCCAGACACCAATTCCCTTCTGCCTACAGACAAGGCAGGTGGAGTGACGTGAGTGCCATCGTGGGCACTGGTGACCACAGTAGCTCCATCTCCACACAAGGGGCATCTCATCCCTGCCCACCTGACCACCGCCCCAAACACATTTCAGGGGCTTCCTGCTGCCCTACACCACTGGCAGTCCCTTCTCCCAGCGTCCTGCCTGAGGGATGTGGCTCTGCCCCATCCATCATCCCCAAGGAGAAAGCACAGCAGGAGCAGGATGGAGGCACTCCACGAGTGGCCCTGCTGCCTCTGCCACACTCAGCCTGCAGGGATGTGGCTTCCCCTGGTGGCAGGGCTAGAGCAGGAGGAGGGGCGAGGAGGAGGAAGAGAAGGAGGAAGAGCACAGCCACAGAGCAAGAGGCACAGGGCACAGAGCGGGTGGGCCCAGCCAGTGGGACTGGGGCCATCAGTGTGGGCACTGGCCCCATGATGCCACCCCAATGGGCACCGTGACGGGCAGGGAGCTGCTGTGACGCACCTGAGGGAACCCAGAGAGGCCAGTGCAGCACCACAGCTCTGCTGCTCCTTGGCTGCACCTGAGAAGCTCAGCTCACTGCCCACAGCACCCTGCAGGAGCCCCAGGAGCCCCCACGGTGTCTGAGAGGGACGGTGAGTGTGTCGGGTGGGGTCAGACCCCTGTGTGCCCCCGGGGCACCAGCATGGCCTGTCCTTGCCATGCACCGGGGCAGGATGGTGGCCCTGGGCTGCTCCCCCCACGGGTCTGATCCTCTCCCTGACCTGCCCCTGTGCTCCCTGCAGGCTGGAGCCTCCACCACGAGGATTATCCAGACCCCCAGCTTCCACCAGCTGCCGCCCTGGTCCTGCTCCTGCCACGCTGCCTGGCCGTGGGGCACCCTGTCCCCATGAGCTTCCCCTCAGGGGCTGCCCCTCACCTGCTGGGACCTGTGGGCAGCACCGCGCTCGGGCACCGGGGGACCCCCACACCACCCCCTTCACCCGCCCCCATGGGCCAGGGGATGGCCAGCAGGCACTGCTGAGCTGCATGTGGGGCCAGGACAGGGACAGGGCACAGCAGGATGGCAGCAGCCAGCTGGTACCACCGGGACATCAGCAGGGTGGTGGCCGAGGAGCTGCTGGCCAGGGCCGGGCGGGACGGCTCCTTCCTCGTGCGGGACAGCGAGTCGGTCGCGGGAGCATATGCCCTCTGCCTCCTGTGAGTCCCTGCTCCTGGCTGCTCTCCTGCCCTTGGCTGTCTCCTGCCCCTTGCCAGCACCCCTCTGTCCCTCTCCCTGCTCCAGGCACTGCCAAACCCCCAGTGGGGTGAGCAGGGTGCCAGCTCCCCGGCACTGGGATTTTTGAGTGATCCCCAGGTCAGACCACTGGAGAACCCCCGTGTTCTTGGAAGCAGGAAAAGCCTGGGCCAGCAGTCCCTGCCCAGCACTGTGGCTGCTGAAGGGAGAACCCAAAATCCAAGGCAGGCTGAGCTGTTTTGGGAAGCCCACTGGCCTGGCCACACTCGTGGGAGCAAGAGAGGTTGACACACACCTCCCACCCTCTGCAAAACAAACATCCCCTCTCCCTTCACCCACCAATGTGGCCACATCCAGACCATGACGTCCACTGTGAGCAACTCCAGTGTTGGGACTTTGGGGCTGCACCCCCAGCACGAGGCCTCTTGCCATCCATGAACCTGGAACCAGGGGTACAGCCCCTGAGAGCTGCCTGCTGGGGCTGTCTGCACCCCTCCTGCTGCCTGCACCTTTCCTGCTCTGCACCCATCCTGCCTGCAGCCTTCCAGCTCTGCACCCTTCCTGCCCATGAGTGACACGTCTGTGTCAGCGGGTTTGGCAGGATGCCTGGCCCCGTGTGTGAGACAAATTGCAAACATGTGCTGCTGAGGGACCCAGGGGGGTGCAGGGCCCGAGTCAGAGTCCAGGCTGATGCCACAGAGTGGTGGCGCAGGATGGTGGCAGGGGCAGAAATGTGCAGTGGCCTCAGGGCGAGTCCAACCAGGCTGTCACAGCCATGGGGAGCACAGCAATGGGCTCTGAAGTGCCCAAAGCCCTCAGTGCCACATGGAACCAGGGGGCTGTGGGTGCCCCAGGGAATGCTGGTGGAGTCATGGCTGTGCCTTGTCTGTGCTGTTTGGAGGCAGGGGGACACTGCACATCCTCCCTGCAAGGGGCACAGACCCCGAGCCAAGGGTGAGGCTTTTGTTTCCAGAAATGCGAGCCCAGTTCCTCCCTCTGCAGAGGGGACAGGGTGTTTGGCTCAGAGCTGGGCCCCCCACACTGCCACATGCCTGCAGTGCCCTGGGCAGTGCCATGGGGGACCCTCTCCTGCTCTCTCCCAGGTTCCAGCGGCACGTCCACACCTACCGCATCCTCCCCGATGACGAGGGGCTGCTCTCAGTGCAGGTGGGTGCGTGGGGGTGCACAGCACTGAGTGCCCCCCAGGGTGTCCCCCGTGCCCTGGGTAGTGCCCCTGAGCTGGGGTGTGGGCAGGATGCAGATGTGGAGGGCCCGGGGTGCTCCTCACCCTCCCCAGCTCCCGCCTGTGGTTTGTTTTCTGCACGGGCTGCAGGATGTGAGCACTTTGCAGCCATTCCTTCAGCTCAAAGATGCCTCCCCACAGCAAAACACTCTTCCCCTTCCTGCCACTGTCCCCTGCCCCAGCCTGGCCACACAGATCCCATTCCCATGATGTCTGTCCCCCAGGTGTCTGTCCTGGCTGCTTCACTTCCCCTCTGGTGTCACTTCAAGGTTTCTCCCTGTCCCCTAAAAAGAGCATCCTGGGGGTCCATGTCTGCTGAAGGAGGAAGATGTCTCCATGCTCCTAATGGGTCCTCACCCGTGGATCCCCTGGCAGAGGATGGGATGTGACGGTGGTTCCCCTCCTCTGCCTCCCAGACCATCCAGGGCATCCAAGCCCAGTGTTTCCGCACCCTCCCCGACCTCATCTGTGCCTACCAGCACCCCAACAACGGGCTGGTGACCCCCCTGCTCTACCCCGTGCACCGGGCACAGCGGGCGCCCGACGAGGACTCGGGTGAGCCGGGGAGGGGGTGTGGGGGCTGTGCCAGGCCGGGAGCAGGGAGGGGTCCCACTGAGCTGGTTGAACTCTGCCCACAGATGGGGAGGATGGCCGGGGCGGGGGGCACATGGCCAGCACGGTGCCAGCCACGGTGGGCACGTGGCCCAGCGCTCCCATGGCCGGCCAGGCCCACATCCCACAGCAGCTGCACCAGAGGCTGCAGGAGCAGGTCCACAGCAGGTAACACACCTCTGCCCACCCTGGGCTGGCACGGGAGGTGGGATGGGCATGCCATCTTTATGCCCACCCCTCTTGCAGCCCTGCCAGTGACTTCACAGGCTTCATGGCCGAGTACCTGAACCACCACGTGCAGCTGGACCCGGAGGCCCTGCGCCTTGGGCACCCGCAGCTGCGGCACCTCAGCACCGCCCTGGCCACGGCCTGCCGGCCACTGCACAGGTCAGCGGGCCAGGAGCGGTGGGGCTGGAGCAGGGACACCCCCCGGGGTCACCCCCTTGTCCTCGTCCCCTCATGGTGGCTGAGTGTTGCCATCACGGCTCGGGAGGTGCCCACGCTGGCTCTGACCCGCTCCTCCCGTCCCCTGCAGTGAGATCGACTTCACTCTGGTGGGTCTGGAGACACTGGCCAGGGCCTTCGACCCCCCTGTGTCCCCTCGCAGCCCGGCCAGGGAGCAGGTGAGTCCCCCCACAGCCACAGCTGCTTCCCCTGCCACATCCCCCCACATCTTGGGGTGTAGCACAGACCCACCAGGAGGAATCCACCAGTCCAGTGCCACTGTGCTGCTCCAGAAATATCCATCCTCCTCTTCAGGGTCTCCTGACCAGCGATCCAGACCTTGAGCTGCTCCTCCACAAGATATCCACTGTCAACCATCTCCTCTCTTCACTGGAGAAGAAGGTGCCTGTCCCCACACCACGGTGCCAGGCTGGGTGCAGGGGCAGGCACAGCCATGCCCCGGGCTGGGGGTTAATTCTGATCCAGCAAATCCCTCACCTAAATTAAGCCCTCCAGCAGACCAGGCTGCTGGCAGTGGCACAGCCCCAGGGTGCCTGTCGGGACAGGGTGCCTGTCGGGGCAGGGTGCCCAGGGCTCCCAGTTAGCCCAGTGCCCCCAGCCCAGTGCCAATCTCTCTGGCAGGTGCTGAAGTTGCTGCAGGAGACGGTGTCGAGGCACAACCTGGTGCTGCCCAGCGCGGTGGTGGGCCCCCCCCCATCTGCCAAGCCCTTGGGTGTGCAGAGCTTTGAGGTGAGGGCAGGGGGCACAGCAGGGCCCTGGCATCGCTGCTGGGGCAGGGCAGGTGTGGGACAGACCCGGGAACCATGTCCCCATGTGCAGGTGAAGGCGGGAAAGTCGCAGCGCGTGGTCCTGCTGGTGGATGTGGAGTCGGGCACGGTGGCCATCACCAAGCGGGGCAGCGGGGCCCCAGAGGAGCTGATCCCACAGGACAAAAGTAAGGGGCAGCTGACCCCCCATGGGCTGCCAATGGGATCCTTTGGGGCTGTAGGATTTCCTGGCACAGACCTGATGCCGGGGCGATGGGCCACAGGCCATGTCACACCTTGACCTCCATCCCATGCTGCCTGCCACCCCCATGGAGGGAGGTGGGGGCCACCACTGCCCCCCTGACACCCATCATTCAGTCCTGCAGCTGATCAAGTACCAGAGTGTGCAGAGCAAGGTGAGGCTGGTGTGGGCCCGGGAGTCCCAGAAGAGCCTGGGCAGGGACTTCGTGTTCCCCAGCGCGAGGGTAAGTGGCACCAGCTGTGCCCACTGTGGGTCCTGGGGAAATATGGAGCCACTGGGAAGCAGCAAATGAATGATCTCAGGGCTGAGACCACCCCTCCCATGCCTGGGGGTGACATTCCCCTGATCCCAAGGCACTGTGCCTCCCCACTTCCCCTTTGAGACCCTTCATCTTCCCACAGAAGCGAGAGGCCTTTTGCCAGCTGCTGCAGCTGATGAAGATCCAGCACTCCAACCTGGATGAGCCTGAGCTCATCTCAGTGTACATCGGGACATGGAACATGGGTGAGGGGCCATGGGAGTCTGGGAGTCCTGGGAGGCTTTTGTGAGCTTGGGTGGGTTTTGGGAGGTGAGGGCTGCAGGGAGCTCCCCCAAGAAGCCTCAGGTCATAGCTGGTCCTTGGTGGGAGGAGGAGGCTTGAGAAGACACCAACCTGGCTGCTTTTGGGCTTGCCTGTCCCATCATCATCCACTCACCTGGTGAGTGTTGGTGAAACAGAGGAGCTGGGATACTGGGAGGGTTTTGGGCTGTAAATCCCAGCATCAGTCTGGGAGGGACCTGGGTGACCCGTGGGGCTGGCACGATGCTTCCCACACCAGCAGCTCCTGGAGATGCACAGGGTACGGGCTGCAGTGGAGCTCCAGGAGCCTGGTCCCCTCCCCAGTGACCCATGTCCCTGCCCACAGGCAGCACCCCACCCCCCCGCTCCCTGGCCTCCTGGCTGACCTCGAGGGGCCTGGGGCACACCCAGGATGAGACCACGGCCTGCATCCCCCACGACATCTACGTCATCGGCACCCAGGAGAACTCCCTGGGCGACCGCGAGTGGGTCGAGTTCCTGCGCGCCTCCCTCAAGACCCTCATGGCCATCGACTACCGAGTGGTAACAGCCTGGACCCCCTGGCTGTGCCGGGAGGCACCTGATCCCAGCAGCCCAAAGCCATCCCCACCAGGCTCAGGGGGCTGGTTACCAACAGCCACTGCCCCCGGTCCCTCTCCCACCCCAAATGCAACCCAGGGAACCTCCTGTGCCCCATGGGCTCCAGGAGCGCCCTGCCCTGGAGTCAGGGAAGGGTTGTCTGACCTACCTGCATCTCCATCCCCACCACACCTCGTGTGGGGCAGCGTGGGGGGCAGGCAGGCTCACCCCCTGCCCCACCACAGGTGGCCCTGCAGTGCCTCTGGAGCATCAAGATCGTGGTGCTGGTGAAGCCGGAGCACGAGCGGCGCATCAGCCACGTCCACACCTCCAGCGTGAAAACCGGGATCGCCAACACGCTGGGTAGGGATGGGATGGGATGGGATGCCCAGAATGAGGGGCAGCCCAAGGGCCAGGACAGGACCTCTGGGCTCCCCCAGAGCTCAGTGGCAGCACATCCCTGCAGGAAACAAGGGAGCTGTGGGTGTCTCCTTCCTTTTCAACGGGACCTCCTTCGGCTTCATCAACTGCCACCTGACCTCTGGCAGTGAGAAGACCCACAGGTGATGGAGGGGCTCGGAGGGATGGGGCTGCCCCAGGGCAGGTGGGTGTCTCAGGGGGCTGGAGGAGCACTGAGGGGCTGTCCCTGTCCCCACCCAGCAGGGGCAGGATGAGGATGAGGTGTCTCACACAGGGTGGCTCACATGGTGCTGCCATCCCACCCCCACAGGCGTAACCAGAACTACAGTGACATCCTGCACTCCCTGGTCCTGGGTGACAAACATCTGGGGGGCTTCGACCTCACCCTGCGCTTCACCCACCTCTTCTGGTTTGGGGACCTCAACTACCGCCTGGACATGGGCATGGAGGTGGGACCCCACAGGGACCACAGTGGGGTCAGCAGAGCAAGAGGAGCCCCTGGGGCTCACCAGCTCTTCCCCCTCGACACAGGACATCCTTGCCCGTGTCACCAAGAAGGAGTTTCAAGCCCTCTTGGCTGTGGACCAGCTCAACCTGGAGCGGGAGAAGAACAAGGTGTTCCTGCAATTCAGTGAGTGTGGGGACAAGGGTGCTGCTCCCCTCACTGGGACAGCAGCACCTAGGGTCTCCACAGCCCTCCCCCTGTGCCAACCCCAGCACTCTGGGGTCCCCTGTCCTGGCACAGCCCTGCACAGGGTGCCCAGATCCTGGGGGACCTGGATGTGCAGTGTGCCAGGATTGCCAGTTGTCAGTGTGAGCCTCACATGGGGACCGTGACACCCTCCAGGGACAGCGGCTGTGGGGACAGGCAGGGACAATGGCCCCCATGCCACCTCCACGTCTTTGTTCCCAGGTGAAGGTGACATCTCCTTCCCACCCACGTACCGGTACGAGCGGGGCTCCCGGGACACCTACGTGTGGCAGAAGTTCAAGCCCACGGGGGTGAGTTCCTGGAGCATCCTCCCAAACAGGACATCTCTGGGAATGGTGACAGCAGGGTGGTGAGGGGCTGCATGGTGATCTCCGCCCCCACACCTCCACCATCCTGTTCCCTCCCCAAAGGGGGTCTGGGCAGGAAGGAACTCACTCTTTGGGGTGCTGGGAGGCCTTTCTGGGCTGGCAGAGCCACACCTGAGGGGATCTGAACCAGCTGCTTTCCCCACTTCTAGGTGAGGATCAACGTCCCCTCGTGGTGTGACCGCATCCTGTGGAAGTCACACCCAGAGACCCACGTGATCTGTAACTCCTATGGTGAGTCTGAACCCAGCAATGGGGGAGCTTGGGGTGGCCTGTGCTGCTGGGGGCTGCCACCCAGCTGCCCCCTGCCATCATCCAGGCTGCACCGATGACATCGTGACCAGCGACCACTCGCCCGTCTTTGCCACCTTCGAGGTGGGAGTGACGTCGCAGTTTGTGCCCAAGGAGGGTAAGGGGTTGGGGTGTGCCACCCCTGTGCCTGGTTTGGGGTGAGCCCTGGCACACACTGACCCACTGGTATCTGCCTGCAGCTCCTGGCTCTGGCCCCGAGGCGCTGGCCTGCATCGAGTGGGAGAGCATCGAGGTGATCCTGAAAACCACCAGCCGCAGCAAATGCTACATCGAGTTCCACTCCTACTGCCTGGAGGGTAACGGGGCACCTGGGGTGCTGGGGGTGCACCAAGGGGGTGAGCTGGCCCTGCTGGAGCTGTGCCCCCACTGTCCCCCACAGAGATGCAGCGGAGTGGGGAGAACACCTTCCAGAACTGTGACATCCCTGGATTCCTCAAGTTGGGCTGGTCTGCAAAGCATCTGCCTGTGGTACACAGCCCTGGAGCATCCTCCTGCCTCCTCTTCCCCATCCCTCCCTCTGAATCCAAACCCTGAGCCCCAAGGGGTGCAGGGGGCTGTCACCACAGGCAGAGCCTCCCTGTGCCCTCCCTACCCTGCAGCAGCCCCCAGAGCATCCCTCTCTCCACATGCAGCTGAACCCCATCCTGCCAGACCTGGAGTACCTGGGGGACCAGCACCTGCTCCTCAGCATCAAGGGTGTGGAGAGCTGCGAGTCCTACGGTAGGTGCAGGATGGTGACACGGGGACACCGTGGTGGCATGGGGGTGCCAAGCTCAGCCCCACAGGTAACACCCTGCTGGGTGTAAGCTGGGGCAGCTGGAGCTTGGCAGGAGGGACACTGGTACCCAACATTTTCCAGAGTGCTGCTGCACACAGGGGGCTCAGGTGCCCCCCAGGGGCTGACACCGGTGTGCCCTGTGCTCCCAGGTGAGTGCTGCATTGCTCTGAGGTCAATGATCGGCAGCACAGCACAGCAGTTTGAGACCTTCCTCTTCCACCGTGGGGAGGAGACGGGCTCCATGCGCGGCTGGATGCGGGTCCGGGTGCCCATGGAGCGGTGCAGCACCCGCGAGAGGCTCTATGGTACGGGGGGCACACCAGCCCCTGCCAGTGCTGGGCATGGCCCTCAGGGATACCCAGGACATGGTGTGGGGCTGCCCGTGCCCACAGCACCCCCTGGACCCCGGCCGTGGGGTGAGGCCAGACTTGGGTGCCTTTGCAGAGTGGATCAGCTTTGAGGAGGAGGAGGAGGATGCTGAGCCGGTGACAGACACCCCACTGCGCCCCAAACCACCCGTGCAGCGCCTCAGGTACCCGGCCAGGCTCAGCCCCACAACAAGCCCTGGCCATGGGGGATGCTGAGCCCTCTCCCGCTCTGTTCCACAGGAGCCGGCCCCACAGCCTCCCCGAGGCCACCGGCTACACCAACCCAGCCTACTTCATCTTCGAGGGGGTCCCCAACACGTGGGTGCCGGCCCCTGGTGAAACCCCCAACAAGCAGGCAGAGAGCCCGGCCGGGGGCCAGCAGCGCTGGAGCCCCCCTGGGCCGCGGGGCCCTCGGCCCTTACAGCAGCCGCTCCCGGGTGGTCGCCCCCGCTGTGGTGCCCCGAGCCCATCCTGTGGGCACCCACCCAGCCCCCCCGGCGTGGGCCACCACAAGAGACCCAAATCGGCCATCCTGGCTCGGGACACGGCGGGGCAGGGGGACTGCTCGCTGTCTGCGCTGCACGTGGCCACCCACCCGAGCCGGGTGTCCCCCGAGGGCAGCGGGGACATCCAGGAGATCCCGCTGCGCCAGACCCGCCGCGTCCTGCAGCCGCCCCCGCGGCCCTGCCGGGAGGTGCCGAGGCCCCTGGGGAAGCGGGGAGCGCTGGACCTCGAGGCTCAGCCCCGTCCGGCTGCCGACCCGCAGCCTGCCAGGATGTAGCGTCCGTGCCCAGCCCAGCCTGCGGCCGCTGCTCCCTCCTCCCGGGCTCAGCCCTGCTCGGGTGGCATTCCCGGAGGACTTCCCCTACAGCAGCCGCTCCCGAGGCCGCGGCGCCCGTTCCTTGCAGGATGCCCATTGCTGTCCCTACCCCGAATAAAGGCGCAGGGGCTGGGGGATTTGTGCACACCTGGTTCTGTGCAGAGGCAAGGAGGGAGCGCGCCAAGCCGAGCAGATCCAGGCGGGGAAAACTGCTCCCGGTGTCCCGGCTGCTCCAGCACGTTGCCCCCAGCCTTCCACTGCTCCGTGGGGTACCCTGCACAGCCCGACCCTCGAGGCTGCCCTTGTCGGTCCCACGGGCTGGCTCTGCCTTCACGGGTATTCACGATGGCACAATTCCCCTCCGGATGTGTCTCCTCAGCCCTGTACACCGGGGCTCCCCCGTGTCCTCACTCGGTGGCCGAGCATCCCTGGGCTGCCCCAGGACCTCGCCCCCCCGCTCCCCGCAGGCCCTGCTCACCCCACACACCTCGGGGTGCACCCCTTGCCTCCCTGTGATCCCCGTTCCTGGCAAACCCGCCAGGTGAGCTCAGCACCCACCCTTCGCCCACGGCACTCGCAAAGGAGGTAAATCCCCCTGAGCAGCACAGGGAGGGGGGGACACGCTACCCCCAAACACAGGGACACCCCGACCCGGCAGTGTCCCGGCTGCTGCGACACCCAAGGTGTCCCTGGTTTTGGGGACACGATGCCCGGGCTGGCCTCAAGGTGGCACTGGCCACCTTTTGTCCCCAGGATGGCCCCGCAGGGCTGGGGGGCAGCGGGGCAGCACCCCGGGGTGCAGGCACTGCTGGGACCCGCGTGGGGCAGGGGGGCTGATGGAGGTGGGCGAGGGGCCACGGTGCCCATGGGCGGGGGGATGAAGCCCATGGATGAGGGGGTATGGCCCTCGTGGTTGAGGGACTCGTGGTTGAGGGACTCTGATCCTCATGAGTGAGGGGCTGTGGGCCCCATGGGTAGGAGGACACGGTCCCCATGAATGAGGGGCTGTGGCTTTTGTGGTTGAGGGACCATGGTCCCCATGAGTGAGGGGCCCAACCCCCATGAGCAGGGGGCCGTGGTCCCCATGGCAGAGGCCCACACACCCCATGCCCAGGGGGCTGCTGCAGGAGCTGCAGGTGGCCCAGAGCCTGCGAGGACCATGGAGGGATGGGAGTGCAGAGGGGCCGAGCCCTGGGGCAGCTCCTGCTCCTGCCTCCGCCTCCGCCCACCTCCAGCCCTGCCTTTCCTGGGCACTTTGCTCCCAGCCGTGGGAGAGCGGGAGCGGGCACAGCACGGCAGGGCACGGCACAGAGCGGCCTGCAGCCCCTCGCCATGGCCTCCTGCCCCGGGGGGAACAGGCGCTGCCCCGGGGGGCCCCACTCCTGAGAGCCGCCCGTGTCCGCAGGTGAGCCGGGGCAGCCCGTGGCTGGGGAGAGCAGCAGCTGGGCTGGCCCTGCTGTGGCCATGCAGTCCCAGATGGGATCTGGGGCTGGGGGGCAGGGGTGGGATTCCCAGGGCTGGATGGGTGTGGGGTGGGAGTCAGCCAGTTCTCACCATCCCTCCACCATCCCCAAATCCCTCCGTACATCCTCCTCCCTAATGCGCCACCGCTCTGTATCACTGAGGGCCTTCATCCTTCCCAGCATGGCCACATCCTCTCCTTCATCCTCCTCTCCATCCCCCAAATCACTGTCTCCTCATAGGGGAAGCTGTCCTGGGGCTGTTGTGGCTCAGCCTGACACTGTGAACTCCTGGGGGACAGGGACAGCCCATCCAAGGGGGGAAGGAACTCCTCACCCCCACTGCTGAGCAGGGGTCACCTCGGGATGTGGTGGGTAGGGAGGGAAGGGCCCAACCTCACTGGTGTCCCCGGGGATGTGTCCCCAGTGCCCAGCAGTGCCGGCAGAGCGTGCTTTGGCTGCTCTTCCAGGCAAAGGGAAGGATTGGAATTAGGTCATGTCCCCTTGTGCCGGGGCTTTGGCTGCACAAACCACGTGGCGATTAGGGACAAGGGTCCTTCTGCAGGATGTTTTGCACAATTTCCCCTTGTTTTGCAATTTCCAAGAGCTTAGGCGAGAAGAAAAGCCCTGTTTTTCCCATGCTCCAGCAGCAGCTGGTCCCAGGCTCACCCAACAACCCTTGGTGACTGCTCTGTCATGCCCTCTTGCCTTCCCCCTCTGAGCTCCTGCTGCTACTCCAGATCCCCAACAGCAGATCCCCATCCTGCCCCAACAACTTTGGCTCCAGGGCTGAGCCTGCCTCCGGTGCTGCTCCACTCATTCACTTCATTGGTGCCTTTCCAATGCCCCCACAACCCCCCAGGCTGCAATCCCCACCCAACTGCTGGGGGCACCCTGGGCTGGGAGGAGCTGTGGATCCCACTGGGTCCTTTGCCACAGGAACAGGAGCTCTGCCCTGTCTCCCAGCCCCATGGCCAAGCCTGGCTGCAGCTCCTGTTCCTGTGGCAAAGGGCCAAGGGCAGCATATGTCCCCCAACAAGTGGCCCTGTGGTTGGCCCCTGCCCCTTCCCACTGATTCCTGGAGTACACGGGGGGCCAGTCTGCAGGCACCATCCCAGAGGGTGTGCTTGCCATGGGCAAGGGGTTCAGGAGGTTCCCCAGGATTGCAGCCCTCAAAACGGGCAGGGCAGGAGGGGGCCTCACCTCCACAGCTCTGTGGCCTTTCCCTGCAGCATCTTCCATCTCCCCAGCTCTGTGTCATTCCATCTCCCCAGCTCCATCTCTTCTTGCTGCAGCCCCTTCCCTCTCCTCAGCTCCACGTTCTTTCCCTGCAGTGCCTTCCATCTCCTGCTCCAACAGGCAGCTCCATCTCTTGGCTCACACCTTGATCCCTCCTCAAAAGCTCACGCTGGAGAGGCCTTGTCCAGGGAGAGCCTTTCTGGGAGCACCAGCGAGGAGGAGGATTGGGGCTGGTGGTGACGTGTCCTCGGGCTGGACTGATGTGAATCATTAATGTAAAGCACTGATTTTGGTTGTGACTAAGATGAGCACGTAGGAAACCTCTTGAGGTATAACTTGCCAAATGCCATCTTCTGCTGCATTTCTATTTTTTGGTGGTTAGCCCCAAAGGAATGTGCTTGGGAATGGTTAAATCCTGCTGCTACCGTCCTCAGGTTGTATCAGCTGCCAGAATCCAGGTCCCTGTGCTCTCCTCTGAGCAGCCCAGCACCACACAGCTGCTCAGGATATTTCCTTATGCATTTCCCACATCAGGTTATTTACTCTCTTCTTCATATCTTGGTTGTTTGGTGACCTGTGTCACGGACACTGCCTTTGGGCACTGAACCCTGCAGCACCTCCCCTCTGCTTGGGCTCAAGGCTTTGTGCTGACTTGCACTCAGAGGTTCAAAAAGAAAAACAAATGCCCTGATCCCTCATGTCCTCAGCAGTGTCACAGCTTGGGGACACACTGGGCTGGGACCAGCATGGCACCCCATGGGCCCCCACTGGCACTGCACTCAGAGTTTCCTGCCAGCTGTTCCCACTCCTGGCTCAGGGAAAACAAAGCAAGATCTTCTCACTGTTAATGTTTGATCAGGACCTGCCTGTTGCTCTCTGAACTCCTCCTGGTAATAAAGGCAGGATCTTCCCACAGCGCTGCCGGGGGATGGGAAGCACGGGGTGTTTGAGCTCGGCCCAGGCAGAGGGCCAGTCCCAACCTGCAACTCAAACAGAGCCTGCGGAGCGCGGCCGGAGGGGCCACGGCCACCCCCTGCCCATCTGCCTGCTGAGTCATTTATGAGCATCTCTGCAAACCTGCCCTGTCTCTCCAGGGGAGGCGGGGCAGGGACAGGATGGAGCATGGCCGATGCCATGGACACACCCTACAGGACACTGCTGCACATCCTCGTGGTGAAGGCAAGGGACCAACAGGAGGGGATGACGAGGGAGCCAAGGGATGAAAGAGCCTGAGAGGACATGTCCTTCCACACTGTACCACTAACATCAGCACCTGGTTAATGTCCATCATCGCCCTGAGTGCCCTGTCCTGGTGTCCAGCACCTCCTGGCTGAGCTCTGGCCAACAGAGACTGGAGATGCACCAGCATTCCCTCCATCAGATGTGGTTTTGGCTACACCCCTGTCTCCAACAGCAGCGCAGCAGATGCTCCTGCTCCCAGGTTACTCATCCAAGCATCCATCCATGTTGGAGGAATTAGTTCACCAGGGATGGTGGTGGGTGCAGAGGGGTCAAAGGTGCCAGCAGCCTTCCCTGGTCCTGTGCTGGACACCACGGAGAAGAGCGCTCTGAACTTCAGACATCCAAGAGGAGAACATGACCCTTTGACAGCGTGTGCTCACACTGATTTCCCAGGAGGATGCAGATCCAGCTTCTGATCCTAACACAGTGCAGGAGGAAATGTCCTGCCTTGTTAACTTGCACTGCCTTGAGCTGGGACTTGGCCCCGGCGCAGCTCCTCTCCGCAGGGCTTAGCTCACCCCTCTCCTATGGAGAATACCCGGCAGCCAGGGCCCCTCACCATCCAGGGATGCTTTCTCCCAAAGGCTCCTTTACCAACCCCCCCAGGATTCCTCTGGGCCACAACATTCCCCCAGACAAGCCTTTCTTCTCCTCCCGCCTTTCTTCTGCCAAGGAGCCCTCTGGGAGCAGCAGCATTGTCAGGATGGTGCCAATTAGGCTGAGGCAGCTTCCAAGAGGCTGCGCTGGCCCAGCCGGGGCTGCTGTTGCTCATCAAGGTCTCATTGTTCGCCGCGCCGTGGGGCTGCTGCCCGGCGGGGCCGGCACAGCCCTCTGTCCCCGGCACACTCCCGTCCCTGCGCCGCTCAGAGGGCTCATTAATGGGTGTCATTGCGGGGGCTGAGGAGGGAGGGTTGCCCAGGCCCCCCCGAGCCCCCACCGCGCGAGCTGAGAAAAAACAGAGAACCATCAAAGTGGCCGAAGCTCCTGGAGGGGGCCAAAGTCTGGCATCTCTGGCTCCTTTCCACGCTTTGTGCCTGACAATGGTCGGGATCCACGACTAACGTGCTTTTATTAACTGCTCCCCCAGATCTGGCTCGGAGAACATGGCTGCTTCAGGGAGGACATTCCCAGTTGCCCTGTGGACACCGACGCCGGCTCCCTGGCCGGGAGGGAACACCACTGAGGTGGCCGAGGCAAAGTGTGTCTTCAATGAGGAGTTCAAGTTCATCTTGCTGCCCATCTCCTACAGCATTGTCTTCGTGGTGGGGCTGCCCCTCAACTCCTGGGCCCTGTGGATGTTCATCTCCAGGATGAGGCCCTGGAATGCCACCACCACCTACATGGTCAACCTGGCTGTGTCTGACACGCTCTACGTCCTCTCCCTCCCCACCCTGGTCTATTATTACGCCGACCGCAACAATTGGCCCTTCGGGAAGTGGCTCTGCAAGATCGTGCGCTTCCTGTTCTACGCCAACCTCTACAGCAGCATCCTCTTCCTCACCTGCATCAGCGTCCACCGCTACATGGGCATCTGCCACCCCATCCGCTCCCTCAAGTGGGTGAAGACCAAGCACGCCCGCATCATCTGTGTGGGTGCCTGGCTCGTCGTCACCATCTGCCTCATCCCCAACCTCATCTTTGTCACCACCAGCTCCAAGGGCAACACCACCCTGTGCCATGACACCACCAAGCCCGAGGAGTTCGACCATTACGTGCACTACAGCTCCTCTGTCATGGCCCTGCTCTTTGGGCTCCCCTTCCTGGTCATCGTCCTGTGCTACTGCCTGATGGCCAAGCAGCTCTGCAAGTCCAGCTTGTCCAGCCCCAGCCCACGGATGCCCTCCTACAAGAAGCGCTCCATCAAGATGATCATCATCGTGCTCGCCGTCTTTGCCATCTGCTTCGTGCCCTTCCACATCACCCGCACCCTCTACTACACCTCCCGCTACTTCCAAGCTGACTGCCGGACCCTCAACATCATCAACTTCACCTACAAGATCACGCGGCCCCTGGCCAGCATCAACAGCTGCCTCGACCCCATCCTGTACTTCCTGGCCGGGGACAAGTACCGGGGGCTGCGCCGGGGGGCTGCCCACCGGCTCCGGCCCGTGCCCACCTGCAACCTGGCCCTGGTGTCACCCTACACGGACACCCTCATGGACAGCGGCCACGTGGCCAGTGTCACCCGAGGGACAGGGACAGCACGGAGCGGGGCCGGGTGCTGAGGGGCCCAAGGGGGTTCCATAACCTCATCCCTGGGCTCCAGGAGCTGCGGCTCCTCTGGGCTCCATGTGGGCACCCCCAGGTCCCCAGACCTGCCCTGCCCATGCCCAGCCTCTGCAGGGCTGAGGGCTGGAGGCCACAGGGCCAGTCCCAGCCTTGCCCTGGGATGCTCTGGAAGGAGGGTGCTCGTGCTCCTTGGGGCAGGAGAGCGTGCATGGGAATGGGAAGGACACTGAGGAGGCTGTTTGGGGGAAGCAGGCTGGTGTCCCCTCACAAGGCACTCCTGGGGACACAAGGGGTGACAGGTCACTAAAGAAAAGGGACACTGGTCCCTGCCTGGGCAGGCACTGCCCCTCCAGACTGCTCAGTGGTGATGTGTGGGGAACAGACTGAACCAGGGGACACAGCCCAAGCTGGAGTTCCCCCTGCCTGCTCCTCAGAGATGTCTCTGTCACACCACTGGCCTTGGCAGAGGAGGAGAGATGTGACACGGGGCACTTGCAGCACTTGCTGCCCATCACCCCCAATAAAGCCCCTTCCCCTTTCCCTGTGCTGCTGCCTGTTTCTCCCTGTAGCACAAGGAAGAGGAACAAGACACCCACCCTCACCCCAGAGAAAAAACACCCTCCACCGTGCCACCGGTGCCAGGGTAGGTCCGGAGCGATGAGCTGGTGACACCCCTGGTGACGGGAAGGTTCTCAGGAATGTGCCTTTATGGGTGTTTGCTCCTCAAATGTTTACCCAGCCCTTTTGTTTGACCAAGTGCCTGCGCAGAGGAGAGATCAAGATTGGTATCAGCACTGCTGACTCTCCCATGCCAGCCTGGCAGGGATGGGATAAGGACAGGGTTGTGCCCACCATGGGGAGCCCCACGAGGGGCCATCCCCATGGCCCCCTACAACTCCTGTCAGCACATGCCTTGGGAAGGGACACCCAGAGCATCATCAAGGTGCCACCTCTGCCATGGCACTGGTCACACAAGCCACACCCCACCAGGAACTGCCCAGGGGAAGGAAAAGGCCCCAAGGATGGCACATCCCAGCCCTGTGTCCCCATCCCACCAGTAGTGGTGCCCAGAGAGCCCCTCACTCACCACTGAGCCGAGAGCAGAGCGAGCAGGAGATCCCCCTCTGAGCCCAGTTACCCCAGTAAGAGCAGCTGCTGCCCCTCTCCTCCCATTATATCCAACGTGGCTCAGGTGCACCCAGGAGCAGCTCGTTTGCACCTGAGCAGTGCCAGGGGCCCTGCCAGGTACAGCCCCTGTTGGAGATGGACCTCCCAGGGAGGGGACACAGTGGACTGAAGGTCCTCCCACAAGGGGAGTGCACAGGTCTGTCCCAGTCCCGCCCATCCTGACCCCCAGAACACACACAGACAGGGGTGGGGAGTTGGAAACCTGTATTGGGGACAGAGGCATCTGAAAAGGTGGATCTGAGACCACATGGTCCTGGCTGAGCCCACTTCCACAGGTCCCCAAGTCCAGGAGTGTCCCCCCTCAACCCCAGGGTGGGATGTTCCCCAAGGCTGGTCCCACTTGCCATCAGGATGCCACCCCAAAGACCCCATTTGATTTCTCCTCCCATGGCACCCCTTCCCTCAGCTTGTGGTGACCTGGTTATCTGGGGGGAGTGTGCCCATCACTGGCCCTCAGCCTCACCCCAGCCCCTCCCAGGGGACAGCTGTGTCGCCTGCAGCCCCTCCAAACCCCTTCCAAGGGGAACCCTTTCCCAATCTCCCCCGGCTTCCTCCTCTCCTCTCACTTTCCACTCAGGTTTTTGGGCCAGAGGAGCGGAGGGCTGGGGTGGGGACTGTGCCCCGTGTGTCCCCCGTGCCCACCCGGCTGAAGTCCCCCCCAGGAGCCCTGATGAGCTGGGACGGGGCCGCCGGCACTGGGGGCACTCAGAGGATGTGCAGCTCGTCCGTCTCCGACAGCCCGTACTTGGTCTTGTTGTCATTGAAGAGCTTGAGCAGCGCCTGGATGTACCTCTCGTGGTACATGTCCACCAGCTCCCGGCTCGGGTTCTGCACCTTGGGCACCATCACTGGCTCCCCCACTGCCAGCAGGGGACAGGAGGGGGTGAGACCGGTGGCCTGGGGACACGCACGGCCCGTGGGGGACACGGTGCCTTCCAGCAGGGTGTCCCTGCTCTGTCCCACCTCCTGGGATCCCCCCAGCCCAGCTGCTCACCCACGGTGGTGATGGGTCTGGCGTAGGGCAGGAAGCCCCGGGAGTGGCTGGAGGTGAGGCCGCGGCCGTAGAAGACGCAGGGAGCGAAGCCCATCATCTTCTGGAAGCGCTGCTGGATGCTCCTCATCCAGCTGCCCTCCTCAAACACCACCTGGCGGAACAGGTCGTTCTCCCCGAAGGAGAAGGAGGGGACGAGGAAGGCCCTGTGGAGGGGACACGGTGAGTGGTGATGGGGTGCCAGGATCCCCAGGCTGCCACGGGGGTGGCCATGCCCGTGCCCCACCCGTGCCCCACCCCTGACCCACCCGTGCCTCAGGGCCATGCGCACGAAGCCCTTGCGGTTGCGGAGGATGAGTGTGGTGACACCAGGCCGGCAGGACAGCGACTCGGCCGCGCCGCCGATGACGATGGCCACCGCGTTGCCGGTGCCGCTCTGGGACAGCAGGTACCCGATGGCACGGCGGGTCACCGGGAACAGCCCTGCGGCAGGAACGGGCACCCGAGCTGTGGGACAGCGCCCGGGACAGGGACACCACCGGGACACCGCCAGGGATCACACGTGGTGGGAGCAGGGCAGGGATGGTGCAAGGGCACCCTCTGCTGTGGGCAGGGTGCAGGCAGGGTGCAGGTGAGGTGTGAGCAGGGCGTAGGAAGGGTGTAGGTGGGGTGCAGGCAAGGTGTAGGCAGGGTGCAGACAGTGTAGACAGGGCGTGGGCAGGACACAGGCAGGGTGCACGTAGGGTACAGGTGAGGTGAAGGTGGAGCTCAGGCAGAGCTCCATCCCTGCCCTGCCTGCTCCTGGGAGCACCATCACTCCTGTGTTTCCCTCAGAGGGAGCAGGGACCCCCTGCCCGTGGGTGCTGCAAGCAGAGCTGGGCAGGGGCTGCTCACCCCCACTCATCAGGTACTCCCGGAAAAGGGGCAGGCGGAAGTTGCCAGCCAGGGTGGTGAGGAAGGAGCGGATTCCCGGGAACATCTCCTCAAAGCCCGTGGAGCCCGTGATGAAGTTGCAGAAGGCGCCGACGCAGAGGATGCCGTGGGGGTGGGAGCCGATGATGTAGTTGTGGCTGGGGGACAGATCGTGTGTCTTCACCAGCTGTGGGGACAAGAGGGGGCACAGGGACATGGCACCTCCTTTTGGGTGGTCCCACCACCAGCACCTGCAGGAAGATCCTGTCCTGGCACTGTACCTTCACCGGGAAATAATCCCGAAAGTGCTTCCACACGGTCCATCGCCGCAGGCACGGCAGCCTCCTGCCACCTGCAATCCAGGGAGGGACCACAGCAGATGACACCCACCCTGGTGGGCAGCAGGATCCATGGGAAACACTCCCTATGGACCTGCTGCATCCCTGTTCCCACCATGGTGCTGATGGTGTGGGAGTGGAGGGAAGGAGTAGGTGGGACGTGGTGCTCCCCACTTGCTGTGAGGGACCCGGAGGAAGGGGGGACCCCACCCCCCATCCTGCTGCAAAGTTGGAGGAAGGGGGATGTTCCCATCCCCACCTCTCTCTGGTGTGTCCCAGTCGAAGAGGATCCAGGCCAGGTAGAGCGTGGGGATGAGCCAGAAGCTGGTGAACAGCAGGTAGATGAGCACCAGGAGGCTGACGGTTCCTGTGGGGGCCGGGCAGGGGGTGAGCGGGTGGGTGCCCACCCCCAGGGCCCCCCGCAGCCCCCTACTCACCCAGCAGCAGGAAGCTGAGCACCCACTGCAGGACGGCGAGGAGCTGCAGCGCGGAGCGAACGTCCCGCTGGGAGGGCCAGGGCACGGCCAGCAGCGTGCGCAGGGCAGCCTGGATGCTGGCACGGCTCCCTGTGGAGGGGGCACACGGCCTCAGCCCAAAACAGCACGGCTTGAACACAGCCTGGGCCACGGGGATGGCAGGGGGCACCCAGGGGGGGCCAGGGCTGGGGTAGGGGGTGAGGCAGGAGGTGGGATGGGAAGGATGAGCAGTTGGGTGAGGAGGAATGGGATGTGGTGGGGTGGAATGGGGGATGCCATCCCCAGAGAGCTCTGGACCATGCCAGGAGGTGGCCCTGGGCAAGCAGGGTGCTCTGGGCACACAGCAAGGGGAAGATTCCAGGGTGAGCCCCCCAACCCCCAACACTCCATGCACCAGCAGAGCCGAGTACAGTGGCACATCCCACTCCGAGCTGACTTCCCGAGGGCTGGGACCTTTCCCATGCCCTCCTTGGCACATTCAGGATCACAGAGGATTTGGGGATTTCTCAGCTGGCACAACAATGGAGGCACCACCCCCCAGCAGGTGCCAAGGACAGTGGCTGGGGCCGAGCTGGGGGGGACAAGGGTGGCCATCCCCCAGCTGTTCCCACAGCATGGGACACTCTGGAGCTGCTGCTGCTCCACTCCCCCATGGCCCCTTCCCTCTGGATGACCTTGGTGAACCATTAACCATCCCAGGCCAGGTGCCAGGATCCAAACTCCACACACGGCCCCATCTCTCCTCCCAAAACGGGCCCGAGGCATCGGCTCTGCCAGCACCGCTCCCGGCCAAAGGTCCACCATGGCAGAGACCACCCGGCACAGCCACCACAGAGAGACACCCTGAGTGGAACCAGAGCCAGGTTTTCTTGGGAAAACCACCCAAAATCTGCATGTTGGCCAGAGGGATGCTCAGGGTGAGACAGGAGCAGCCCTGTCCCCATGGCTCCCCAGAGCAGGGACCCCCAGGTTAGAGGAGAACCACCAAACCTTGGTTCAGGAGGTTCAACTCTTCCTGGCTCAACCCAAAACCAGGAATGGGACAACTGAAATAAATGAAACACTGGAGCCATCTCCAGCATTGAGGAAGTGTTGTCCATTTCTCCCAAGCAGCATGACAGGCTCTGAGAGATCCCTTCCACCCATCCCACATCCCCAAAAGCCCACACAGCCCTGCCATTCACAGCTTTCCAAACTCCTTCTTTTTGCCCAAGGAAGACCTGGAGCTCTTCCAGCAAACCTGTGCCCACCCAAGAGTTGTTTTCAGTTCCTTTTCTTAGCTCCCATCCCAAGAACTCCATGAACATCGAGACCACAGACACAGAGAACCCCCCTGGTTCTGTTGCCGTCCCTGTCTGCAGCAACAGGAGCCTCTGCAAACCCCAACATTTGGAATTTGCAGTGTGCTGGAGATTCTTGTGGGAGTAACATTCCCAAATGCATTGTCAGAAATTCCATTCCTGTTGAGCAACTCTGTTTTCCTCCGGAGTTATCCCCAAATCTCTCCCAACACCTCCCTTTCCCCTCAGCACTCCAAAGCAAGTAGACAACAGCAACAAGGAGCTCCTGGTGTTGCTGGAGCACAGACCCCATCCCAGCCCCCTTTGGGAATATCTCACCACCAAGATTTTGGGAGCAGGCTGCGATGATGGTTTTCATGGTGGCGGGAGCCCCACACCAGGCTCGGCAGGTTGAGAGGTGAGTTTGGAAATCACAGAGGGCGCCGGGCTGTGTGTCCTGAGCCTTTAACCACCTGACCCAAGGTCCGCCGGCCGCTGCCGAGGGGAGGGACCTGCTCCAGCCCTGGATTTGGAGCATGGACAGGAGCTGGGGGTCCTTGGGAAGGCGAGGGGCACACTGAGGGCGAGGAGCTGCTCCTTGGAAAGGCCCTGCTGCCGGTGCAGTCTCCATGGGGGCTGCATCCCCCTGGGAATGGTGCCATCCACGGTTTGGGTATTTCACAAACACTGTCATGCTCGAACAGTGTGATTGGCCCAGAGCCACCCAAAAACATCATCCCAAAGCTCCCACTCTGCACAACAGGAGTGCAGCCACCAGAACCAGCAGCCAGCACCACTCCCTCCTCTGCCATCCCTGGCTGGAGAGGTTTGGGGGAAAAATGAGAAAATGGGGAAATAAAAGCAGCACAAAATCAGCACTGAGGTGGAGCCAACAGCCAAAGGAACAGAGAGAATCCACAGGGACTGTCACTAAAGCTGCTCCTCAGGATCCACCTCTCCAGAGGTGCTCACTAGGAATTGCTGGCTAAGATCAAGTGTAGGAAATGGAAAATCAATGTACAGGATTGCCTGAGGTGTTAAGAGTAAGGAACATGTTTCCTGGGAGATTTGGAACCCACAAACCCCACAACCTGCTCCTGTGAATTGTAGGGACTCAGTACCTGGGAAAAAGGTGTGACCACACTCACTGCAGGCCGTGGCTTCCCGGGCATGGATCAGTTCCAAGGAGCAGGGATTGCTGCATGGAAAACATCTCAGCTCTCCTGCAGCCCAACTGGCCCCTCAGCTGTGTCCAAATCATGCTGGGAGGAAGCAAAAACCCCAAATTGTGTGAGAATCCCACTGTCCCAGGGTAAGGAAACACCATGCAGGTAACAGTGCCCACTCCAGGTGACACACCCAGTGCCAGTCAAGCTTCTTTGCTTTTTCATCCCAGTATTTTTAACAGGTTTAGAACAAGTGCCAGCCCACAGAGCTTCCAGTTGTGATTCCTTACCCCTCTGACCAGTAACACACCCCGTGTGCCAGATACAGCAAGCCAGGATTGGTGCCAGTAGCCATTTAAACCAGCTACAGAAGGATCCAGAAAAAGTTTTTCCCCCCGTCAGGGTTGTTCTGTAAGATTTCAAAGCACACTGACTACTTTGCCTTGGAATATGGCACCATTTGACCCAGTTTTCATCCCTCTGGGCTCCATGAGAGGGTCCAGGGTTGGCCCTCACTGGCTGTGGAAGAGCCTGGCATGAAGAGCAAGGGAAGTTCACAGCAGGAACTAGGCAGCACAAAGAGAGTTTATTTTGCTTAAAATAGAGAGAAAAAAAAATAATAAATATATCCACCCACAATACAAAGAGCAGTTTCCAAATCCATGGACTTCCCCTCCGAGGGCTGCCTCCGCCTGGCAGCACAGAGGGAGCCTGACCCTCACAGCTCTGGGGCACCTCCCAGCACGACCAGTGCACCCAGTCTGACATGGAATGCAAACCAAAGCAAGGGGTCACGTGTCCTCCTCCGATCCGGCTCCCGGAGGATTCCCGGATGCTCCACATATGTACACTGTACTCCCTCCTCCCTCTCTCTCCCTGTCCAGGTTCTTCTCCCAGGATCCAGGCCCTGCTCAGCCCATGTTCTGCCGGTTGCCGTAGCCTCGGGGGTGTGTGTCTTTCCAGTCGTCCCAGTTCCGAGCTTTCTGAAGAGCTTCCTCATCATCCTCCTCCTCTTTTTTCTCCTGTTGCTGCTTCTGCAGCTCTTCATCACTTACACCTGCTGGAGTGAGGGACAGGGAGGAGCTCCCAGGCCAGGCTCTCCAAGGAGAAGCCCAGCCCAGAGCTGGTCCATGCAGGGATTAGAATCATGGGATGGTTTGGGTTGGAAGGGACCTCAAAGCCCATCCAGTCCCATCCCCTGCCACGGGCAGGGACACCTCCCATTATCCCAGGTTGCTCCAAGCTCCATCCAACAGGCCAAGCACAGTTTGACTATCCAGCTGTTTTCCTAATAAAGCTTGGACTCTTCCTCAGTCAGGGGGTGTTCCACAGCCTGCACACATCCCTGCCCACTCAACCCCTCAGGAGCCTTCCCAAATCCCCCATTCCCATGTTTGCCTCCATACCTGGTGCCCTCTGAGGGATGCTCTGCCCGGACACAATTCCCTGCCTCCGGCGCTGCTCGTACCAGTCGTCCACAGTCATGGTGGGCAGGCCAGGATAACCAGCTCCAAACACTCTGCAGGACACACAGCCAGGAAAAGGGAGTTAAATCCCTCACAATGACAGAAGCACAGACAACAGGCACAGCACTGTTCCATAATCCCAGCTGCACTGAGGGTTTAAGGCATGTTATCAAGGAGGGCTTGAGGGAGGCTCTGGGGAGGCCTAATTGTGGCCTCCCAGTGCCTGGAGGGGCTCCAAGAGAGATGGAGATGGACTTCAGACAAGGGATGGAGGGGCAGGACAAGGGGGAATGGCTTCCCACCGCCAGAGAACTTCTCCCCTGTGAGGGTGGGGAGGCCCTGGCACAGGTTGCCCAGAGAAGCTGTGGCTGCCCCATCCCTGGAAGTGTCCAAGGCCAGGTTGGATGGGACTTGGAGCAACCTGGGATAATGGAAGATGTCCCCCTTGAGAACTGAACTAGACACATGGAAGGCTCAGGGAAAATCATATCACAAGCATGACAGGAAACCTCATTTCTATCCCATTTTGTGCTTTAGCTGCTGAAATTCCTTGCAAGGATCTCAGGGTGCCACAAACAGAGGTGCAGACACAGATATTACATCTGGATTTCTGCACCTGGAAGGGTATTTTAGGCCTGACGTGAGAGCACTGCCCCAAAGTGTGGTTAAATAATCCCAGCCCAACATACCTGGCCTGGGCAGCGTCACGGGTCAGGATGAAAGGTTTCACTGGGGCTCTGACGGGCCGGGAGGGGCCGTGGGGAGCTGCTGGAGCCTGGACATGCAAACAACAGTCACAAGGCAGTTGTGGAGATGAGAATCCCACTCTCTGCTTCCCACCCGGGGTTATTAAAGGTCTTGTAGAAGAGAAACACATCAGCTCTCAGAGCAGCGCCCCAAGATGGACAATCCAGGCCTGAATCCGGTTTAAATCAGGAATTCCATCTGTGCCCCTCTACAAATCACTCCTTGGTGCCTCTGTGACACCTGCCTGGACCAAAGCAGAGCTGACAGGGCTAAACCAGCTCAGAGCAGGAATTGCTTATTGCTCCAGGGACCCAAAGTGCAGCGTTCTGAGCTCGTCATTCCCGACGGGACACTATGGAGGAGCCAAGTCCTGCAGTGCCAAAGATGACCCACCCCTGCCAACAGGCTGGGCAGGGCTGTGCCAGCTCATGGGGGGCTGTCATTTCCAGCAGACATTCCAGGTGCCTGGAGACAACACTCTGCACAGGGAATGCAGGTCTGTGGAAGCTTCTGTCGTTCCAACAGGCCGAGATTCCTGAGTGTAACACCCGGACACACTGCAGACCAGGAGTGGGGGTGTGAAACACATCACAAGGGTCTTATTTTAATGTATAAATTTAAGTGCTCTTCAGAGTTAGGGGCTTACAGAACCCAGCAAAAGCCTTTGCACAGCTGAGCTCTGACATTCCAAGCTCCAGCATTTCACAGGCTGTCTGGTCTGTGTGGCAGGAGTGGGCAGGGACCAACCCAAAAATCAGAGTTAAACCAAACCCCACCAGCTTGTTCTGGGACTGAGCTCAATTTCAACTGAGAATTCACAGAATAAAACTCCACCTCTGCCCCTGACCCCTCTGGGATTCATTCCCCCCACCCATGTCCATCCTGTACCTGTCTGGCCGCATCCCTGCTCTTCAGGATCACCATCTCCTGGTCGATGCTCTCCAGCTCCTCCAGGCTGGTGCTGATCCATTTCTGGATCTGCAGGATGTAAAACTCCCGGATCTGATCCTCATCTGCTGTCCCACTCTCCACAAAGCTCCTCATGGAGGCCAACTTGTTCTCCAGTTCCTTCTTCTGCTTGTACCTGCCCCAAAGGGAACAAAGTGGGATCATGAAATCATTTTTCTCTCTCTCAACCCAGCCACAGTGTCTTTACCACCCTTTATAAGAGGTTCAACGCTATTTCATGTATGTAAATGAGAAAACCTTATAAAAAATACAAGTTTTGTGGTGGTTGAGGTGGTTCCTGTTGGAATTCCAACCCCTCCTGTCCGTTAAAAGCAGCTGTAAAATTACATTAAATTTAGAGGTGCCTCAATTATTTTATTCTTTCTGTAAACAATTAAAAATTCTTGAAAACTGAAGCCTTCCAGGTAAAATTAGACAAACCTGGAAACATTAATCTCCTGGAAAAAGCAGGACTTGAACTCATCAGCTCCTTGCCTGAGAAAATCCAATGGAATGGCTATTTTGAATTGCTTCCACGTGACACTAAAGTATCAAGAAGCTGCTTAAAAAGCAGAATAAATTATTTTTCCAACCTCTGTCTCAGGTGGTTTTGTGTGTGCAGGGTTTTTTATAATATAATTTTGGCTTTCTCGATTTCTTGACCTGTTTTGGAACTAGTTACTAAAGGGAAGAAGTCCCTACATAATAAACTTTCAGGCTAAATTGTTTTACCTTTCCATGAGTTAGTTATTAAAGGAGGAACTACCCATATAATACACTTCCAAACTAAATCCTCGTGTCTCACTTCCCTCAGTTACTGAGTCACCTGAAGAATGAACAGTAAGAGCCAAGGATTAGAAACCTTTGGGAGCTGAGAGGACAAGGAGCACAAAAGAGTCATTCTAAACAAGAAACCCCTCCCAGTTAGAATATAAATCAAAGTTTTGTATTTGCACAATTTAAGCAGGTCCAGCCCAGTCTGGACCTTTCAGTGCTGCCCACGGCCAAAATCCCACCCAAAGCAAGACAAAGGCACCAACCACCTCTTTTTCAAGCCCAAATAAACTCACTGGTAGGAAAATTCCAAAGTGGATGGCTTTGTGCTGCTAGAACTGATTAAAGGACTAATTATGAGATTAATTATTAAAGATTAAAGAGCTAATAAAAAGTTTTTGAGCAGTTTTTCATCAAAAGCCCAGAAAGACACAAATGCTCCTCTCCCCAGCCTGTGCACAACTCAGACCACTTAAAAACGTGCCGCCTCTCTTAAAATGAACATTTTGTGATCCAATTATTCCAATGCCTATGGAAGCAACCCCTTCTCTGCCCAGCCATGTCCTGCCTGAGGTTCCCCCTTCTCCCAAAGCCCTTTCCCAATGTCCTGAGCCCACCTCTCGATCTTGGCGTTCCTGCTCATGGCCATGGCCACCAAGCTGGGCTGGGCACCCGGAGGGTCCCCTGGGCCCGGGGAGCTCCCGGCTCCCTCCTCCCCGGGGGCAGTGGGAGGCAGCTGGAATGTTCCCAGCCCATAGCTCTTGCAGAGCTTCAGGAATTGCAGGAAGTGATCCCGGGCGCTCTCCAGGTGCTGCTGCCTCCTGCTCAGGTCCACCTGCTTCAGCGTCATGGCTCCCAGGAGCGCGGGCAGCAGCAGGAACTTCAGGTCGGCCGAGGCGACTTCGTCCAGCTCCTCGTTCTCACTGCAATGGGAGAGACAGGGGAGTCAAGAGAAG
>VYXB01008332.1:57296-143161 GCA_013397135.1 Pachyramphus minor
CCGCCAGGCGCGGGCCGCCCGCGCCCGCCTCCGCCATCCCGGGCCGGGGACCGCCCGCCGCTAACGCCACTTCCGGGTCCCGGCGCCCCCGGCCCGGCCCTGCCGCCATCTTGGAGAGGGCAGAGTCGAAGCGGCGCCGCCATCTTGGGAAGGTCGGGCAGAGGGCACCGGGCCCGGTGGGCTCCGCGATCGCCCCCGGCCCGTGGGACCCCCGGAGCCCCCACGGTGGGAGGAGGGCAGTGGGCAGAGGCGGCTCAGTGTGGCCGTGGGCTCTCACAGGCCCCCAGTGCGCCCACTCTTTGCCCTGCCAGGTCCTGCCTGGCACCGGCTGCGCCAGGTCCTGGCAGGGAGCCCCTAGGGCAGTCGGCCGGGAAACTGGGAAAAATGGGATAACTGGATAAATTGGTACAAAACACCCTTCTTCCCACTGTATAAAAGGGATACATAGTGTGAATCCTCAATATTAGTTGCTGCTAATAAATATAGATCTGGTTTTTTTAAGCACAGCACCTTTCATTTCGTCTCTATTCTCTCTACAGCTCAAGGGGGGCACGGCACCTTTCTCATTTCTTTTTTATTTAGCTCCTAAAAATCACCGAAATTCAACCAGGATAGAGACAGGTCAGGGTTAAATCTGAGCTTTTAGGAGCTGGCATTGGTCCCTCAGAAATACAGGTGATAACACAGGTGATTGACCTGGCTGCAAGCAGCCACTACTGCTGACTACTCCTAACTCAGCCTCTGAGAATGACTCAGTTTATAATTTATTATATTTATTTTCTTCATACCTATGTCTGATTGAGCCATAAAACATTACTCACAGAAGCCAGGAGGGTTATGGGGTTGGGTTCTGTCTCGCTGTGTCACCTCCTGTCACCTCCCTGGGACCACCCGGCTGGGAGGGGTGTCCAGGGCTGGGTCACTGAGGGGTTCCTGCATGAGCAGAAGGTGAGGAACAAGTTGGGAAAATCCATTACTATAATCTTTAGAGGTGGGATGGAGCCAGGAATCCACAGCCATTTGTTCTTCGCCAGCAGAAGATGCTCCAGCTACAATCAATTTACTCCCACCAGAGCAAAACCTCTCTCCAGGCAGCACCTTCCCCCTCCCATGTGTTAGTTAAAGGCTACAGGAAACCTGCCACACCCTCACCCCTGTAACAGTCAGGAGCCAAAGTTTCAGCATCACTTTAAGGACCAGAGCCAAAGACATTTCCAGAGCAAATTCCAGAATTCCATGATCCCAAGGGATGGAGGGCTGCTTCCCCTCCAAACCCCACACAGCCATTGCCACCTCCCAAAGCTCCCCAGGCTGCAGCTGGTTCCCCCTCAGGTCTCACGGCTCTTACTCACCTCTGTTGATCTGTCGCTGTCCCTCAGCTGAAGATCCCCAAGAGGACAATCCCTGTTACTATTTGTCATCCTTAGAGCATGATGATATTGCTGAGCACCCCAGGAATAAAGGAGAACAGAGATGGAAGGGTTTTTCCTTAAATACAGGCATTTACTCATGTGTGTGTCTTGTGGTGTGACTGTGTAGGGACCAGCCATCCCAAAGGTCAGAGCAACATCCCCCAAATATTTCCAGCAGCACAGGTTAGACAGGGCTTGGAGCAACTTGGTCTAGTGGAAGGTGTCCCTGCCCATGGCATGGGGTGGAACTGGATGATCCTTAAGGTGCCTCCCAACCCATTCCAGGATTCTATGATTCTGTAAGATGTTGATCAACAGCTGAGCCCCATCCTGGGCCTTCTCCTCCTTCTCACTCAGCTCTCTTTGGGAAGAGCACAAGGAAAAGCAGGTGGAGGTCCTGATCCCTATTCCAGTGGGAGCTGCAATCCAGGCCTGTAGGGAAGATATATCCCAGTATATCCTTGAACACAGAGTCATTCTTACCCCAAAATACTTAATTACCAGCAGCTTGTTGTCCTTGCTCAGATTATCCTCCTGGAACTCCTAGCATGACTTATGCAGCATCCCTCAATGAATAAGGAAATAAAAAGGAAAAATAAATAACTCAGTGTTTTAGCAGAAAAACCAGGAGTCCCTGAAAATAAGTGACTTTTCTCCAGACTTTGTTGTCTGCACAAATATGTCCAGCAGCAAATGATCACATTCACACCAGTGTTATTCCCTTAAAACCCAAATTAAAATCCAGCATAACGGGGAGGAGCCTTTTCAGGGCAAACCCTTTGCCTGGATCTCTCCACATTCCATGGAGCGGGATGGTTTTCTTTCCTGCACAAGCTGTTCTCAGAGCCATCCCTCCCATGTCAACTCACAGCACCAGAGAGGGAAAGGCTCCTGCCATGGCTGTGGAGAATTTGGCTCTGGGGAGTCTCATTTCCAGAGAGATGGATAAACAAAAAGCCACAAGACATTGGGAAGAAAAGGCTAATGACAGGAATGTTGAGGAGGTAGATCTGTCACATTAGCAGGGAGGGCTGGGGGGCAGAGGGCAGTGCCAGCAGCCTGTCACACCCTGGAGAGGACAAGAAACCGCCTGAGGAAGTGTCTGGAGGGCTGGAAAGCCACAACTGTCACAAACACAGATGCTGTCGGTTTTGGGGACACTGCCCAGGATTATCCGGGTCCCTGCCAGAGCTGGAGGTGTTTGGGGTGGAAGAAAAGACAGAGAAGCTCAAGAAAAGCTTTCTTGCACCAATTTCTGTGGCAGAGTGTTGCACTAACTGGTGCTAGAAGCCACTGGGGGGTGATAACTGGGTCCAAGTTTTCCTGTTTCTTACCTCAGGGAATGCTTGTGCTGGCCCAGGCTGGGAGAAGGAGCTCCATGTTCCTCTGGCACCTTCCACCTGGCTTTTCCATCCAAACAGGGTTAGAGGGAGAAAACACAACCAGTCAACAGATACCCCGGGGGCCAAGCACAGGATTTATTCCCACCGGACCCATCCTCTGGCTCCTGGTCCCTGGGGGTCGTTCCAGCTCAGCAGATCTCACATCCCTGCTAATTCCAGGTGTGGGCCCGTATTCCAACACCTCCCGTCAGAGCATTGTCACCGAGCTGTCACCTCCTTCCTGCCTGACCCTTTGCACCTTCCAGCTAAATACTGCACCTTCCCCTTTCCCGAGGGACACAAACGGAGCCGGGATCCCGGGGGCTGAGTGACCCCTCCAGTCTGTCCCCAGCTCCTCCCTGTCGCGTTTGGAGTCAAGGAGGGAGAGGAGCGGTGGATTCTGCATATTCAGCACTTGACCCTGCTTCTTTTCCAGGCAGAAATTCCGATGGGAGCTCTCTAGGAGGGGATCATGACAGCTCCCCCAGGCATTCCTTGCTATTGTGGCTCCTCTCCTCCACCCCAGGCTGTGTGTTCGTAGTTACCAAATGCAAATCACATTTCCCACCCTCCTGGCTGGAGCTCTCACTCCACAAGATCCTTCCCCTGTTTTTTCCCCTCACCAGCTCGTTTTGCAATGCTCCGTGGCGTTCGCAGCCCCTCCTGGTGTCACCTCCTCTGATCTGAGATGCTCTGGGAGGTGGACGGAGGGAAAGTATTTAAGCAATCCTCCTAATTAAGTACCTGCATCCCTCCGGACACAGAAACTGCAGCTGTTTCGCAGCCTGGCAGCTGAAACCGCCTTTTCCGAGGAATGCAGAGGACTGACCCTAATTGCATTTTAAAAGAAAAACTCGAGATAACTTTTGGCCTTGGGCAGCTGCGGCTTTCCTGGCGCTCCGAGAAGGGAGAGGGCAGCCAGCAGAGCCAGTAATGGCTCATTAACGACTGATAACGATGGTGAACTCACTCCTTTAACTGCGAGGGCACAGGCACAGCTTCCAGCTCCCAGGATCATCCCAAGCCACCTCTGACTCTCCTTCACTGCTCACACAGAAACCTGGAGCACATTAAGGGGAAGGGATGGTTTACAAGAAAAGCTCATGAATTGATTCCGTGACCCAGCAGAGGCTGTTAAAAATGATTGAGTGAATATGGAAATGAGTAATGGTCCAGCTGGGCTCGGGCTGAGTGCGGCCAACTCCATTCAGTGGGAACCACAAATAAAGCAGGAACACACCAGGTCCTGGTGTGAGCTGCAGGAAATCACCCGAGGATTCCCAGCCCGTTTACCTGTGGGGTCTCTGCAGCACCTGTGTATTTGGACTCATCCTTTCTCTCCAAGGGCTGCACGAACAGGAATCTCTTATCCCATCCAAGCACTTGGCCAGATTCCTCACCAAGGAAATGGAGGGCCACCAGAGCCCCCAGCCCTGACTCCCAACTCCTCACTGTTCACACACACACACACTTGGCTAGTGCAGCTCACACTCCCAAGGATCAGAGAACAATCCTGGACTGCCTCGGTTTCCAGCCACCAGCACAGAATCCCAGGAAGGCAGATTCTTTGCTGGCTGGTCGGAAACCTGAGGAAGCAGGTGATAAAACCTTCCACGTGTGCACAGGAGCTGAGACTGGCAGGTACCTGTAATTACAGGCAAATCTGGGGCAGTGAGCAGCAGAAAGAGTTAAAAGTGAACTGGTGCTCAGATCTGTGTAAGGAAAAGTAGGGACACAGGGCTGTAGGGACAGAAGGCTGTAGGGACACAGGGCTGTGTGCTCTCTTTACACCTTCACCTTCTCTGGGCCAGCTGAGAGGGAGATGGAGGAAGGAGGTTGTCCTACAAAACAAGCCATAGGGAGTTAGGATAGAACACATTTATTTACAACACACACACCAGAATCCCACTCATGGGAAGTACAGAGACTAAAGGTTCATTCTTGCTTCCCCAGGGCCCCGGAGTTGTGTCCCCTTTCCAGGCCAGACTCCCAGCACACCTGGTCCTGAGGGAGTGGAAGGAGTGGGCTAAAGACCTCAGTGCTCCAAGGGGCAGGAAGGACAAGCCATTAGGATTCCATGCATTGAGTGGGCTTCCACCTTCCAAGAGGAGCCCAGAGGGCAGAAGCTGCAGTGATGCCATGGTGGGGTTGGTGACCCATAGCTGGCAGGAGCAGTTTTGCCAGGCTGCCCACTTAATACACACCTGGCAGGTGCAGCTTTGCCCTGTTTTGGCATCCTCCAGGACCTCTCCTGTTCCTGGTCTGTCTGTCATCAATGAGAGCAGCAGCCATGTCCGTGCAGGTCTTGAGGAGGATTGATGAGTCCTGGTTCCTGGAGCAATGACTGGTTCTGTCTGTGTCCAAGCCTGGTCTTTATTCCGATGCTGCAAATGGCTCTGGACCAGTGTTTGCTCCAGGGGAGGAACATCCAGTGGTGCTGGGTGAGCCCAAGGCAGAATTGTCCCCTGAGGAGCTGCCCAAGATCCTTTGACCCAAAGCAGCTTTCTGTCCCTGCAGCCTTCTCCCAAGGGATAACTCTGCCCCCTTCCCATCCATCACTCCTGGCTGTCAGAACCTCCTGCACAGGGACAATGGCAGCCCAGGGTCCCCATTCACACCGGAGAAAGGGGCTGTTCCTGTGGAGTGATCAATGGCTGGTCCCAGCTGGAGGCAGGGCTGGACACTGCCCAGCTGCAGGAGGGCAGCCCTTTGTCCTGCCCTCAGGTTCGGGTTGGAAGGGACTGGAATCTCTCCAGGTGATGTTTTCCATGGCAATGTGAGAGGCCAGGCTTCCTGCACAGCCCCCCCTTGCTCGGAGCATCCCCTGGGATGGGTGTCCAGTCTCCAGCTGTTCCTGGAGGGCAGCAGCAGAGTCCTGGGCTGTTATTTGCAGACGTGTCTCTCCACCCTGCGCCGGCAGGTCCTGCACACGACGGAGCAGCACCAGCGGTAGCGGCAGTGGCACCGCTCCTCCACCTCCTCCGTGTACGTGTTGTACCCACGGCCACAGCACAGCAGGGCACAGCTGGCACTGCCCACCGAGCTCTTGTTGCACTGCCTGTGGAGAGGAGGGTGCTGAGCTGGGGGACCTGCCCACCCAGGCTGGTCCTGGCCACAGCTGTCTGCCCTGGCCCTTCCCACAGCTGGTTTGCCCATAGCAGGAGGCAGCTGGACCACAGAGCCATGGAAGGGTTTGGGTTGGGAGGGACCTCAAAATCCATCCAGTCCCACATCCTGCCATGGGCAGGGACACCTTCCACCAGCCCAGGTTGCTCCAAGCCCCGTCCAACCTGGCCTTGGACACTTCCAGGGATGGGGCAGCCACAGCTTCTCTGGGCAACCTGTGCTCAGCCCACCCACACCACTTCCCAGGACCTGCTCTCAAACCCAACAGCACAGACAGTCATGAAATTGGAGGCTGAGTTTGAGCTTATTACCTGTCCTGTGTCCCCAGAGACCCCAGCTGGAGATTTGGGGTGCAGTAGTCAGGAGAGTTGATGAGATAAACCAGATCTGTCTCTGTCACTGGCCTGGCATCCATGTCCTTGGGCATCAGCTGCTTCCTGGGCCCTACGAGCCGGTGGGACACCTTGATGGCTGCCAGGTACTTGGACTTGAGGTCAGAGGCAATTTCATCCAGGCTTGACAGTCCCTTCCAGCAGGTCTTCACTGAACAGGAGCCTGAAACACCATGGCATTTACACTTGGTATCCAGGGAGTCACTCAGCACCTGCAGGGACAGGAAAACAGGGAGTTTACTTTCTCCTGGTACCCACCCCATGGATTGACTTACAAGGGCATCCATGGCAAGTTTAAAGAGATGAAAGAACTCCACTCCTTATTGCCACATTTAAGTTAATATAATGGGGCAGTCAGAGGCTCAGCCCTCCTTCAATCCCTTCTGATAAGAACCTGATCCTTAGGGGGCCACCTGCAGGAACTGACACTAGGGCTGGGGGTTTCCCAGCCTCAGCTGGGGAACAGGAGTGCATGAAAGCACAAAACCCAGATGGGCTGAGGAGCCAGTGAGGAGGGTGGAAGGAAGCACTGGGAGTACTGATGTGAAGTGGCAGATAACTTGTGCTGGTTGTGGAAAGGGTGCAGGATGTCTGGGGGAGCAGCAGTCAGGGGTCTGCAAACACACTTTTTAACCATTTAGTTGCCTGCTGTTGTTCAGACAACATCCCAACAGCCTGGCTGGAGTCTGACACCCTAAACTGGGCACCTCTGTCCCCGCTCCGGGCTGCTGCAAGGTGTGCTGGGCTGCAGCAGTCCTGGGCATCCATGCCCACCAGTCTGGGCTCCAGCATTCCTGAGGGGCTCCACACCCACCAACTGGACTGCAGAGTCCCAGTGGGCTCCACACCCACTATCTGACCCACTGTGCAGTCCTGGTGGGCTCTATACCCACCCACCCTGGACTGCAGCACCCCAGTGATCCCACACCCACCACCACCCTGGACTGCAGCACCCCAGTGATCCCACAGCCACCCACCCTGGACTGCAGCACCCCAGTGACCCCACACCCACCGTCCTGCCCACGGCGCTGTTGTGCAGGTTCACGGCTTTGCTCCCGTGCGTCCCCGACTTGCTGGATCTGCAGGAGCTGTCGGCGAAGGCAGCCCCGAGCTGGAGGCCGTAGCTGAGGTTGTCCCCACAGCCCCCCCACCTGCCCCCTGGGCCGGGGTCCCCGGGGGGGCCGGGGCCGCAGGAGCAGAGCGGGAGCTCTCCCGAGGCGCAGGCCCGGGCGATGCCGTGGGCGATGGTGGCAGCAGCCAGGGCGTACACAAAGGCAGCTTCCCGGGTCCCTGGGAAGGAGAGGGAGAGATGTCCTTCCTCCCTGCCCTGCCAGACACTCCTCCCAAAGATCTCACAATGCAAATCAGTGCATTTTCTAAAAGTCTTGCAGCAGGATGGACCCAAGGCTCCTTGGGTCATCCTTGTAGCATGTTTTTAACCTGTGCCCCCCTGCCCCGTACTACACTGCCCATACACAGCCTGTCTTCCCACCTCTCCCCCTTTTTTATGGAGCTGTTTGAAATGGAAGCTACTGTCTGTCACCTCCCACAGATAGAATTGCACAGGATTAACACCCTGTAAAGGCAGCAAATTTCCTCCAGGATGGATCTCCAAGGCAGAGCTGAGCCCGAGCAGCACCAAAGTGGAACACAGACGGCAGAAGGAGCATCCTTTACCTTTCAGCAGGTCAGGGCCAAACCCTGGGGCTCGCTGGATGGAGGAGCAGTTCCACCTCATGTCTGCAAAGCTCTGCTGGCACAGGGCCTGTGTGTGGCGGGCAGCCCGGACAATGCTGGGCATCACCTCCAGGTTCCGGCGGCACAGCTGGAGCTGCTCCGGCACCAGCAGCCGGCAGTGCTGGCTCTCGTTCCAGGACACCCCGCTGGCGCTGTCTGTCAGCCCGCTGTGGGGACAGGAGGGGGTCAGTGGGGTGGGGGACCACGGGAACCCAGGGGGACTCCCAAAGGGGAGGCATTGGGAAGGGGGGGGGTCCCGACTCACAGCCACTGGATGGCTGTGGAGACACCCAGCTGGCACAGCAACACGGTGGCAGTGGGGTGGCCCATGGCCAGGACTGGGAGCTGACTGGGGATGGGACTGGGATGGGGACCGGGAGCGGGACTGGGGCTGCTCGGCACCCCCACCCCCTTTTATAGCAGCGGCGGCAGGTCCTGCCCCCACCCGGCAGGGGAACAAAGGCAGTTTCGGTGCCATTCACAGCAGGACAGGGACAAGGAGGGGGGTGGAGGGGGGTCCAGCTGTTGTTGGCAGCGATCATCCCCGAAACAGCACCTGAGAGGGGGTTAAGGGATGAGAGGCTGCAGGATGTTCCCCCAGCACTGCCAAGGCCACCACTGCCCCATGTGCCCAAGTGCCTCATCCACAGGGCTTTGAAATCCCTCCAGGGATGTTACTCCACTGCTGCCCTGGGCAGCCCGTGCAACCCTTCCCACGAGAAATTTTTCCCAATATCTGACTAAATCTCCCCTGGCACAACTCGAGGCTGTTCCTCCTGTCCTGTCACTGCAAGAACAGCCTGACCCCCACTCAGCTCCAGCTTCCTTTCAGGTAGGCAAAAGCTCATGATTTCTGTCTTTTTTCCCCCCTTGCTTTCTTTACAAAAAGCTTAAAAAACACATTCAGATGTTCCAATTCGGGCTGGCAGAAATGATGGAGCCAGGAAACAGAACCTGCCTGGGCAGGAGCTGCTCCAGGGTGACATCCCCATGGGTGGCATGTGCTTGTCACAAGGTGGATTTCTCTGAATCCTTCCCTGAGTACAGAACCAAAAGTGCTGCCTGGTGCTGTGAAGACCTTGAGGAACCAGGTAAGCTGCTTTTTTCCCCCGAAGTGGGAAGTGACATTTGAGATACCAGCCCAGCTGACACCAGGTTTTGGAAACAGTCAAAGGTTGAAGGCCATTCCTTAGGCTTTCACTTTCTCCCTGGATGGGCAACTTCCCCTCTCACTGGAAGGTGCTTTTCCTGGAAGGACCTACTGCCCACACAGATCCTGAGCTCTGGGACATCCTCAGTGCACCCCTTAGGGCTGGAAATCAACAGCACTGTGGGGCAGGCGGCAATTTTCTTGGTTTTCTGTAAGGTTTTGGATTTTCAGGCCAACTCAGCTGCTCCCTCATCAGCCCAGTCCCCTCCACCGTTCCTGCTGCTTGAGGAAGCTGATTTTGTTTTGCTCCAGTGGTACCTGAGGGCTGGTGCTGCTGTGCAAGGTCACAGTCTGGCTCCAATCCCAGGTGGCAGAGATGAACCTGATCTGCTTCTCCAAAGGCTCTGCAACGAGAAACCACCCTGTGAACTCCCTGACAGGGTGAGTTCTGCTCACACCCATCACAGGACCTCGAGCAGGAGGCAGAGGAGCCCCAGGAAGCTGCACCCACTATGGGACCAAGTGCTGTGTAAGGTGGGGTGACATCACCCTGGGGTGCCAGAACCCTCCTGTGTGACCAGGGTGTGGTGCTGCCTGACCCCTCACGGCCTGGGGTGAGGTTGGGGTCTTCCCCATGGAATTATTCCTAGTCTTTGATGAGAGACCAAGGTCTGACTGGCCTCCCACAGCTTCTACCTTTCTTGGTCAGTTCTCCCGCTGGACCTCAGGCGCTCTGGAAGTCCCTGGAATTCCTGTCACACCTCATCTTCCCAATCATGGCTTTTGCAGACCCTTCTCAACCCTTAACACACAGACACAGTGACCACACTGTGCCCCTCTCGCTCCAGCCCTGAGGATTTTGGTGTTATGAAATGAGATCCCCCAAGTTCCCTTTTCAGCCTCAGGCCCCAAGGGGAACATTGAGGGGAAATCTGAGCAGCTTCTGGAGGGACCAGGAATTTTCTGACCAGGAAAAGCTGTTCTTGTCACTGTTGGGAGGTGTCTGGGTGCTTTTTTGGGCATCATGTGTTCTGTGGGCAGAGGGAAGGCAGAGGTTCATCCAGCACATGCAAGGCAAGAATTGCCAGGCACAGGCAATCCTGTGTTTTAGGAATGTCTAGGAGAAGGGCTTTAAGGTCCCTTCCAACCCAAAGCACTCCATGATTCTAAGAGATTCCCAGCCAAACCCACCAACCCCATCACCTGCACAAGGAGGGACCTTTGGCTGTCAGGGCCAGAAAGGAGGGGGGATATTGCCACCTTCTGGCCACTGGTTTGGCTCTTAAGGGCCACCACCTGCCTGCGGGTCCCCAGAGAACTTGCTCCCACCTGCTCCTGGGGCCAGTAAGGTGCTTCTCCCCGCACTGACCTTGTGCCATTCAGGTAAACTCCTCCTCAAGCTGTGGGTGGTGTCTTGTTCTGGGACCTGGAGCATCTCCAGCGGGTTGTCAGGACAATACTGGTGCTGGACGGCAGCTGGGAAGGCCTGTGGGTCACCAGGGGGTTCAGAAGCTGTGAGCAGTGGTCAGGAAAAGCTGCTGGAGAGCAGGAACACAGAGAGGAACCATGGCAGGATGGGCTGGCACAACTTGCTTTGCAGGTGATGGGAGCTATGATCAGCATTGGGACAGGGAGGATTAATCCCACCCCATCCCTTCCTTTGGGATGTGGAAGGCAAGGGCACTGGAAGCAGTGCCAGCACAGGGAACTGTGACACCAGTGCCCTGCCCAAGGCTGCCTCCTACGAGAGGTACTTTTACCAATCCCTCTTCAGAGAAAAGTTTTGCAAGGACTGAGTAGTAGGAAAAAACTAAACCCTTCCTTTTAAAGCCAAACCAACCCTTCTTTGAACGTCAATTCCTTTTCTTGGCTCAGTCCTTGAAACCAGAGTAGGGCGAGGGCTAAAAATACCCCTTCCTTCCCCTTCCTGGTGGGCCCTGGGGGAAGGAGGGAGGCAGGAGGGGATTCCCGGCCCAGGAAAGGCTTCCCTTCCCCAGCTCCCAGCTGGGGCTCTGTCAGTGGCTGCTGAGCAGGGAGAGACATTGGGAAATGTCATCCTCCACCTGCCTGGTGTTGGCCATCCTGGGGACACAGCCAGGGGGGACACAGCTGGGGGGGAAGGAGCACAACTGGCGCTGGGTCAGGGCTTGTCTGCACACAGAGCTGGCCCCTGGGATGGAGCTAATTAGCAGAGGAACATCAAACAGTTGTCCTGGATGGCCAAAGGTTTGTGTCCCTCACCACTGGCACTCGGACAGGGGCCAAAGCAAACACTCCTGAAGGGTTTGTGACCTGTGTGAGCACATGGGGACCCCTCCCCACTCACCGTCCCAGCTCCCAAGGGCTCCCAGGCTCAGGAGGGGCAGCTTGGTACAGGACCTCCCAGGGGTTCCCCTGCCATCAGTGTCCCCTCAGGCCCCTGGTGACCTCAGTGCTCCCCACCCCACACTCACCTCCCGCCTGACCACATGAGGAGCCACATCCCTGTGCCCGGGGCTGTGCCAGCGCCGTGCCAGTGACGCAGTGGCACCGCGGTCACGCAGCACTGACGTCCTGGGGAGAGGCAGGTCCTGCTCCCCAGCCAGCCCCTGCCACGTCCCAGGGGCTGGGGATGAGATCTGCTGGTGGGCACGGTGAGCCTCCTGTCCCCTCCTGAGGCTGGGGACAGTGAGGGTCACCCTGGGTGCCAGTGCCCACCCTGCTGTGGAGCTGTGCTGTCCTTCAGCAAAACCATCTCCTTCCTCTCTCCAAGGCAGTGCTGGAGTCAGGAGCACAGGATGGGTGCTGAGAACGGGCTGGGGGTGGCAGGGACTCGCTCCTGCCAGCTGATCCCCTCCAGAGTCACTTCCCAGCATGACCTGTCCCCACAGCCACCCAGTGCCCCCAGGCTGGGAGCAGGGACCGAGGGGCTGCACCTGCTGCAGGGAGAACCACACCTGGTGACACACCTTGTGCTGCTGTGACAGAGCTGCCCAGGGCAGGCCCTGCAGGCACAGCTGGGCTGGGGGGTCCAGCTGCACAACATGTGGCAACATCTGCACCCCCCAGCCCAGGGAAGTGACGGTGCTGCAGGGCTGTGCAAGGCAGGGGGCACAGGGGGACATATTCCCCATCTGGAGGTCCCAGCCTGGCCAGAGCCCCCCAGAGAGGAGGAAAGTGTCATGAACAACACGCCCGACCTCGCCCTCCAGGCTGGGAACAGCTGCCAGGGCAGTTGGGTTGAGTCAGAGCTGCTGTGGCAGAGAGGGATAACGGGAAGCAGCGGCAGCACAGTCCTAGGCATGGGAGGGATGCATGGGCTGCTGTCCTGGAGGTGCCACCAGCCTCCTGTCCCATCCCAAAGCCATAGAATAAGCACCACATTCCCTAGGAGCACATCCAAGGCAGCCCAGCACTGATGAGATCAATCATAGTTGGGAATGGGCATTGCAGAAATACCAGGAAAAATAAAAGAAATGGTACCTCCAGCAGCGTTTCTGGAGGGGGACATACCTTCAGCTGGGTGAAACAGCAGCCTAAAGCACGTGATCTTCATTATCTCATCAGCACTGGGGAGATTTAGGTTCATTTCTGCTCTGCTGAAGGCAGAGGATGAGGAGTATTCTCCCCACTCTGCTGGGATGCAGTGGCTTGAGGAGTGAGATCTGCCAGCAGCTCCCAGGATATTCCTCAGCTCTGGAAGTAGGTGAAGTTCTGGTTCATCTCCATGGAGAGAAAGAGAAAAAAAGGTGGGGGGAGGAAAAAGGGATGAAAAAAGGTGCTATAATTGAGTTGCAGGGAAGGTAATTTCCTCCTGGGTTAGAGGAACAGCTCATTGGAAATTTTTGATAAAAATCTATTATTGTATGAAAATGAAGATCCAGAGAAATGTGAAGGCTTTCCACTGGAAAGAATGAGTTTTGCTGGATTTCTCAACGAGTTCTCTAGAAAATTTGTCAATGGTCACAACATTTCACCCACTGCTGCTTTTTTTGTCAGACCAAAATTTACACTCCTGCTGCCTCCCAGCCTGACTCAAACACAACATTTTTGGCATCCTCCCTTTATTTGTTCAAATTTCAATATTCCACAGATCTTTTACCCTCCTTTTGGATGAAGAAAAAGCTCGAGATGCCAAGACACGCCTGGGACAGGGAAATCATTTCCCCTAAAGCCTGGGAAGCTCTGGATGAGGGGCAGGGCAGACACAGGACATACCCTGGGTTTCTCTTGGCCTCGTGCTGGTTCTGCTGTGAACGTGGCTCGGTCCCACCTCGCTGTCCCCTGTGCCAGCACAGGCCCTGGGTGCTCACCCTGTGCCCTGCTCCTGGCCAGGCTTTTCCTGGGACTGGGAGAAGGGGACATTGCCCTCAGCACTGACGTGGATTTAGTTGTTGTCAAATCCATGAGACACAACCTGGAATCCTGTTTTTCTGTGAATTGGGAAGGCAGATGGACATCAATCATTGTAATAACCCAGCACACGATTTCCCTGGCTCATTTCCCATACCTTCACAGCCCTTCCTTGGCCTTGCAGGTTCTTCAGGCTTTCTTGTCTGTTTTAAGCTTAGTTTCCCCTCCCCAGCCTCAGGCAGCCTCCCTGTCCCACAGCCAGGCCACCATCCCTCTTCTCCCCATTTCCCTGAGCTTTATAGAATCCCTAAGGTTGGAAAAGCCCTTTAAGATCATCGAGCCCAGTTTTGTGCCTTTGGGAGCCTTCCCCGCGTGTTAAAACCAGCACCACAACCCTTCCTCCTGTTTTCAGGACATTTTTTAGCAGATGCTTTAATTCCTGGAGGAAACTTCAGGCATCAGCAGCCGCTGTCCCCAAGTGCCACCACCCCCAGACAGGCCAACCCCCCTCCCCAGCTGCTGCTGCTCCCGGGGCCACGACACATCCTGCGTCAGCAGCGCTGGATAAACACGGCCTGGGAGCACTGAGGAGCTCAGGGCAGTGCCAGGCACCGAGTGCCCGGCAGTGCAGGGTGTCCCTGAGCACCCGGTGGCACGTGGTGTCCCTGTGGCTCCCCACTGTCCCCTCGGTCACCCAGCTCTGGGTGGCACCAAGGCTCCAGCCCTCTGAGAGCTTCCCGGTGCTGCTGGGAGCAGAGAAGCAGCAGCACAAAGGGCAGGATGTTTCCTGGTGACATGTGGGGGGAGCTCAGCCTGGGAGGGGTTAAGTGAGGAACAGAGGGCACAAAAATACAGCAGAAACAGCCACCAAAGGCAACAGCAGCATTCTGGGCTCTGGGCAGGTGGTCTCAAAGTGTCCCTGTAACATCACGGAGTGCTGGGCTGGGAAAGGAGGCTGGCACGATGTCAGGGACATGCTGAGCTCACCCACCCACTGCCACAGCACTTCCTTGGCACACAGGAATGCAGATTCCTGCCTCAGGGATGTGCTGAGCTCACCCCCCTGCTGTCAGGACCTTCCTGGGCACAGGGGAAGACAGGCCCCTGCCCCAGGGAGCTCAGCTGCCACCCCAGGACAGGGGACACTTCTGGGGAGAAGCACGGAAGAGACTCAGGATGGGACCAGCAGTCCCTGCCACCATCACCTCGGGGGTCCAGGCACCAAGGGTGTGATGTCCTACACCCACCTGAAGGACCAGTGACAGCACAGACTCCCACTTCTCTCATTCCCAAGATCCCAGTGGATGAGGAGACACCCACAGCAGCGCCTGGGAGCACTGTGAGCCCTGCCAGCTCTACAGCACCATTCAGACAGAAGCTTGGCAGGGAAAGGCAGCAGAAGGATGAGCAGGGTCCCACAGAAACAGTCCCCAGCACTGTGACCCACCCCCAGAGCCACCACCAAGCACCATTCCCATTTCTTGCCCCTCACCAGACTGGGGAATGCTTCAGGAGCAGCAGTAGGTATTTAGCAGAGCTATTAAACCTTCTTAAAAGGCAGACAAGGACTTCTGGGAAAGCTGGGAAACACCCAGGTGGCCCCAGTGGAGACAATTCCCATCCGGCAGCAGAGCGTGATTGATTTAAAGGGATCCCGCAGGAACCAGTGAGGAGACCACAATAATATGATTAATATTAATATTATTAATAATAATTAGAGTTCTGACAGATTGCTACAGTTCTAGGCTACACTTTGGTGACCACGTCTGGTGGTCTGTCCTGGGCTGGCCCCTCTCCTTTGGGATGGGGAGGGGAGACCCCCACCCTGTTGCTCTGGAGTCCCACACACCCCGGAGCCTTCTGGCCTTTCCTCAGGAGGCAGAAAGCCCCGGCACTGAGGAGGGAAAGGCCCACCAGGACCACGAGCAGAGCCAGCGAGCCAGTGCCCTTGGGCTGTGGACAGAGCCACTGGGGAGAGCTGGTGATCCTGGCCGAGACGTTCCGGCCGTGGTCCTGGAAGGAGCACTGGGCATCGCCCAGGTCCTGCACGGCCACGCCGGCCGCGTGCAGAGAGTCCAGCCAGCCCAGAGAGCAGCAGCTGAAGGGGTTCCCGGCCAGGGACACCTCCCTCAGGCTGTGGGACCAGCTCGTGAGTTTTCCCAAGGTCTGCAGGCTGTTATTCCGAACGTCCAGGCTTTCCAGCGGGGAGCAGGACAGACCTGCAGGCAAAAGGCTCAGACGGTTCCCGGCGAGGTCCAGCACTCGGAGCGCGCCCAGGCAGGGCAGTGCTGCCCTGCTCTCATCCATCTGGTTGCCCCTCAGAGAGAGTTCCTGCAGGGAGACCTCCAGCCCCCCCAGGGCCCCCGTGGGCACAGACAAGTCCCTGTTCCCTGACAGGTCCAGGGAGAGCAGCGGGGTCCTGTTGAAGGCGTGGGGGTGCAGCCTGGTGATGTTGTTCTCGCGGAGGCTGAGGTGCTTCAAGCGAGGCACGTTGTAGAAGGGGGTGCAGGTGTGTCCAGGGGCTGGAACGTGAGCCCCTCCTCCCAAATCCCCTCCCTGGTCACTTCCCTGGCTCTCGCAAGGCTGGAGGTTGTTGGAGCCCAGATCCATGGTTTCCAGCTGAGGCAGGGAATCGAAGAACCAGCGTGGCAGCACTCGGAGGGCATTGCTGTGGAGGTCCAGGGAGCGCACGGAGAGCTCAGTGTGCTCTGCTGGAGCAGGAGTGGGGCCAGCAGGCTCTGTGCCGTTGGTGAGAGACTCCCTGGTCACCTCCTGGAGACAGTTCATAGCCAGGCTGAGGCTGTGCAGGGAGCCCAGGCTCTGGAGGAAGGTGAATGGGAACAGCTCCAGGCGGTTATTGCTGAGGTCCAAGTCAGCCACGTGTGTCAGAGCGGCCGTGGGACGCACGGTCCTGTTGAACCTCCCCATCTCCTTGTAGGGCAGGACAAAGTCCTCCAGACGGTGTGAGCCTGGGAGCAGGGAAGCAATAAGGTTGTTGGAGAGGTTTAAGTGTGTGAGATCACGGACTTTGGGGAGCTCTGGGAAATAGAGGAGTCTGTTATGGCTCAAGTCGAGCACTTGGAGCAGGTAGGGCTCCTCTCCCTCCTCGGAGGTGAAGAGCTCCAGGGCGTTGTGGCTGAGGTTTAAAACTCGCAGCTGCGTGAGGCTGAAGCCAGAGATACAGTGGATGGAGTTCAAAGCCAAGTTTACCACCTCCAGCTCTTGCAGAGGCTGGAAAGCTCCCTCCTGGATTTCCATGACATAGCTGTTGCTGAGATCGAGCTGTCGCAGCCCTGGAGTGCCCTGGAAGGTCCCTGCCAGCAGCTTGGTCATCTTGTTCCCAGAGAGATCCAGCACCCTGAGGCTGGTGAGGTTGCTGATGTACCAACCTGCCATGTGGCTCTCCAGGTTATTCCCTGACAGGTCCAGGACCTCTATATTCCTGAGCACACGGAAGGCTTCCCCATTAGCCAAGAAATTCCGGTCCAGGTGGTTCGATCCCAGGAGGAGCGAGCGCAGCCGGGGCAGCTGAGCCAGGGCGGTGGCTGACACGGCTTCCAGCTGGTTGAAGCACATATCCAAGTACTCCAGCTGCCCAAATCCTGGCATGGAGCTGTCTGACAGGTTTTGGATGAAGTTGCTGGAGAGTTCAAGGTGCTTAATTCCTTGGCCAAGCTCCTTGGGAAAGTTCTGCAGGCCGACTCCTTTGCAGGACACCTTTGTGGGGCTCTGTGGAGAGACAGGAGAGCTGTGAGAAGGAGGGGGGGCTACAAACCACATCTCTGTCCAAGCCAGTTGCTGTCTGGGAATGAGCAAGTGGAAATGAGGACTGTTCCCTCTTCCCATGCCCAATTGGTCCAAAGCATCCCTGTTTAGGTAAAGTGCTGTGGTGGGCTCCACCTTCCTTCTCGCTCCAAACTGGTTTCCTCTGGAATTGAAAGCCTGGATGGGGAGCAGCTGATTTCTCTCTGGGGAGGAGAGAAACCAGCTGTTCCCCATCCAGGCTCCTAATTGCCTTGCTAACATCCATGGCAGCTGTTGGAATCCCTGTGCTCCATCCTGCCTTTGAGTATCCTGGGAACAGCAGGGACATGGGAACAGCTGGGTGCTGGCATCAACTTGCAGGAGACTGGTTCAGAGACAGAAACAGAGGAGAGGCTGGGAAGGTTAAGGAGATGGGAGCTGGAAGGAGGAGAGAGCCATGGGGAGGAGGGATGCTCACAGCCCCAGTGATGCTGCTGGGGCCATCCCAGCCCAGGTGCTCCTGGGAAAACAGCCTTACCTGCTGGCAGGTCATGGACCTGGGCCTCGAATCCGTGCTAGACTGGGCTCTGAGGATGGATGGGAGCAGCCAGAGCAGCAAACATCCCCTTTCAGCCAAGAGCATGTTGGGCTGCGGGCGCTGCCAGCCCCGTGCCGCTCCTCCGGCGCTCTCCGGCAAGCTGGGCAGGAGCCAGGCTCTGTATAAATAGGCTTCAGGATGGGATGGGGGAAGGAGATAAGGCATGTGGGTGTTCGTAGCTACGGAAGTGGGAAAAGAAAGACATAAGCCTGAAGAGGGGGAAAAACAGTGCAGAAAGCTCCGTGGGGAAGGGAAAGAGAAACGGCGGGATGGGAGGAGGGCGCTCAGGTGATCGGGGTGACAGAGTGACATCAAACGCCAGGAGGCAGAAGTGGCACTTGGGAGAGACGAGAGCGTTTGGGGAGTTCCCCCGAGCAACTTCCCTGTGCCAGGGACGGGCTGTGCCCTGTGCCAGCTCCTGTTGGGCAGCTGATGCCGAGGGCACCGGGAGCAGCCTGCGAGGGCTCCGTGGCCACCCTGAGCCAGGGACTGAGCTCCCGGCTGTGGCCCTCGGACATCACCGTGGGATTCCCGGCATCCCTGGGCCGCAGGTGAGCCCATCACACCGAGAAATTCCCCTCCCCAGCTGCCACAGCCCAGCCCGAGGGACTGTCCTGCAGCACCTGCCCCTCCTCGGGCTCCCTGGGGCTCAGCACTGCTTCCCAGCGGGATGTGCAGAGCTGGCATCCCCCTCCTCCTCCTCCTCTTCCTCCCCAGAGTCTGCTGTGCTACCAGTGCTCCTCATGTCCCCACCAGGACGGCTGCCGGGTTCCCTCCTCACCCAGGGCAGGAACCAGATGGGAATTGTCCCTGTGGCAGCTCCAGGTGGGATCTGGGCACCCAAAGCTGCACCCCACACACAGGGACTTTTTTTCTGGTTGGCATCTCCGTGTCCCTGTGCCACCCAGTGCTGATACACTCCCTGGGGATGTGTGAAGCTCCTCGTGCTTCACAGGGTGTTCTCCAAAATGCAGGTTTGGGTTTTTGGCCCAGTGTGGCCAATTCCATCCGAAGGAGCAGCTCCAGGCTGTCAGGGGTTACCCAGGGATGTGGAGTTTCAGCTGTGGAGCTCATGCTCTAGTCCTAGAGCTGTCTGGCAGGAAAAAGAACAATTACATAGACACAAACCACAGAAATAAACACACACAGATAATATGTATATATAACTACCCATACACATCCGGAAGCAGCAGCAGCCTGGCTTCTGCTGTGGCTGCCCCTCACCTTCTGAGGAGCCAGTGTGGTGCAGGACACTTTGTCATGTCAGGATGTGGTTGAGCCTGGGGCAGGACCAAGGTCCCCAGCAGGCAGGACAGGGTACAGCCCCCCCGAGGCCAGGGCTGGTGTCCTGGGCTGATGTCCTGGGGTGATGGAGCTGAGGCAGCTGAGAGCACACAGCACATCTGTGCAGATGTGAGACCCTGCCAGGGAAACACCGACCTCTGGATGAACCCTCGGCCCTCATCTCCCACCAGCAGCGAGTGTGGAGCCCCAAAAGAGGAACTGGCCCTGGTGCATCCGGCCCCAGCCTCGCCCGGGGAACCCCGGCTGCTCCTCCTGCACCCCCAATTGCTGGGCATGGGTCTGCACAGCCCATGGAACCATCTGAAAAGTCCCTTATTCTGTGGAGAATCCCTGGGCATTCGCATCCCAAGGCTGTGAACTCCCTTTGCAGGAGCACTGGGTGTGGACAAGAACCAGCTGAGGCACCAGCAAACACTCAGGGGCTTTTGTGGGATTGTGATAAAGGCAGAGTGAACCTCACAACACGATGGGAGAGACCTGCTCCTGAAAACCCAGGGTATCCAATGCTTCTTGTCCTTCCTGCCCTCCATGCTGGCTGCCAGGGCTCCAGAGGGGTCAGCACAGGTCTTCAAAGGATGTGAGGATTAAGCAGCAGGACACAAGTGTGGAGGAAGAGAGGATAAATCCCCCTGCCCACGTCACAGCCATGGGTGACAGATGCTCCCAGCCCAGGCATTTGGGAGGCAGAAGGTACCTGGTTACCCAAGTCCATCGGATCTGGGCTTCTTTCTGTGCATTCCCCTGATGCCAAGAGCAGGAAGGTGAATCCTGAGCAGCTCTGAGCCCAGCGAGGGGATGGTGCCTCTCACACCCCCAAAGCATGGAAATGCTTCACATTCCCTCTCCCATCACACGAGCACAGCCAACACTCTGCTGTGGCTGTGCAGACCTTCCATGGAAGCTCCTGGTGTGGCTGGCAAAGGACACCCCGCTGGGAACACCAAGAGCAGGAAAAAGCTTTACTTGCCAAGGCCACCTGCAGTCAGCTGTTCTCTGCTCTCCAACTCAGCCACTGAGCTCACACTTCTGTGTAGTGAGCATGAAAAAAAGCCTGTTAACACATTCCATGCAGGAATCACTCCCTTCTGCTCTCCTCCTCCATCCCAGGGAGGGAACAGTGGTGTGGGGCTTTTATGGAGAGATTCTCCCTCTGCCTCCCCCTGCCAGCAGCCACGGAGCACATCCCAGATCCTGCCAGTGGGGGACAAGGAATGCAAACTCCATCCACAGCTCTCCCAAAGCCCCTGTTATTTATGCCTGCCCCCAGCCTTGCTGCTCAGGCCTGTTCTAAAGCAATTCTGTTAACGATTTGCTTAATGTTCTCACTATACACAGTTGTCCCCCTTCATTCTTGTCAGGGGAACATGTCCTTCTTAATCCATTTTAAAGGAAATAAACCACAGAATCCAGAGAGGAGCCCTCAAGGCTCTTGCCCGTCCAACATGTTGAGGCTGAAGGGAGGAGAACCCACTAAAAAGCAAGAGCAGCCCATTTGTCACGCAGTTGTTTTACAAACTGCAGGGCCCCTGTGAATAGTGAGGCCGCGGCCAACGCCGGGAGCCCCCGAGGAATATTTATCTCCCAATAACTGCAACACTTGGCAAAGGAGATCACTCACTACGGACAAGTGATGGAGCCAGGAATGCTTCAGGCAGGGCAGACACTCCCGTGGCCACAGCAGTGCTGGGACACGTCCCTGCCACGTCCCTGCAGGTGACCAGGGCTGAGCCACCTCTGCTTGGAACTGGAGCCAACACCGAGATCATGGAATCACAGGATGGTTTGAGCTGGGAGGCACCTTAAAGCTCATCTCATTCCACCCCCTGCCATGGGCAGGGACACCTTCCACCAGCCCAGGTTGCTCCAAGCCCTGTCCAACCTGGCCTTGGACACTTCCAGGGATGGGGCAGCCACAGCTTCTCTGGGCAACCTGTGCCAGGGCCTCCCCATCCTCACAGGGAACAATTTCCTAACCCTGCTCTTTGGCAGTGGGAAGCCATTCCTCCTCACCCTGTCACTCCACCCCTTATCTAGAGTCCCTCTCCAGCTCTCTCAGAGCTCCTTTAGGCACTGGAAGGGGCTCTGAGCTCTCCCCAAAACCTTCCCTTCTCCAGGCTGAAGATGCCAGTTTGGGACTTCTCTCACTTGCTACAAAGGCTGCAACTTCACTCCCCTCTTGAAAGCAAAAACAGGCTCTGAAAAGAAATGCAGGGAAACAAAACCCCAACCCAGAGGAGCACGAGCCAAAGGCTGACACAACAGAGCAATTTGTGCTCCGGCCTCTCCTCAGCTCCAGCACATCTTATGGCTTTAGGTCTCCCCAGCTGAGGGGAGGTAACGGGAGAGAGTTGCTCAAGAAGCCAAAAGAAACAATAGTGTCCCAGCTCTTCTATTAGTCACCAGAAATCGAGTTATGACTAGACTCAGCAGGGCTCAGAGAAAAGAAAAAGTGGTGACTTCATGCTGGACCAGATTTTAAAACACAATTATTTTTTTTCTTTGCTAGAGACTCCATCACCACTTACTTGAGGTAGAAGGGTGCCAAGAGGAAAGGGGTGGGAAGAGGAAGGCTAAAAACTACATCTAAAATCAGGACAGTTGTTATTAAAACAGAAAAAAAAAAAATAAATTTCCTGTTTGAATATTTTATTCTTAAACATGACAAACTTCCTCCGAGTGTTCTCACAAGTACTTGTGTCTGCTCTACGTGGCTCGGTGAAGCCTGTAGAAATGTGTTCTGGTTTGCAAAATATTAATTAAAAAGGACAAAACAAAACCAAAACCAAACAAAACAAAAAAAAACCAAACAACCCCAAAACAAAATACCCCCAACCAATGAGAACGTGCTGTAACAGCAGCAGTACTTTAAGGCAGCCCCCGGTGGGGCGAAGTTACCTCTGGGGTAAGGGCAGGAGCTGAAAGGAGCAGAGGCCTGGACCCGGGAACCGGTGTTTTCTTTGGGATTTGGTGGTTTCTGGAATGTGGAGGCAGTTTCCTATCTGCTAAGCCTGCTCTAGTAAGGATTCCTCTTCCTCTCGCACTTCCTGCTTTTGCTTCCAAGCTCTGGGAAGAGGCACTTCCTCGCCCGCGCTCCTGAGGATGAATGTAAACACCACGACCCTGTCTCACCCACCTCCCTCCGCACCCGCGGCCGTTCCAGTTCCCTGTGGGAAGGCAGGAAACCAGCGACCCCCTTCCTTGCTCTCGTTAGTGTGCAGAAGCAGGAGTGCCTGGCTGGGATAATTGGGACAGGAGTCTGGCTGCTCCCGCTACCGCCTGGGATGCTCTTGCTAGTGCAACATAAAAGCAGAGACCCACAGCTCTCCCAACAAGCCTCGTGTGAAGATCACAGAGCAGAGTATCAGTGCAGTAATACTTGAAATACTGAGACAAGGCAGACACAACAGCCTTTCTTCCTCACAATGCTTTTGCAACCAGCTTTTTTTTTTTTGCTTTTTTTTTTGATCCAAGTCTCCACGCAAGTCACAGAGGACAATTGTGCTTCCTGCATTCACATATAGGAATAAATAGCTCTGGATCAGTTTTCTTTACGGCCGGATTACAGAACCCCCTGAAATACTGATACGCTTATGAACAGCAGCACTGTGCAGTTCTGTGAGTATCCTTGGCCATGCCAAGTTCCTCTAGGATGCTGGTGCATCTCCCAGGCGTATGGCCCCAAAGAAAGTTGTGTGCTTGCTCATGTTGATGGAGATGTCAGCATGGACCATTTTCACAGCGATCTTCTGCCTGGCCTTGAGGAGGCAGACCCCGGCTGTGTAGCAGGTATTGAAGTTGGTCTTGCCGGTCTCAATACTCCGAGTGCATTGCAGAAAGGGCTTTTCATCCACCACCACCTCATAGCTGGCAAAATCTGTGAAGTTTATGTAGTATACCTGATGTGAAGCAGGGAGAAGAAAGGTGTTAGGGAGGGGACTGGTGCACGGGGAGCAAGTCCACATTCCCGTCGGTGTTCCCTCACTAAGGAGCCCGTCCTTGGCTCTGGCACACCTGTACTCACGGGAGGTTGGCTTGTGGGAGGCAGAAGAACCCCAAGCCAACCAGGAAACTCTTGTATTCCGCTTCAGACTAAGCATGCAAGAATCCATGAATCCATGTGTCTGAGGCTGAGCTACAAATCCTGCTCACTACAGGGAAAATGACCTGCACAGGCCCCGGTGCAGAGCTGTGCAGAGCACCCTGTGTGCTACAAACAGCTTCTCATCCCACAGACAGACAGACACATTTGACTGAAGGCCTCTTGCACTTACCTGGCCAGTCCTGCTGCCCGGTCCCATGAGCCTCCTTTAGTGGTGACATCAGAACTGCCCTAAGGTGTACTGGGAGCTGCCTCCTGGGTAACTGGACTCGAGGTGCTTCCAGAGGCACAAGCTATTCCAGGGAAAGCGCTCTCCCCACCTCCACAGCTTGGAAGGAAATCACCCTACAGCGTTCCCACTGATTTAACTTCCAGGTCTAGTACTCAAGGCCCTGTGACTCAAATATCCCTTACTTAACCCTCTCCCACACTGATTCCAAAGAACTGCATGAGGAAGACCTGTCCAAGGAGAAGTCAGTCCCAGGGAGCTGCTCCTTCTTGAGAGAGGAAATCCAGCCAGTTTGGAGGAATCTGATAATTCTTGCTAGTCTACACTCTGTGACCTCAGGAACTGCACAAGATTGAATCCCTTTTTTCGCTGATGGGCCACAAATGACAAGCCTTCAGAGGCCAAACACTGTGGCAGCAATTAGCATTAGGCACTTGGGAAACAACTACACTTTGGCCCCTGTGGAGTTACTTTTCCTGTCCCCATCCAAATCAGACACGTCAGCAGTTCCATGGAAGAGCATCTGACATCCACAGCCCACTTTATCCGACTTGGTAAAGTCCCAGTGGAGCTGCCAACTGAACAGGAGTGATATTAGAAACATGGAGGAGGGTGGTTGTAGCTGTCACTGGGCTGGAGTTTGGCCAAACCACGTGGGCTGAGAGTCCTGTGCTTGCAGAGAGCGACGTGGCTTCGAAATGACCACGAAGTGCCTGGGGTTGGGTCTTACATATCTTCTAAAGCACAGAGCGCAGCATCCTGTCTGCAGGGAGGTTTGGGAGGGCTGGAGGGGGACTGCACAGCGAACTGGAGGATGACCCAAGGGCACTGGTGGGTGTGGGATGGGGATAACTAATGTCTTGAGGGCGCTGTCCCAGCGAAACACGTGTGAAACCACGTCCTCCTGAGCACACCCCCGGAGCTGAAGCGGTTACAAGGACACACAAGCTGTTGGCATTTGGTAGTTGTCTGGAGCCCTCTCGTGGTTCATGCAAGGCTTCCATTGGAACACAAGAATAGGAGTTAGCCTAGGACCGTACTCACTTCTACCTGACTATAGATGAAGTATGTGCCGTCCACCAGTACCTCCAGCTCCCCACTGCGGGCATGCAGCTTAAACACCTTGGGGTTCATAGTGATGCGAGACCAGTCATTGAGGACTCCACCTGAAAGATCTCAGTATGAGAAAACGGCAGTCACTCAGTACCTGTCAGAGGAAAAGCGCGGGAGCACAAAAATACAGTCACACTGCGGGGGTCACACAGTCCAAAGTCAAGGAATTCAGTGGGACAATCCCAGAATTCAACGCCAGGGTGTGACAGCCAGGACTCCTCTCTAGCTCTGACCACACTGCCACTTGCTGGGGACACTGATTTCCTGCAGTGAACAGCATGACTGGGGGTCAACTCTCCCTGCCCTCCTTGTTCTCCTCATCCTCAAAAACGGGGTCACACGACTGATTTTAATTCTGGTGTTCCTTGACTTCCCCATCCCTGACTTTGCCACCAGCATTAACTTAACAAACACTTTGTTGTTCCATTTCCAAGATTTTTAAAAGCCAAAATAACAACAAAGTAGGAGACTGCATCATGTCACACCACAGTAACCCCTAACTGGGGTCCCTCCACACTCTTTTTTGTTTCTTTTCTTTATATACTTGAAAACTATTCCTATACCAGCTTGGCTTCATCACATTCTTTGTGCATTACTAGGTGGGATGTATTGGGTATCTTTTTGGAGTGCATCCCCTGCAAGCTGAAATGTGGTGAGTAGGAATAATCAGGAAATTTGCTCCAAAAAGTCATTCTGGAGCTGGACTGCAACAGCACTCATGGACTCAAAAGGTATCAGAAGACTTCTACATGTCAACCCTCTCTGTTTCCTATCCTCCCCCCCATTAAAAAAATAAATAAAATGAAGGAAGAACAGTACAAAATAGTGCAAGGGACCAAAAGGCCAGAGATTTATGGATTCACCACCCAGTCCACTGGCACTGGGATAACTGCCAACACGAGCAGAGCTCTGCTCCCTGGATGGACGCAGGGGACAGTCTTTGCTGTGAGCCCTGAACTGAACCATCCTCTGTAGGTGCCTCAGTTTATCAGATCCCACTCTTTTCCTCCCTCTCCACTCCCTGCCCCCTGTCTGAGCCTGCCAGGCTGCAGCTGGACAGAATTCCTGGCTCACAGCACCAGATTGTTCCCCAGCAGCAGGGAAGGACACTCACAGGGCATTCCCACTCTTGGACAGCAGCATACCCTCTGTAAACCCTCAGCATCCCCAGCAATAAAGGGATCATTGCTTTCTGAGTGCAAGCAAATGGCATCTTTTCCCTCATATTGTTCCTGGGAACAGGTGGTTTCCTTTGAGTTTTGGGGGGCTGGAAGCACACTGCCTTATCCACGAGAAATTCCAGCTCCCACTCTCATGGCTGCTGAGGGAGAAGCTGCCCTCCCATCCAGCTCTCCTCATCCCACGGGTGAGGCAGGAATTCATGGACAGGGGTCCTGCAGCCCCATCCTGCTGCCCCCACCCTTGGGAGTCTGGGATAAGGGGACATGTCCCAGGGCTGTTTGTGCTCCCCAGGGAGCTGCACAAGGGGACTCGGGAAGGGGACAACACATCCAGCTCCTCTCCAGCACAGCCAGAGCAGGGAGGCAGCAGGAGCTGGAGGAGAACCTGGATGGGGTTTCAGGCAGCAGGAGGAGAGCAAGGAGCTGCCTGTGGATGTGAAATACCTTGGCAGGGCTTGGGATAATGGTCTAAAGGCTGTTGGTGGGGATGGAGATGCTCAAGGATGCCAGGAAGGGCTCAAGGATGGCCTGGAATCCTTCATGTCCTCACACCACTGTGCCTTCCCCTGCCTTAAATGACTGGGACACATGTGATAATGGGGATGAGGCAGGACAAGGATATGCTGAGGGATTCAGAGGGAATGGGGGAGTGAAGGTTGGCCATTGAGGGGCTGGGGAACACTGGTGGGACAACAGCAGGTTGGAGGAGGCCCAAAATGAACCTGGAGGTCAGGGAGATTCAGTGGGACAGAATTACTGGGACATACAGGATAGGGATCACCTAGGAGATAGACAGGAGCTCAGGGGAAATGGGAAGGAGACTCTTCCCAGGGGGTCTGGGCATGGGAATTGGACTGTCCTGGGGGATAACACCAGGGAAAATCTGGGGCTGTGTTATGGGATGGACTGAGACCTAGATACGAGGCTATGGGTGCAGGGAAAATCTGGGAGCCCTGTTATGGGATGGAATTAGACCCAGGTACGAGCCCATGGGTGCAGGATTGGCCCTTTCCAGCAACCACCAATATCAAGAGATCCTTACCATTCTTCACTTGGATTGCTGAGCCTTGGCCTTGAAGGTGGACCACAGCTGGCTGCAAACACCAAACACAGCATTAGCAAATGCAGCCAGGAAATGTTTACAAAAACCCCTCCCAAAAACCCCTCCCAAGGCCGGGCTTTTTCCCAGGAAGATCAACCCACCTGGGTGTCTCTGGAGCCGGCCTTGTCTGTGGCACCTGCAAAAGGCAATTTCACATCATTGAAGAAGAGGGTTGAGTGAAGAATGCCACAAATAAAACTTCTCTTACCCCATAATAACCATTACATCTCCACAGAAATAAAACTTCTCTTACCCCATAGTAACCATTAACCCCCCCCTTAACAGGGGGGAGGACAGCACCACAAGTACGGGGTGCAGGCAACATTAAAAGATATAAATATTAGAAAATATAAAAAATACATAAAGAACATCCCACATTCCCCCATTTCTGTCACCAAAATCAAAAGTTCAACTGTTATTCAACCAGCTTCCACTGGAAGGAAAAATTGCACAACCCTTTTCCTGCTCTGTAGTGGCCAAAAGCCTCTTGGCTGCCAAGATGACAAGTTTCCCTCTGCAGTAGCTCAGGTCATTCATTGCATCCCAGCTCCACACTGAAATCTGCCCCCTCCAGGAGCCAAATTAAGGAGGAGATGCCTGTGGCAGGATGCTGGAGCTGAGACCTCCTGCTGCTCCTGCCTCTGCTCAGGCAATTAAGGATCACAGAACCCCAGAAATCCAGAGTGGTTTGAGTTGGAAGGGATCTTAAAGAGCATCCAGTTCCAACCCACTGCTGTGGGCAGGGACACCTTCCACAATTTCTGAGATAAAAACTGAGAAGTCTCCAGGTTTTCTCTTGAACCATGTGAGTTACAGGGTAATAGCTCTGACATCTCTGGAGATGTGTTTATTAATATTAAACTGCCCATGTATATATAACAAACATTGCTGATGGGAATGTTAGGAAACTATCCTGCATTTTAAGCAGTTATTAAATTCACAGATTTCAGCAAAATAATCACCACCTGACTCTGTGGAGAAATAATGTGGTGCAGATACAAGGACATAGAGAAAAATGGATCCAAGAACTGCAGGAGAAAAACATTTTTCTCTGGATGGTAGGGGAGGGAAGGGAAGGTAGGAATGGGAATCTGCTGTGGTTCCTGCCTTCTGGTTTGGGTGGGAAGGCACCTTAAAGCTCATCTTGTACCCTCTTGCCACCTTCCACTAGACCAGGTTGCTCCAAGCCCCATCCAACCTGACCCAGGACACCCGAGTGCTGCTCCAGGATGCTGCTCCACCACACCCAGGCACTCCTCAGCGGGAACATGGAGCCCTTTAATTCCCACGTGGCACCTCCTGCATTGCCAGCGTCCCCAGCTCGGAGCAGGGGAGGGACAGAGCTCTCACCTGAGGGGCCCTGCAGTCCTGGTGGTCCCTGAGGGCCCGGCGGGCCAGGGGGGCCGGGCGGTCCCATGACGGTTGTGCCGGGAATCCCGGGGATGCCGGGAATGCCGGGGGGACCCTGCGGCCCGGGAGGACCTGGTGGCCCTTGGGGACCATTGGGCCCTGGAGGACCAGCCTTCTTTCCTGCAAAACACAAGGTCAGGTGTTACCTTCTGCACGTGGGGTGGGGTGGGACCTGCAGGAACTAGCAGACCGGGAACGCCCTCCGGGGCAGCCACGTCCCTGCGGCTCTGGGATGCTCTCTGGATAGTCAGGATGCCAAGGCTGGAGTGTTAAAGTCCAGATGAACCACTCCACAGTTTCTCTTTCCATCTCCTGATGGAAAACAGTGGAAGTCTTCCCTACCTGTTACATAATAGGATTAGGAGATGATCCCCATGGCTTGGTCTCCTCCAGAGGGCAGTTCAGAGCTGAGCTCCAGCGTTGCTGGAGGAACCCCTGTGCTGCTTGGGACTCAATTAAATATTTTGGGCTCTGGATGGAGGGGTAAGGGAAGGACTAACCCCACCACGAAGATGGAAGCACTGGAAAATTGTTGCAGTCATGGAATCACAGGATGGCTTGGGTTGGAAGGGACCTTAAAGACCATCCATTTCCACACCCTGCCCCGTCCAACCTGGCCTCGGACACTTCCAGGGATGGGGCAGTCACAGCTTCTCTGGGCAACCTGTGCCAGTATTTTATCAACCTCATGGTAAAAACCTTCTTCCTTAAAATGATCCTCAAACACACCATGTGGCTCCAGGAAGAGAAACGGCACAACCACATCAGGAACTACTCATACAAACACACAGTGGACTGAAACCAGGTCTGCAGGGAAAGCTTGGCTTGTCCTCAGCTGATTTTCCAGGTCCCCAACAAAAATGATGTTCTTTTGATGTAGTTCTTAAGGTGCCAGTTTGTAACAGCTTTCATGCCAAAGAGCACAAATGGAGCAAAATCACTGCAATTGCTGCCACAAGGTCCCCAGTAGGACAGAATTAAACACTTTACAACATGACAGCAGCAGTTGGGATATGAAATTATGGTTATTGGAATAGTTTTCAAGTAGATTTATGTACTTGTTTCTCGACTAATATCCATCTTTGTAATGGGATAAAACTATAAGGAGAAATCCATCTATTTTAGTTAGGATGGGTGGAAAGCTTTAGGTGGCCATTAGCCAGGAACATGGGCACGTGGACATCAGTGTGGGACAACTGTGTGGGTAATTTAAACATCCAGAAAACTAAGTTAAAGTAAGCAGAGGTGAGTGAAATAAGACTGGTATCCAAAAAAAGGGGAAGGGGGAGGTTTAAGGGAACAAATCTCCACAGCAATACCTCTGTCCAGATCAGCAGCCATGACTTCCAATCCAAGCTGGTCACAATCCAGCCTTCCCCTAATCCAGCGATTTTCTTCCTTGGGCTGCTGATGTGCCTTGGAATTGATCACCCTGAATCACACCCATCACCTCTCTCCCCTAAAACACACTGAACTCCTCTCACTCACATCCCCCCGATCCAGGACATCCCAGGGGAGGATTGATGTGCGGGAGTCGGGAATGCTGCTGCTGTCACTCCTGGCTCTCCTTCCCAAGAGGGATACAAATTACAGCTGGTTTAACTCATCTGCCTCAGAAGTCTGGTCTGCTACTAAGGGAGCTGCTGGTTGAGCAGTGAGACAATTGCACATCCCACATTTTCTGTGCGTTCCCCTCCTTCAAGTCACTTCAACTATTTCTCTGCATTAACAAATCTCACTTGTTAAACTCACAAGGCAAAAGATACCTGATTTATTTGTCTGAGGGGACTCCAGTCCCCCTATTAGCTCTCCAGGGAGGGGGTCTCAGCACCCAAATCCCATCCTGCCAAGCACCATCCTGGTGCCTGTGCCCACATACCCTCTGAAACTCAGAGCAGGAAAAACCAGGGAGTTCTCCTTAATCCTCGCCCAGCAAACAATAAACTGTAACTCCAGAAAGAATTAAATGTGACAATACCATAAAATTGAACTATTTTATACAGCTGTATATAATACAGCTGTAGGAGATCTCCCTGCCCCTCTGGAATTGCTCTGAACGCCACAGCCATCAGTTGTTATTAGCTGGGCTGATTTAATGTGGGTTGAGCTCTGTTAGGACAAACTCCTCCAACATAAAATTTTATGCTGCTTCTGAGAGTCAGTACAAATGAAGCCTTTAACTGTGGCCTGCTTCCACCTCTCAGCTGTGGATCTGGAGTTTGCATCCAAGGATTAAAGTAATTTGATGTGTTACTACAGTAGGACAGACATGGAAAGCTCGGCTGCTCCCGCTGTTGATGGTGGGGATGGTGGGCTGGAGCAGAAAGGGCTCTTAAGGGACACAGGAAATTGCTGAACAACTGACTCTTCTGTCACTTAAATACACATTAGCTACAACAGGTAGTAAGCAGAGAGTTGCCATTGCAGCTGTCAGTGCTTGGGTAGGAGCACCACGTGCTGCTCACACAGCGGGCGAGCCCCTCGCTGAGCTGAGCTCCCCTTGAGACACCACAACCTCCAGTTACACACACCTACAACCTGTTGTGAGCTTTTAAAGCACTCCCAGAAGTGTTTGGATGGTCACAAGGGGCAAAACCAGGTCACTGACTGCGTTTCCCTGGAATTGAGACTGCAGCACATTTATGAGGAAAAGCTGACAGAGCAACTCGGATCTCGGGACTCACTCAAGCTCCTGGTAGTGTGTGACCATAAGTGTTCCCCAGGAGCCCTACAGAGACAAGGATGGCATCAGCAATCCAAGAAACACAGGGCTGCCTCCTGAATAACCCAAATCCCAACAATCCACCAACAGGTGTCAGGAAAAGTGGGATGCAAAGTGTGTCTATGATGAGTTTGGTGGGTCTGAAGGGGACTCCAGGCTGCTGGTTGGCAGGATTGGGATGAAAGCCAAGGCTGCCAAACAGCAAGTGGCTCCTAATGCTGGTTCATGACTCAATTCCACCCTACTCTAATTAAACCATCTTCAGGATTACTTTCATACAACATAATTAACTTCCTTCGGTGTTTAGGGAAGTTTTAAGGGCATTGTGGGTGTTATCCCTGCCCTTCTTGGATCTGGAAGCTGCTGCTGGTTTCTCCTTTGTGCTGTCCAAAAAGAGCTCACAGCTGGGTGACAAACACAGAAAGGAAAATTAAGTTAAAACTCAAACTTACCCTTTTTCTTGTTTTTCACTGAGCTTGGACCTACAAAGGAAAAAAAGAAGAAAACTAGTGAAATTCAGGGATCATTTCAGCAGAGCAAATCCCCATTGCCATTTCATTTTCCAAGTGGACAATGGATGCATTTGTGGCCCATGAAGCTGCACTGGAATGGTCTGAGCTGAGAGCAGTAACCCAAATATCAGAGCATCACAGAGTGGTTTGGGTTGGAAGGGATCTTTAAAGATCATCTGGTCCAACTCCCTGCTGAATCCTTGTGAGCCAAGTTGTTTAAAAATAAGAATAAAATACTAAAAAAACACAAAAGCAAAGAATTGTTACGAACTGGCTGTTTTGAACAATGGGAGCCCAAAGCTCCCTAGCATGAAGAGAAAATATTTATAGTGAAGCTGAGAAACGACAGGGCTTTTTGAGCAGAGGCTGAAGTGTGAAACATGTTCCATTGCTTCCCCAAGAATTAATCACGGATGGGAATGAACTGCAAAATTCCCCAAATATTCCCATGTTGTTCATCAGTGAAATCCCTCTAAAACTCGGGTTTTAGCACATGTTGATGTCAGAAATCACCTTTAACTGAGACAGAATTATAACGAATGGAAGGTAACGAGGTTGCTTTGAGTCTGAGGTGGTGGAGAAAGACAAATTCCCAACAGAAGTGCCATTTTTCCATGGCTGGTGAGAGGGAAGATGAGAGGAGGATCAGAGAAATACCCAGCAACCTTACAGATGCCTTTTTAACAGGAATAATAATTTCCCTACATGATGCTGTTGAGTCAGGGGAAAATTATGGACTTATCTATAAAAGGCATTATCTATAAAAGACATTATCCACAAATTTTAGGAAGAAATCCTTCCCTGTGAGGGTGGGGAGGCCCTGGCACAGGTTGCCCAGAGAAACTGTGGCTGCCCCATCCCTGGAAGTGTCCAAGGCCAGATTGGACAGGGCTTGGAGCAACCTGGGCTAGTGGGAGGTGTCCCTGCCCATGGCAGGAGGTGGAATGGGATGAGGTCTAAGATCCCTTACAACCCAAACCATTCTGTGATTCTATGATTCAAAACACTATTTCTGCTAACCCACGATTTTTTTTACAATATTCACACTATTAAAACAGGCAGACAGGACAAACACATGGGTTTCTAGCAGTGCCAGGCCCAGATCTCCCCAGGAAGCCACACCGCGAGCAGACAAACTGCAAGACCTTCTACGCTGGGCAGACGAGCTCCACTTTTCCTGCCATTCCCGAGCTCCACCAGCCCTCACTGGAGGCACCAGCTGCTTAATAACACTTCCAGCGAGGAGAAAAAACCCCATCCTTTAAAAATCCACCCCCCCCTCACCCCCAGCCCAAGGCAGCGAGACGCGAGTGCAGCGCCTGTGTCTGCGCAGCCCTCGGAGTCACGAGAGTTTATTTCATGTTCTATATATCACACCATTAGCGCCACGACCAGAGTGAAAGTACAAATAGCTGCGGCCAGCCAGACACATCGGGGCTGCCTGGAACCAATTAGCTTCAAAGATGAATGGGAGGAATGAGAACCACATGGGATGGCAATGTTCACAGTCCATATTACAACACACGCATCTGTTCCAGGCACGGCAGAGAGAGATGTTACGGCCCTGCAAGTGAATCTTTCGACAAACACAGGGAATACTTCTGACACGAGGGGGGGAAAAAAAACCCCCAGCATTATGAGCCTTGGGAGCTTCTGACTCTCTGGGGTTTGCATCTGTTCGCCTCCCAATAGCAGGGGTGGGGAATTTAATTGTAGCACGGAGCTGAAGGTTTGTCTCATAGAGCAGAAGACAAAGTTTTGCTCATTTTTGCTCAAAATGGTCAATTCATGAGCTCTTGCTCAATTTAGGCTACAATGGTAATAAATTACTGAGTCTGAGAAGCTGAGGGCCACGGAAATTTCGGATCAGCGCTCCCTCAGAACAAAAGGTGCTGAGGCACGAGGCTTAAAACCTTGACTTGATGCAGATTATCCAAACACTGATGTGCAGAGGAGAAAAATTACAATTAAAAAATCCTTTCTGCCAGGGTTTCCAGAGATCAAAACCCAATATTTAAGCACTAAAGCTTGTTAAATGCTACAGTGGTTGAAAACATAAATAGTACTGTTATAATATAATGGATGCTCCATCCCTGGAAATGTCCCAGGCCAGGTTGGAGGGGGCTTGGAGCAACCTGGGCTAGTGGGAGGTGTCCCTGACCATGGCAGGGGGTGGAACTGATGGTCCCAAACCAATCTGTTAATTAAAGGTTAAATACTTACAGGTTAGGCAAGTCTTTCCTAGACTGTCCTCCTACACTGTCAATCCCACCTTACCATCCCACTCCTCCTGTGGAGAGGCTCCAGGACTGTTACCCAACCCACATTTATTTACTGTAGTTTCATGGAGGCCATTAGATGACTCCAAGGAAGGTCTTAGAGAAAACACTGTTTTCCCCACTCCAAGATGTGGATCTTGGCACAGGCACCATGTCCCTCCACTGTATCAAGAGCCTTATAAAAAAACCCAGCCACAGGACACCTACTGCTGCTCCAGAGTCTACAGATCTGCCCCCTCCTTGCAGAAGGAAGCTGGTTTGATGTGAAGAGTTCCCCCACTGATCAATGTTGCTCACTACTGCTCTCATCCCTACTCTCAATGTCTTTGCCATGGTGCCTTTGAGGACTCATTCCAGTCCTGATGGGATCTGAGAGCAATCCAAGGTCTCAGCTGCTCCCTGGCACCTCTCTGCCCTTCTTTATAGAAATAACCTTCAGTGCACCTTCCCTGTGTCATCCCCATTCCTCAAATCCCTTTACACACCCCTTAGGAACATCCTGGAGATCCAGCTCCTGGTGCTGACTGCTGGGATCAAACATGATGGCCACCCAAGCACAGTTATCCTTCTGGACTTCTACCCTTCTTCCCACTAATCCCACCTTCTCCCACCCCCTTCCACATGCTGTCTGCTCACCTTTGAGGTCAAACCACACCCCAGACCCAGGGAAGTCCATCCCCTTCTACATTTCCTGTCTTTCAGCTGAAATTAAATCTACATTTAAACCCTAATCCCTCCTTGAAGGAGCTGTCAGCTCTGTTCACTCCTTGTTTTAGCTTTGCCAGAGGGAGGGAAGTTGACCAGAGCTGTTAATACAGAAGAGGACTGGGATAGCAGAGAGGACAGGCAGGATGGCTTTGAAGGATAATAAGCATGGAATGAGGTTCAGTCACACCAAATATATAGTCCTATAAAATATATATACATGGGAAATAATAAACTGCTCTGCTGGATCATGGAGCTCCTCAGGACAACACCTGCACATGTTCAGTTGCTGTCACTCAGCCAGGTAAGGCAGAAATACAATCCTAGAATGGAAACATCTCTGGGGAAATCCTGCAGCCCCTCAGGGAGCAACGCAGCCAATCCTGATCATCCAGGGCAGAAAGGGGAATTGAAATGAGAAGAATTTCACAGAAGGGCTCCTGGGATGGTCAAGAAGTGGTCAAGTGAGCTCGACTGGTTGGCCATCAATGCTGGGAAAGGGTGGAAGCACCACTGGGAAAGGCTCTGATGATGGGCACAGAGGGAGAAGACCTGTCAGGGTTTCAAGGACAGCACTGGCACATCCTCACACGTGTGAACTGCTCCCCAAGACCATTCAGCTGGAAATGAGAAGGCTCCCAAGAAGAAGCACAGGCTTGGGAGGGGATCTTCAAGATCAGAGCAAGAAGTCACTGAGGTGACCTGGTGTCACTGCTGAAATGTCTCTCCAGAGCTCATCAGTCCTTGTGGAATGTTATTTTTGAGGTTATTTTTGCCTAACTACTGAAGCTGTCACTACTAAGCTCTGGGGTAGGCTATGGTCTGACTTGAAATGTTAAAGCTACCTGACCTACTCCTAACATTTATATTCCCTTTCCTTGGATTTCCTGTGGGAAAAGCCTCTGAGTCCTGCTGCAGTAACTTGGGTCAGTCAGCTCTATCCTCTGCCAGCTGAGTTCTCCATGCCAGGATGGGATTTCCCCAGCAAAGGTGAGAGCAGGAACGCTGCACACTGGGCTTTGGAGACACTGGCTTTGAGCAGCGTTCCAGAGCTACACTTCTCCAAAAGCTTATTTTCCACACGTGTTGGGAAATAAAAGGGAAGGAAAACAGAAAAGGAGGGAATATCAAGCCAGCAAGAGTGGTAAACTTTGAGGGAAAGGTACAAGCAGCAAAGGATGACTCTATGATGACAAAGCCCCAACCCAAACAGAAGAGCCACCCTGGAATCCCGCAGAGCCACCACAAGTGGAAGGCTCCACACAGTTCCAAATCACTTCTAGCAGAAGCACAGTGGGTTCAGACACAAACTTCTCACTTTGAGATGAAGAAAACATTTGCAAGAGATGAGTTTTTGGTGCACAAACCCACAGCTGTGGCCCAGCAAGCAGCAGAAGACATCTAACCATGCTTCAGGGAGCAGGTTCCAGCCCCAGCAGCCCGACCATCTGCTGGACCACTTCCAAGGGCTTCAGAAAAAAAAACCAGATGGTGATGCAACTCAAGGATATTACATGTGACATGTTTTCTCTTATAAAGATTAATAGAGTTTACTCTCCCCTCCCCCCCGATTTCTCTTTCCTCACGCTACACACTGCTGTGATTTACTATAAATACAGAAATATCCCAAACTTCTTTAGGACATATGCTGATATAAATAGGATATTAAAAAACCCCTGCATTCCCTTATTAGCTGTGTGTGTGTGGATTAACAAGAAATAGTTCAAATTCCTGCAAAACAGTTCAAACTGGTTTTACTGATGGGAACAGATCGTTGTAATTACACTTAGTTTATATAAAACCTATAAAAGGTTGACCATTATAGAAATCAGTCCAACAAAGGACATACCTACAGAGGCTGCTGAATGGGCTCGAATTCCCAGTTGCCAAGAGCAGAATGAAGTCACCCAGTGCCACACAACCATGTTTTAACTGCATCACTTGGTTTAGAACAGACACCAACTGATGTCTTCAAGGTGTTCTTCCAGTTTGAGGAAGGTATGAAGCAGCAACCACCATTTTTAGGTATCCATCCATCCTTTATAGGCTGTGCCAACCTGTTTTCAGAGTTCACTGCTGCCCCCTGGGATTATTAAGGTGTCCCTTGTCTATTTTCCTGGCACTAAGTTATTACGGAATAACCATCAATCTTCTTATTTAAGCACCAGACTGGTCTGGGGTATATGTAAGACCAGATAATTCAAGTGAGCCATCCCTGTTTCCATCACTGTTCTGCCCTGAGAGATGAGAGGGTGGAGGTTCTGAGAAATTAATTTCATCTCAGGTTACAAACACAGAGACAAAATCCTGGTGACTACTGAGATGTCAGCATCATCCAGAATTGTCACATCACTCCTCAGTCCTTCACAAAATACTCATAAAATTGTTAAGTCATAGAATCACAGAATGGTTTGGTTTGGAAGGGACTTCAAAGATCATCCAGTTCCACCCCCTGCCATGATCAGGGCCATCTTCCACCAGCCCAGGTTGCTCCAAGCCCCATCCAACCTGGCCTTGGACACTTCCAGGGATCCAGGGGCAGCCACAGCTTCTCTGGGCAACCTGTGCCAGGGCCTTCCCACCCTCACAGGGAAGAATTTCTTCCATATATTGAACCTAAATTTCCCCCCTTTCAGTTTGAACCCACTATTCCTTGTCCCATCCCTCCAGTTCCTGATGGAAGTCTCTCTCTGGCTTCTCTGCAGCCCCTTCAGATACTGGAAGGAGGTGGAGTCCCCATCCCTGGAATGACTGGATGTGACACTCAGTGCCCTGGGCTGGGGGACACGGTGGGCATCAGGCACAGGGTGGACTCCATGATCTTGGAGGTCTTTTCCAACCTGAGTGATTCTGTAATTCTATAAACTCTGCCCATCAACCAACCCCTCTATCCCTATTTGACCAACACTAAGCTGGAAAGAGAAGCTCAAGTGTTACCTGAGACTCCAAGTGATGACAAACCTCCTGCTGATGTGGATGTAAGTTGTCCCAACAAATAAGATCAAAACCCTCCACTGTGGTCAAACCTCCAAAATTCAGTTGTTTCCTTCACAGCAGCAGTGCAGTGACATTCACTTCATTCTCATGGGTAGGAGATATGTAAAGCTTTTCAAATATTTTTAAGCATGGCCTTATTAATGCCAGATTATGGTGGAGTTGGGGAGAGAGGGATGTCAGCTCCCAACACATGCTTAATCTAGAACACGTGCTTTGGGGGAAGTTTGGAACCAATATGTTTTCAACATTTTCAGGAAATTTGGTCTATCCAGATGAAAGCTTCTTGGACCCTACTGAACTATCAGTCTGTGATACAAACACTGGAACAAGAGGAATTTTCTCCCTTTCCCTGAAAAAGAAAGTGCTGCCTCACCAACTCCAACAGGTCTTGAAGAGCAGCTTTGGCATTATTACTGCGGAATATTTAGAAGAGATGATAAATTATAGATCTAGGAAAATATCCCAGAAGTAAAACACATCCTGTGCTACCCCAAATGTCAGTGCTACTCCAAACTCCTGGTGTGCCTTGCTAAAGTGGTGCCATACCTACAAGCTGGACCCAAATCAGGGATGTGATGCTCCAGTACAAGGCTAGAAATAATTTCAAGAAATCTGAATATAGGGAATACATTCTACAAGAAAACAGAGAGGGAACTCACTGTACAAAGCAGGGGAAGGATGAAACAGTACTGCTTGATGTGTTCCTGTGTAGGGCAGAGCCCAGGGCCATTCAGCTTCCCTCGACCACCACTGGTGCTTCTCTCTCTGTTTTTGTTTCAATCTGGTTTCAAAACTCTCCAAAATTCATACATGAAAAGACCTTAATGGTCTGTTTCTGGATACATCCAACTCTGAGAAGCTCCATGACAGCACCCCATAAACCAGCACTCCCTCCTTGTCCTTCCTCTAACGGGACCTTCCTCCCGCAGCAGTTCCCAGCGTGACCCTGAGGGAGATCCCTGCCCACTGCTCCACCTGCACAGACACAGCCCCAAACCTGCACAGTCTTTGCTCAGGGGTTGCCCTGTCCCACTCTGGACCTACAGGCTGCTGAGTCCCCAGAAATGGCTCGGAGCCAACTCATGGCTGACAGTTCTGATTCCCCACCCCTGTGCCGGCCTGAGCTGCCCCACACCCAAAGCCAATCTCCCAAAGCCGGTCTCCTCCGGCCTGGGAGATCAAGGAGAGTTTGCAGCTCATTTTGGACTCTTCAGAGGCACTCCCTTGGCTACATCCACTTTTTGAGACAATTCCTCAGCTCTTTGATGGACTTTTCCCACGTCTCCAGGGGAAGTGTCCCGCACTGAGGTCACTTCTGGGGCTGCTTGGCCGGAGGGTGTGAGCAGAGCTTGTGCACCGACACCGAGGGCTGAGAATCATTTCTCTTGTGGTGGGTTTGGTATGAGAGTGGCCTTGTGCTGCCTCCCTGCTCCCCTCCTCGCATTCCACCAAAGGACAAGCCTCCATCCATGTGTCATCCAGATGAGCAGACGCTGCTCCAGGAGCTCCATGGATCAGTAGCCTGCTCCCTCCCTATTCCTCTGATCCCATGCACCAGACACCAGTTCAAGCTCATCGGTCTGAAAACACACGGAGAGAAGTCACAACTCATTCCAAGCCATCCCTGGAGCCCCTGGAGCGACACGAGATGCCAGAGAGCCACAATCTCTCCTCTCAAGCAGCTTCAGATGACACAAGATCTTCATCATGGAACAGGTTTTTTTGTTGTTGTTGAGAAAGTTTTTTTTCTCCTGCCAATACTCCGAGATTTTTGTCTGCTTTGACACAACCCCGGACTCTTCAGGGAATAACCTGGTCAAGCTCTTAAGGACAGTTGAAAACAAACATACAGAGATAATGCCATCAGTGACAGTAGCTTGGGATGTAGTTTATCCTGATTTTTACTTATATTCAAGGGGAAAAAATCTGGTTACTGCAGTTCAAGACGATCAGAACTGAAGTGTGAGTAAGAGACAGACCTAAGGGACCATCAGCCATCAACCTGCTCCAGGTAAAGGTGCTGTGTTGAGCAACCCCCCAGCTGGAAAGGACGGAAGGAGGAGAATGAATGTAGCTCCTCTCATGCATTCAGCAGGTTTTTCCACCTTAAAAAGGATGATGGGGCTCAAAGGTCATCAGGTGCTGTTTGAAGGGAGGTGCTGGAGCATGTGGAGACCCACCAGCATGTCTCCTAAGGGCTTTTTGGCATGAGGAAAAAAAGAGGTGCAGGATTGCAGAAGAACCAGGCTGGAACAGAAACTGTCCTATAGAGGTCTGTCCCCTCTGCTGTTGTCACCTCTGTCACAGTGCTGGTCCTGTTTAGGGGGAGAGGGCTGGCTCCAGTCACTCCAGTTCCTCCATGACCTCAACTCTGCTTCACCAACACCCAGAGCTCTGCTGAGAATCCTTCCTCACTGCTTTCTTGGGTAAGGCAGGGGTGTCCTTACTCACAGCAACAGGAATTTCCAGCACTTGATAGGACACAAAGAACAACCAAGTTGATTTATCTCCTCCACCCCATCCAGATCCACTCTGGGACTGGTGGCAAGGTACCAGGACAACCTGCTGGTACCATAAAAGCTCTAAAACACCATCTCCAGTCTCTGCTGAGTAGGTGCAAGGACACCACAGCGCAAATGTGGTCACGAGCAAAGACAAAATCCTGCTCCCAATTAACTACAGAGCCACTGTTGCTGGCAAACTAATACTGCACTGCCTCCTCAAAAACACAAAAAGCCAATCAAACATAAATCTCCACCCTTCTTAACTCACTCCCACATAATCAGACCCAGCCAAGTTCCTGGGGTTCACACCAGAACCTGTGGCCCTCATATTTCATTTTCCACACTCTCACTGGCTATGGAAGGAGATGATGTGCCTTTTGTTTCCCTTCAGGCATTTAGGTTGGATTCCAAGTGCTGGGTCCTTAAGCAGAGATGACAAACAACATTACTAGTTCTAATTCGAGTACCTCAAGGCTTTTTTTGGCTCTGGCTGGACTCACAAGGCTGATTTTCTATACACCACTGCACCCTATTGCTTACTTTATCAATCCCACATATTTGAACCCAACAATTTAAAGCGTAGTATTACAGCTGTGTTTTTATTTTGTTTGGTTTATTCAGTTGTTGCTTAACACAAAACACTCCGACATTTTCAGTCACATCCCACTAAGATAAACAACTAACATATGTCATGAATTCCAGCAGAAATGATTCCCAAGTGGTGCTGCAGCAAGGTTTTAACCCGGCCTACGAGAGGCTCTCCCAAATTGTTTGCTGGATGTTTGAAACGCGCCCTTCCCACCACGGATATCCATGAGGAATCGAGGGCAGGTGGGAGGAAGTCTCTTGGACTCCTCATCCCTGCAGAACTTGACATGTTTTTCTCCTTCCCATACGTAATTCTGCCTAATTGGATGGAAACCCTCTGTAGCGTTGAGCAGCTGCCTGGGAACTGATGGTTTAATTACACGGAACAGCGTGGAATTTATATCCAAGGATCTGCCCTGTACATCCACATGTACTCCTATGTGGATGAGTCTGAAAACAGGGGAAAAGAAGGGGAAAAAAAAAGGAGAAAAAAGGGGAGAAAAAGAAGGAAACCCAAGAGAGACCCCACCACTCTTGGGGAGATTGGATGGATTAGAAAAGGGGGAGAAAGAAGGGGAAAAAGCAGCGGAAAAAAGAGGGAGAAGAAGGAGAAAGAAAAGGGGGGGTCGAGGGGGGAAAAGGGGGAGCCCAAGAGAGACTCCCCCCACCCATAGAAAGATTGCATGAATTTGAAAAGTGGGAAAAAGAAGAGACAAAAAGGAGGAGAAAAGGGGGGGAAAAAGAAACCCAAGAGAGGCCCCACCACTGCTGGGAAGCCCAAGTGAAGTCCCTGCAGCAGCTGGGACACAGGGAAGTGCTGCCTGGCTCAGCCAACTCCTAGATTTGTCCATCCAAATGGATGAAGAGACTGCCCCAAACCCTGCTGGTGTCAGCAGGATCAGATATGGCTCCAACAATGTCTCCATAGATCATGGCCAACAAAGCCCTCATGAAAACAAGCAGCCCCACACCTCAATCACAGCCTGTTCCCCAAAATGTTCCCCAGTGCAGCTCTGAGCTTGTCTTCAGGTTGATGCAGCTGCTCCAGGTTTAAGGAGTGGCCAGACAGGCCACGGCCAAGGACAACACCACAACTGCCACCCCTGGCACAGCAGCTCCGGGTTTGGCCACTCACACAGTCACAGAACAGCTGGGCTTGGAAGGGACCTCTGGAGATCACCCAGTCCAACCCCCTGCCCAGGCAGCGTCACCTGGAGCAGGTGACACAGGGACACATCCAGGTGGGATTGCAATGTCCCCAAAGAGGGAGACTCCACACCTTCCCTGGGCACCTGTTCCAGGGCTCTGCCACCCTCCATGGAAAGAAGTTGTTCCTCATGTTGAGGTGGAACTTGTGGTGTTTCAGTTATGGCCGTTGTTCCTTATCCTGTTGCTGGGCACCACTGAACAGAGCCTGGCACCATCCTCTGACAGCCCATGGAGATATTTATATGGATCAGTGAGATCCCCTCTCAGTCCTGCCCCCAGAGAAACAAGCTTATTCAGCCCAAAATCTGCAGGAGGAGGCTTCCTGCAGTCACTGGGGCAGGGCTTGAGTGGGAGCTGCCACACCTGCCCATGGGAAGGTGGGCACGCTCCAGCTCTGCACCACCTCCTTGGCTTAGAGGGGGCACATGGGCTTGGAGCACGTGCTGAGCACCTTGTGCCAACCTGCAGAGCCCTCCCTGGACGTGGCCAGAGCTGGGTGACACACAGAAACCAAAGCTCAGCTGCACATGCTCCAGCAGACAGACAATGGAGGCCCTGAGGCCGCGGGAAGGGCTCGGCAGTGCCGCAGGAGCTGAGGGCTCACAGCTCCGTGGCTCTCGGACCCACAGGGCTCAGCTGCAGCCACATTCCGGTGGCGCCGGAACATCTGCTCTCCTCTCCTTAGCCCCGGCCCTGTTTTGTAACACAAGAAACTATCTGAGATTCCTGAAGTTCAGTGTTTGACCCGAGGCGTTCCGAAAAGCCCCAGTTTTCAGAAGTGGAATTCAGACGGAGTCACCAGTCAGTTCCAATAACGCCGGGCCCTGTGCAACGCGCAGCTGTGGGAAGAGCTGAGGAGTTCGCTTCAAGTTTCAGCACAGCCTGTGGGAGCACCGAGGATCCATCAGGACAGCCCTGCATCCACCCACAGGTGCAGTCAGTGCAACTGTCTGAAAATGCCACCGAGGGGACACGGAGCAGAGAATTCCTTCTCATCTCAAGCCTCCGGAATATCCCCGGCAACTCAAACTCTTCCCGTGGTCACCCCACCACCGTATCCGAACCAGACAGGAGGTACCAGGGAAGGACAAACAACCCCCCAGAGCAGCTCCACGGATGGAACAAATCAGCAGCACCTCATCACAGCCTCACAAACATCCAAATAATGAAGCAGGGTTTCTTCTGGAACAATCCAGATCCCAACTGGAAGGGCTAGACAAGAGGCCAGGAGCAAAAGGAGGTTGCAGATGGGTCAGAACACACTGACCACCGTGAACCCTGTGAGCCAGGACAATCCCTCATCCCAGCCATCACGCCTTTGGACTTGCACCTCTCCCAGCAATTAATTGCTTTTTATATTCAACATCCAACTGGGCCAGCAACATAGCAGAGGTCACTGCGGAATTCTGGACTCCCACAGTTCACAGAATCATGGAATGATCTGGGTGGGAAGAGACCTTAAAGATCATACAGTCCCCCCCCTGCCATGGGCAGGGACACCTTCCACTAGCCCAGGTTGCTCCAAGCCCTGTCCAATCTGGCCTTGGACACTTCCAGGGATGGGGCAGCCACAGCTTCTCTGGGAATTTTTGCCAGTGCTGTCACAGAGCTGGAACCAGCACCTAAACATCACTCTGGGATTTAAGGTACAAGACCTTACATGGATTCCTGTTATCATAAGCCTGGGAATAACGTGGATAAGGATTTATAAATAAACTGCAGTCTTAATTTTATCACAATAATAACAAATACTGACAGCAACATCCCAGGAAAGGGATGAAGATTGTGCCCAAAGATTCAAACATCACCAGAATTCTCCCTTTGCTCCTGCTAAGGGCGAAATCACAGAGAAGTTCTGGGGGAGATCAGTAAGAGCGAGCACTCTGTGCTGAGCCCTCGTTTTGGGAGCGTCTCCCGCGCTCCAGGATCCAGGAAATGTTCTGTATTTACTGCGTGCTCATCACCATGGTTTCGGAGCACAATGAGGCTCTATCGCCCTGCATCCATCTGCGTTTCTGGGAATGCCGGGGCTCTGGGAATTGCACGGGCCGACACAAAGGCACTGATTGTTCTGGAGGCAGAGGGACGAACCTGCCCTTTCCACAGGAGAGGAAGCCGGCAGGAAAAGTCGCTATTGTGATCTGGATATCAAAATAATAAAGGGGGAAAAAAAAAGTCCCATTGCACCGTCAGCGCTGTCAGGTTGGGAAGGGGGATAGCTGGGATATGGCACCTGCAGGATCAGGGCAGTCCAGCAGGAGCCAGGCACCTCCAGCCAGGCTCAGGAATCAGCTACCTGTTAAACCACCCAAAAACCATACAAAAATTAACCTAAACCCACCCTTAAACCATCCTAAAATCACCCTAAAAAGCAAGGCTCTGGCATCAGCTACCTGCTAAACCATCCAAAAAGCATCCCAAGAACACCCTAAGATCATCCTAAAACCATCCTAAACCTGCCCTAAAACCACCAAGCAAATCCTAAGAGAGTGAAACTCTGGACCCACATAGCTGATGCATCACTTCCAAAGCTCCAGGTAGAAGCAGGGATCAGGAGGGGCTTCTCCTCCCCCACAGTTTAATTTTCCTTTCAACCAAAAGTCTTTTGCAGCACTGACACCCTCGAGTTCTCCTCCAGGACTTTCCTCAGCAGGAAGAACTGCCAAAGTAGTAGGAACCAAATTGTTGTCAGCTTAAGGACAGCCATCTGCTCAGCCTCTTCCCAGCTGCCCTGCTCCGAATCAAAGCCTGGATAACAATCCCTGATGTTTCTCACCAAGCTCAGTATGAAAAAATCTAGGAAGGGGGGAAAAAAACCCCAAACCAACAACACTGAACCCAAAAAGCAAAAAACCCAGAAACCAGGAAAGCAGCCCGGCAGGGATCTAACTGGGAACAGAGATGAAAGTAAGAGAAAAAGAAACTATTTTTTTTGTTTAAAACAATGTTTTTTAAAGAGTCCTATTGACATCTGCTTTGTAAATGCTCTGTCATTATTTATAACCTCAAGAACACAGAATTGTCTCTGTAGTTACAACCATGCTACTCCCAGATTTTGGCTTTGTTAGCAAAGAGCCAACAGCATTTTTACTGGCACTCTGGGAATTGAGATCTAACATTTCATACCCAGTTTATTTAAAAGTGGACTAATTTAACATTCTTGATGGTTCCTTTTAGCACAACTGTTGCTAATTAGCAGCTCCGGAATGATTTGTTCATCTGGGAGCAACAGCAGTTCCACAGCAGCATAAATACACCAGGGTAAAAGGGAAGGAGGAGGAGAGGGGAAAACGAAGGAGAGGCGTTGGAGAGGGTCAGGTTTTAGGGAACCAAAGGGAAATATGTGACAGGTGGAGCTGGGAACAGAGAGGAGTACAAACACAGTAAAAACAGAGTGTAAAAGGGATAATCCTGGTCCTTTAGGAGCAGCAAAAAACTGGTGGCAGCTTTTAAGCTGAGCAGATCTTGGGTTTGGTGGTATGAACAGGAAAGTGGCTTAAAGACGATGATCCCAGGGCTGGGACAGGCATCATCCCCCAGCAATGCCCCACAGTGTCCAAGGCTGGACGGACAGACGGACAGCAGAGCGGGAGCCAGGCCGGCACCTCGGCCAGGACACGACCCCGGCTGCTCTAACTGGCTCCAGGGCACCGTGTGTGGGGGACACAAACCAAAATGAAGCAAACACCATCATAAAACATGTCAGGCGGGTCAGAGGGCTGAAACCAGAGTCCTCAGAGGAGAAGTCCCTGCAATACCAGAGTCCTGTTTGGGAGTGACAGGATCCAACTGATGACTTTGCACCATCTCACACGATTTTCCTTGGGTTTTTTAACAAAGAGGCACCAAAGCAGCTTTGCTGCTCGTGGCCTCCCATGTCCCATCCCTGTGGCTCCGTGCTCTGGGCACAGGCATCACCCTCCCCTGCCCACATGGAACCAGTTCTGCCCTGGCCAAAACCCTCCTTTTTTGCAGCAAATCTTGAGAGCAAGTTCTCCTAAAGAAAAAGCTCTTAGGGGAGAAACCAGGTTATTTCTGATGTTCATAAATCATCAAAGCCAGCCTGCTGTGGGTACCAAGAGGAGCAGGACTGGAAGAGCCGTGAAGGGGATGGAGCAGCCTCCCTCCAACCATGGCTTACACACTTGGATCACTTTGGTCTTTCACTGCACGTGTGAAAGGACTTGAAAGTTCGTAAAATTAATTCCAGACAAATATTAGCGAGGCCTCAAGTGGAAAGCACATCTCCTTCCTTCTGGGAATTTATAGTTCATCCACTTTTATCTTCTGGAGGCTCTTTAGAGATCAAAGATTTGATCGACTTTCCCTTTGCAAAACTCACGGAGAAAACAGTGTTATCAGTACCGTGACACGACTTTATTTATTAGTGTAATGATTCATTGCCCTGCTCCAACACCAAGATTCCTTCACGTAGGTCTAAAACAAACAGCACAAGCTCCCCAAGGACAGGCTCTGCTTGTTTATTGATTTTACGGTTGTTACAAGGTCACTCCCTGCCCTGACAGCTCTCACTTGTTAAGTGCAGCTCTCCCCAATAAAACCACCACGGACAAACACGAGACAACCAGTTGTCAAAGCCATGAGGGACATGACCCATCCCTCTGGCAGTTTTCCCATCTCTAGCAGCTATGGGGTCAAAATCCCTAATTTACAAAAAGACAGATAAGAATCCCAGAATCCCTGAGGTTGGAAAAGCCCTCTGAGGTCATCGAGTTCACCCTGTTCCCAATCCCCACCTTGTCCCCCAGCCCAGAGCACTGAGTGCCATGTCCAGTCCTTCCCTGGACACCTCCAGGGAGGGGGACTCCACCACCTCCCTGGGCAGCCCCTTCCAATGCCTGACAGCCTTTTCCATGGAGAAATTCTTCCTGATATCCAACCTGACCTTCCCCTGGCACAGCCTGAAGGCGTTTCCCCTTGTCATGTCCCTTGTTCCCTGGGAGCAGANGGATAAGTGGTGGAAGTGCCCTGCATTTCTGGAGTGACTCAACTCTGAGCATCCAGAGAACGTAGGGGAAATCTGGGAAAGGAATGCCAGTCGTAAAAGGACGACACATTTCCAACCAAGCACAAGGATGATGAGCAAAGCCCTCGTTAGACACTGACTTTCAGCATCTCCCTCTCCCCTGCAGCGTTTCTCTGCACATGTGGCAGTGCAAAGGCAGCCTGAGGGACGAGGCTGATCCCTCCCAACATCTGCCGGCAGCGCTCCATCAGCACCGCTCGCATCCAGCGGCAACTTGCTACCGACACAAGTGCCTGGTGAAGGAGTGGGTGGAAGAGGACCCAGATCCTGCCTGAGCCATCTGAGCAGCAGAGCAACACCAGCTCTGGAGATGATGGACCACACGGAGCTGGAATCGCTCAGGGAGCCTGTACCAAATGCATCATACTTGTCAGCGTTCTGGGGAAGGGGAATCCAGGGAGTTTCACCAAGCCCTTTCTTGGAGCTGAGCCACAGGGAAATGCTTTTCCACCGTGAAACTGCAAAGGTTTCAGGGGAGATGGGAAACTCATGGAGCTGGACAGGAAAACTAATGATAGCCAAGAGGATTATAACAGTCAGGACTCGGGCTTAGCAGGCGCCCAGCCACGTACAGACCACTGCTGCAGCATTCCCTTCCCCACTGTCCCTGACATCCAGGCCTTTCTCCTCTCCATATAAAAGGGCACCTGTGCTTTCCTGCAGTTGGCAAGCACAGGAGCTCTTCCAGAAGGAAATGCTCATGTCTTAGGGTTATGACAATCATAAAAATACAGGACGGGAAATTAAATCCCTCACGCTGAAATCAGGTACCTTTCCACTCCTCCAATCCAACTCTGACTTCCCTTCACACGGGCTTTGAACCCACCTGAGACTCCACTACATTGCAAAACCCCCTTAGAGCAGTTATCATTTCATGATCCAGATGTTCCCAGCTGTTTGTTGGGTTATGAATAGCTTCTTGATGACTTTAAGCAGAGACAGGTGTGCAGAACAACAAATAAAGGCATAAAAGTGGAAATTACAGCCTAAAATGAGCACAGAGCTCACTGTCAGAGGAGCCAAGGATGGAATTCCTAAGCAGCACTAATTCACACAAAATCACCTGACCTACAGTTGCAGAAATCAGAACTCCTGGAATTCCTCATCTGGAAGGGAACCAAAATCAGAGAGAAGCTGAGCAGGACTCACCGTCGGGCCCTTCGCTGCCTTTACTCCTTTTATTCCGGCGGACACGTCTCCCTTCTTCTCCAACGTGCATCTTTTCCTCGGGGTGAAAGAAGTTCAGCAAGGCCAGCTGGAAGAGGAAGGACAAATCTAAGCATTTTTGGAGGGCTGGTTTAGCTGAGAAGAGAGATTGGAGTCTGCACACCAAACCCATTCCACCAGGGATAGAGCGGGAGAGCCAAGGGAGATGTGAGATGGCTGCTCAGGCATGCTCAGCTCATCCCAAGCAGCTCTGTCCCCTTGGAAGCATTATAAGACTTGGGAAAACTCAACCTGAGGGGTTTCAGCAGGGAGAATCCTTCCCCCAGGAATGGGGGGCTGCAGGTCAGGGACACAGGGAGATCTACAGCTGGAAATAATCAAACACACCAAAGGCCGACACGATCATTTCTAATTATTCTCTGCAAAACTGGCTCAATCCTGGAGCTCTTTCACCAGCATTACTCACTGCCAGTAAGTTTTTCCTCTCAAGCTCTCTTCTGCAAGCCTTATTAGCTACTGAGATTCAAAGGTCTTCAGGGACCTTTAAATCCAACCCAATATACCACATAAATTAACACTTTAAACCTAGAGCAACGACATTTATAACACAAGCTTTTCCAAGAGGCAAAAATTTTATGCAGTGACCTCTTATTCAGGAAAAAATTGCTGGTACCTTTAAAACTCTTTCACAGTTTTTAAATCAACATCCCAACCCAGAAATTGGAATTTGGGCTAAGAAACCAGTCTCCCAGCTACCTCCTCATCACCAGTGGCGTTTTCCCCAGCTATTCCCACTTCATAAAATAAGGAATTCAAAGATTTATTAGGGACCAAACACCTTCTGTGTGTTACTGCATCCACCAGCAGCCAGGGCTGCTCCGACCAGGATGGAGTTTTCCTAATGCTGAATAAACCCAATCACAGTTATTTAAACTGTAAACACACAGGAAACCCAAACACAGCCCAAGACAAGAACCAAGAGGCTTCAAAAAGCAGCCCCAAAGATTATCAAGGACGTTATTGTTCTGAGAACAAAACCTGTGGCATCAAAAGCATCTTTGAAAGAGCAGAGGAGAATAAACACCTCCTGTGAATGGCTGGATAGGCTCTTTAAGCTACAGCCCATAAAAGTCCCTATCAACAGCAATAATCACTGAAGGTCTCTGTGCTTTGACAAGCCCCGGGGCTCTCACCTCCCCTCTCCAGGCTATTCCCCAGTGATTTCCCGGGCACACGCTCTCCTTCCAACCTCAGAGCATCCCAGCCCTGCTTCGCTCAGATTTCACATCTGCATCGTGCTTTACTCCAGCAAGCTCCAGTGCAGACCCACAGACTGGAGAGGTTTGGAAAAACCCTTTGGTTTCCCACAAAGAAACCCTCAAAGTGTTTCTCAGGTTCCCAGGGTGGTTTTGTTTCGCTCTGTCCATGTTGCAGGCAGGTCTGCACTGCCTGGAAAATTCCTGGTTTTCTGTCGTTGCCATGATGTTGTGGCTGAAAGGACCCTGGAACACTGAGGGATGACCTGGGATCAGCTCCCAAAAGCCTCACCACGTGCACCATTAGACCTTTAAACATCTCCAAAAAGCAACCATGAGTAAAACTTATCTGCCTAAGGAAGGACAATCCTAGGGTTGGATGGAGAACCAAAGGTTCTCTTTTACAACAAGGAGTAACTGGTGAGGACAAGGGGCACAGCTCCCTGTTCCCACCTTCCCAAACTTCCCACATCCATCTGTGCTGCCCCAGGCACGGAACACTGGAGCAGGAGGCTCCTGTGAGCACCACCAGCACCTTCCCTGGCACAGCAGAGCAAGGGATGAGCAAAAAGCGAATTTTTCTTTAAACCACTTATTTAACTCAGGTTGAAACATTGCAGAACTAACGGAAGGGAAAAATTGCATTATAATTCCGATTAAGATGTCAATTAAATGTTGTTATTGCTCTGATCCCTTACTGGAGCTTTACCAAACACAATGAAATAGAGGCACTGAAAAGGAAGCAGTGGAGAACTGGCCTGTTGGGATGTGCAGCCTCCTGCCCCCAAACCCTGTGGATATGGCCAAGTGACACGAGAGCTGCTCCCAGCACGACGCCTAAAGCTGACACTTTTCATCCTGAGAAGATTTTGTAATGGTACAACCCCAGAGGTGTCAAAGTAAACAGGTTTCTCCAGACTGAACAACCTCCACTCTGCTGCTCTGCCCTCACCCAGGTTTTATTCTGATGTCACTTGTCACTCAGGAAAACACTAAATATTGGCTAGAAGTAATCTGCCCACTAAACTTTGTGTTTAAGCCTAATAAGACTGAGTCAGAAAGAGAAATGACAGTGAGGGGTGAACGACTGAAACACACCTTTCCTTTTACTTAGGAACTAAAACAATAAACCCAGCATTTTTTATTGTGACATTGATTGTGACCACACCAGCTGCTCCTTTGAGACAACTCCCACAAAACCGTGTTTTCCTGAAGAAGTGACACACCAGTACTCCACACTCAGCCCGGGAATGGAACAGTACTGGTGTGAGCAGAGCAGGGAGTCTGTCCTAGGGAATACTTCCAGAGGGCTTTTAATTATGCAAATAATGGCATTTAACCTCCAGAGCCTGGCTCAGAGGGGTTCAGAGGTCCAGCAGGGAGGGAGGGAGTGCTCAGGATCACTGTGGGCATCAGGGACAGGGCAAAGGGTAAGGAAGCCCTTGCAGCCACCCCAGGAACGCCCCATTCAGCCCTGAGCTCCTGCACTGATGAAGGTCAAGTCTCTCTCCACTGACTCAAGGGCTCCCTTGTTCAGGGGCTGCAGCTGTGGGAGGTGGGGGGACACTGGGGCTGCTGGCACAGCCATGAAGGGCCTGTCTGTGTCCGGCTGGGATCGCAGCCGGCACCGCTCAGAGGGGCAGCGAGGGTTTTTCCATTCATCACTCCCGAGATACTAATAATCTATTGGGAAGGAATCCTTCCCTGGGAGGGTGGGGAGGCCCTGGCACAGGTTGCCCAGAGAAGCTGTGGCTGCCCCTGGATCCCTGGAAGTGTCCAAGGCCAGGTTGGACAGGGCTTGGAGCAACCTGGGATGGTGGAAGGTGTCCCTGCCCATGGCAGGGGTGGAAGGAGATGAGCTTTAAGATCCCTTCCCACTCAAACCTCTGCATCACCCTGGGCGTCGTGGGGTACCCTACCTGTGGCACCATCCCTTCTGGAAGGTCTAAAAGGAATTATTACCTTGTCCACGATTCTACTGAAACTCCTCATCCTCAAAGTCACAGAGAACTGAGACTCTGCACTTGCAGAGCCAGAGTATTTTTGAGGAGCCCAGCACACACAACTTCTCTTTTGGGAGCAGGTATTTTCCCTGCACAGCTCTGCCACAGTGACAGAAAAGTCTGAACCACCCCCATTTCCCTCCTCCTCCAACTCAAAGCCCTCAAATTACCTTTAATTTTAGAAACACCGTGAAGTTTAATTTTAGAGGCACCGTGTAAAGCCATTACAACTCAGTCATTCTAATCAAGAGAATCACTATAGGATGCAAAAAGGTCAAAAAGCCAAGAGAGGAAAAATCCCAGGGGGAAACCAGACCTCAAAATAACCTGTGAAACAATAGCACTGGCAGGTCTCACCGGGGGAATTGGTTCTACCTTGGTTTCTCTCACTAAAACAAAGAAAAACAAAGGCACATAGAACAGAGCTGATTTTCCCTGCAGAATCTGTGCTGGAAACATGGGACAAAGCTGCCCTGGGATGGATGTCAAGGGAGCACCGTGGGAACTCCTGAAATACTGGAGCTTGTGGTCACTCAGAAACTCATTTGTAAGGACGGACATCCCACAGTCTACACAAGAAGGAATAAGAAATTACATATATAAAACCCCCATGTTTCTTTAAGTTACCATAAAATATGAAGCTTTCTTCAGGCTGTGAGCCCCAAACATACCTCAGAGTTATGAGTGGACACACAAATCATGAGCAATAAGAAAACCAAGGTCTGGGTGCTGCAGTTACTATCAAATTTGCAGATTTTACTGCATCACTCTACAAATGCCTTAAATAATACACATCCCTCAGAAACACTTTAAAGGAGTGAATCACAGGGTCACAGAATGGTTTTGGATGGGAGGGACCTTGATGACCACCCAGTCCCACCCCTTGCCATGGGCAGGGACACCTTCCACCAGCCCAGGTTGCTCCAAGCCCTGTCCAACCTGGCCTTGGACACTTCCAGGGCTGGGGCAGCCTTAGCTTCTCCGGGCAACCTGTGCCAGGGCCTCACCACCCTCCCAGGGAAGGATTTCTTCACAATATCCCACCTAAATCTACCCCCCTTAAGCTTAAACCCATTCCTCCTTGTCCTACCACTGCAAGCCCTTGTCAAAAGTCTCTCAAAGAATCTCGGGACATCAAGGAAATGTATTTCCAACAGTCAAACAGCTGGGAAATAAGAAAAGTGGAAAAATATAACCCAACCTATGCAATTATGCACAAAAGGTGGATTTTTTCCCTAGGCAAAGCCAAGTTGGTGGAAGAACAAGTGTCACCTTCCTGCAGAACTGGGAAAAACACTCAAACCTGCAGATGCACAAGCCCTTTCTGTTGAAAAGTGTCTTCTTGCAAAGTCTTTCAGAACATCTTTATCACTAATAAAACCTCCTGAGATCCTCTGCATCCAACAGCTTCCAATTCCTCCGGAGAAAACAAGTCCAGCCAGCTTTAGATCTCATCAAGAAACCCACACTCTGCTACAGCTCAATGTCTTAAAGCACCCGAGAAAAAAAAAAAGCATGAAATCATCCCCTTTGCACGATTGTTCGAGGGTATTGTTAAAGTCAAATTCCCTCTTCGTTTGCAGTTGGGGAGATCAGTAGGGTGAGGAGCCTGACAGCCAGGCCAGGCTCTGCAGCTGCATTCTTTGCAAGCAATACTGTTGTTTTTCTGGCGCTCTGAAGTTCAGCCGTCGGAGGTTGTGGTTCAGAGCAGCAGCTACTTGAATATCAGCCCCATTGTCCTCCAGAAATTCGCCTCTGGTAACACGTGGTGAAAAAAAAAATAAAAATCAAGTAGATAATTTATTTTCAAGCAGGCTAGAAAGAAGCTCGGGGAGTAGCTCTGCTTTTATGAAAAGAAACCCCATTCAACATATTTTAAGTCTTGCTTTTGTCATCGTTCCTTGCTCCTCATAAAAATGCAAGGAGTGAAAGAGTAAACAATTCCCATTTCAACATGGCAAAACTTTGACACCATGTCTTGTCTGCAGGACAAGCCACAGCCCTGAGTGCAGAACTTGTGGAACATGACAAATACCATGGGGGAGAGGAGCACAGGGGGTGATGGAGAGAGCAGAGATTACACATTCTCCACTCCCCCCATCTGGCTTCCCCAGAGCTGGTGTTCCAGCCTGGCTGTGTGCACCCTTTCCACAGGTCTGGAGCAGGTTACACTCCACAACAAACCCCCACCAGCTTTTTTCTGCAGGAAGCCCAAGCATGAGCCTCGACACCAAGATGCCCGTAACTCTTCTGGTCCCTATTGCTCCACCTCTGTCATCTCCACTCCCAACACCAGCCACATCCCTGCTCTGTCCTGCTGCTCACCCTGAAGCCCGAGGTCCCAGGGGCACAAACCATCAGCCTGGAGTCAATGAGAAACCACCACAGCTCCCCCTCACTCCCACCTGCACACAAGGATTTCAGACCCAACGGGGATCTCCAAAAGCTTTTCCACCCAAAGCTGTCCTATAATCCAGAGAACAGAAGCACCAGTGGTGCTAAGGAGCTTAGCCAGCTGGGAGGTTTGGGTGGGAAGAGCTATGGCTCCGTAGAAGCAGAGCCACCTCTGTCCCAATACACATGAGGAACTTCACAAGTGACAAACAAGGAGTCAAGTCAGTATTTGATCACTATGACCATGGTAGATGGTTCACCTCCTCGTAGATGGAGGTGGACCAGGGATGCCATGGACCAGGGGCACTGCACCAGCTCCTGCCAGCAGGCAGGGACTCCCATCTGGGCACATCTACAGTCCTTAACATGCCACCACTACTTCTAAGAAGAGAGCTGGAGGTGCTCTCAGCCTGCTGAGCATCTCTGTCCCTGGGCTGAAAAGCTTCTGCACAAGGACTGCGCAATCCCCGTTTGGAGAAGGCCAGGGAGCCACACTCCAGGTCTTCTAGGGACTGTGGTAACAATCCCTGGAGAACAATGAGAGAGGAGGGAGCCTATTTTCCTATGCTTTTATTGGTGTTTTAACTTCATTGCCCAGGGAAACCACTGCGTTTTGCATCACAGAACACTAAATCCAATTGGCAGTTACCAGTCCAAGCCTCATTCCAATGGGACTGACACAGGGAATTCATTGTCACTGGAGGGTGAAACACACCTTGTAAACTTCCCTTCAGAACCAAACCCTTCCCAGAACCTTCCCTCTCCCTTCCTCCTTTTCACATGTCACAGAGCCTTAAGCAGATCTATACCAGCAGTGCTCACCTCATGTACTGCAACTCCAATTCTAAAAAGGAATTTCCTCCTTTCCTCTAATCTAAACCTTCCCCATCTAAAACTTAGCTTAGTTCAATAAAAGCAATATACCAAATATTTATACTTCCACTGCTGATCCAACTGAACACACCACTTGGTTTTTACTTTCTATCAGCTCAGGGAACCTGGAGCAAAAGTAAGTAAACCCTGCCAGGGCAGAAGCAGTAGGCAGGTGGATTTGCTCTTCATGGGAGAAGGGAAGGTTCTGGAATTCCTACAGCACAGGGAGAATAACTTATGGAACCCTGAGAAAAACAGTTGCCGTCATAAATCTTCACAGAAAATCTGTTTCAGTATAAAATGGAACCAGGTGCACAGTCCAAATCCCTGGTTCCACGTACACCACAACACTCACTGACATAGCAGGGGCACCCAAACAGCTAAATTTGACCTCAAGCCTGGAAGACAGTGATTTGGCTTACAAGGACGTTTGCCCAAACAGTTGTCTCAAGACACCTCTCCCTGGAGCTGCCTGGAGCTGGTGGCTCCCACAGGGACACTGGCTGGAGACACAGCACCCCTGGGATGGGCCTGACCTCAGCAGCGCGGCCACTCCGAGGCTCCCCACTCCTTCCACCTGTTGGCACTGAGGGGAAAGCTCAAACACAAGCCAGATGTGAGGAGAACAAGGTCAGAGCTGAGTTTAACACAGCATATGAAGACACCTGCAGTAAATTTTTTACTGGTAGCAGGAGTAAGAGATTCCTGCTGCAGAGTCCGGGTCCGGTACAGCAGATCTGCGGGAAGAGCCCCTCGCTGGGAACACGCTGGTTAAAACACTGAAAAGTATCAATGTCAGCACAAGGTAAGGAACTTAAATCAGTTCCTTTTGCCTCCCAAGGAAATCAAACTTAGCTGTGAACCAGTGCCAGGCAGGATCTGCTGTCTATTAGCAGGAATTCACAGTTTTTCACATTTTAATTAGCCCTTGTAGTCTTTTTCGGGCCCATTTTCAGCCAGCTGGGCTGTGTCCCCCTCCATATGGAGGTCATGGTTTCTTCTCCTGCATACCAACAGCAATTCTTTCCTTATTTTAGCATTTATATTATCAAAATATGGGCACTTTTATAAAGCACAGCACACACCTGCTTTGGGGGAAGCCAACCTTCAGAGACTCAATACCAACCATATTTATTCCTTCCACTTTCTCCATCTGCACCTTTGCTCTTGCTGTTCATGACCTGGATCTTCTCTAGTACATCCAGGACAGCATGAGGTCAACAGCACAGTCCCTCTCAAGGTCATAACCCCTTTAAAAAAAATTCCCCAAATTAGGTTCTGCTCCAGAAAAGACCTTCAGGGCTCTTTTGCCATTTTTCAGTTCTCTCATATTTATCCCTTTATCCATGTTCTACATAAACCCATTGCTGGAGGTGGGACCAGTTGCAGCAAAGAACTGGTTTGGACTCACTCACTGAGATGATCTCTGTGGGAGAAAGTCACAGGACAACATCTGTCAGACACTGGAACCGATGAACTTCATTCTGCCCTTGCTGTCAGGCAGCCACTCCCACACTTTTTGTGGGAAATCTTCAGAATTTTGAAAACTTTCTGCTGTTTAGACGGATAAGATGTTCAAGGACGTATCCAAGGCCAGATTGGATGGGGCTTGGAGCACCCTGGTCTACTGGAAGATGTCCCTGCCCATGGCAAGCGGGTGGAACTGGATGATCTTTCAAGTCCCAACTCAAACCACCCTGTGATTCCATGATTCTATGACAAAAAGTTTTAAAAACATTTTTCCTTTCTCCATAACAAACCCAAGACTTCCTGTCCGAGCGTGCTTTTCCTTCCAGCACAAGGGCTTTAAAATCCTGTTTTCTCAATCTGGATGTTAAATTTGGCCTTCAGCTATGATTAATTTTTATGACATTTTATTGGAAGGAGAAAAGCGGAAGGGGAGGAAACAGGAGGAAGGAATCAAGTAGCCAAATCAAACTGTATTGCCATTAAAATGAAAACAAGTCTGCTGTAAATGTAACATCCACAAAATAATACATCCAACACAAGGACAAACAGCCCACTATAGAAACTGGGAAATAATCAAATTATTACCCAGCCATCCACTAGGAGGGTGAAGGTTTTAACGGTGATTCCCATTCCTGCAGGAACTCATGGAATTACAGTGGGAGACGGCGGCTGCCCAGTTAATTCGGTACAATTAATCTGCTCAAATAAATTATGCTTTGTTGGTTAATTAATCAGATCCACCACAATTAACGTCAAGAAGCCCATGACCTCATGCAGAGGGGATTAACAGCTCTGCAAGTGCCTGTTTCATTCGGGCCCAGTGATGGGAACAAGTCCCTGCAGGGCAGGGCCGGGTGTGGTGCCCTGGTGTGCCAGGGATGGTCCTTCCATGAGGGAACTGCCCAACTCTGGATCCCACAGGGGCTCCTTGGAAGCAAACAGGACACAGCATGGGTTTGGGGCAGGAGGGAATGTCCCCTTGAGCCCTGGATCCAGGAAGCACCAAGGGCTGCTCAGCACTTGGCACCGGAGAAGCTGCCTCCAGATACATGTAGTGCTCGCCAAAAACTGGAATTATAAAATCATGGAATGGGGTTGGGTTGGAAGGACCTTAGAGATCACCCAGATCCAACCCCTGCCATGGGTAGGGATACCTTCCACCAGCCCAGGTTGCTCCAAGCCTTGTCCAACCTGGCCTGGGACATTTCCAGGGAGGGGCAGCCACAGCTTCTCTGGGCACCCTGTGCCAGTGTTTTACCACCTCACTGTAAAAATAAACCAAATTCTGCTGCTGTTTAGTCCCCTCCTGGCTGGGCTTACCCTGGCTGCAGGGTAATCCTTGGGGTTCAGGAGCAGCTCTTACAGCCCTGGCACACACCAAACCACCGGCACGAGGGGAAACAACACCCACAGATCACCTACAGATCCTTCCAGAAGCAAAGCCTATGGCAGCCCGGTCCCACCTGCCAGCTGTGCCATCTCCTCACCCTTCTGAACGTGCTCTGGGTTATCTGGGCAGCTGAGGGGGACGGGGAGGCCCATGGGATCCCTGATGGCTCTGCAGGGTCAGTGCCCAGTGAGGTGCCAAAGGACCTACCACGCGCATTGTGCCACTCGACCCAGGGACCTCATATCCCACCACCTCACGTGTGGTGGAACAGCAGAAAACTGAGCTTTGAGGGATGAGCTGCACGAGAAACACCAGGATGTGCTGTAGAAATGGAAACTACAGGAAAAGAGCTGGGAAGAATTCAGGAATGTGAATTTTCCACAAGCCACTATCTCACACAGTCCGTCCCGAACACCAGCAACATGCACTTCCCCAGCCGCCTCTAGGCTGGGCTTTGGGGCTGCCAAACCCAGCTCCACTTGCTGCTGCAAGGACCAGACTGATTCCTAATCAGAACAACATTCCCTGCTCCATCTCCACATGGCAGCAGCGCTGCTTCTAACGCGCACAGACCGGCCCCAAGCAGGACCTGCAGGGGCACAGCACCGGCAAAGGCCCCGTGAGCTGAGCGAAGGAATTCCCTGGTGCTTTCAGCACACAGACCTCAACCACAGCACCAGCTCCCTGCTGTGGTGAGAGCCGCTGCAGCCCCAGCGCAGGAGGCAGAGGTGGCAGTTTGTGCAAGCCAAGCCTTTCTGCTCCAGGCTTTGAAGTGCTGAAGCCGACGCTCGTCTTCAAACAGCAGCAGAGGCTGCAGAGGAGCAGCCGGCACAGCAGCTCCCACGGCGCGGGCCGGGGCCGCCGGACCAGCCAGATGTTTCCATCCCCAGAGCCAGCCCAGCTGCTGCACAGCTGCCTCACGTCGGGCTGTGTCAGCTCTGGTGCGAGAGCAGCGCCCGCTCAAGCTCCCTCATCACATGTTCTTACTTTCTGACGCCCAAAGAAAAAGCTTTTGTAGAGTTTGACTTGTCTGTTGAGAGGAGTTTAAGTATTTAAGTAGTATTTTAAGCTGGTGGATAATGCTCGTGCCTCTGCAGCAGCTGCTTCTCCGACGTACAGGCAAACTGAGGCACTGACAGACTGAAAGAACTGGAAGGTTCAGAAAAAGGAGTCAGAAAAAAAATTTCTACACAGTTCTTAAAACGTTCTACAAAGTTCTTAAGCTGGCTGGGACTATTTGGGTTGCCCAGCAGCTTTTGACCCCACTTTTGGCACTGGAATAGAGACAATTCCAGCAGCAGAGGGCAGGGAACTTGCCATCACAGAATCCCAGAATGGTTTGGGTTGGAAGGGACCTTAAAGTCCACTCTGTTCCACCCCCTGCCATGGGCAGGGACACCTCCCACCGGCCCAGGGTGCTCCAACCTGGCCTTGGACACTTCCAGGGATGGGGCAGCCACAGTTTCTCTGGGCAACCTTTGCCAGGGCCTCCCCATCCTCACAGCCAAGAATTCCTTCCCAATATCCCATCTAACCCTGCCCTCTGGCAGTGGGAAGCCATTCCCCCTCATCCTGTCCCTCCAGGCCCTTGTCCAAAGTCCATCTCCAGTGTCCCACAAAACTCCAACACACACCTCAATACTGTTATGGGGGTCTCATCCGGGCACTCCACACACTCACCAGTAACAGGAAGCACTGCTGTAGTGAAGGAAAATTAGGAAAACAATCCCCTCCTGCAGCCAGGGAGTATTTTCCTGCTTTTCCGTGCGAGACCAGCAGTGACATTGCTCGAGGCTCAGTGTTAGAAAAAAAAAAAAATACTGTTTACAGACAGAATTTTGCAACTTCTCCAAATGTCACCCCGGGTCACATTTCACCCGTGATGGGGACATAAAACCTGAGGAAAACTCTGAAGCCTGTGGAGCCCTGGGGGTGCCTGGGGCAGCCCCACGTGTGCACCCTGTGGCTCCAGCACGGACACGGACATGGAGAGACAGCACCACGTGCTGAAGAAGGACCTATAAACCTTCAGCAGGCTTGAAATTGAAGAAGGATGGAAAATGTTTAGCTTTTGCCAGGAAAAAGTATCAAATATATCCTCATAGGATTTTTCAGACAGTTTGGTTTGGGTTTGTTTGTTGTGTTCTTAATTTTTTTTTTTTTTCTTCTAAAGCTGAAACTGGTTTCCTAAATCATCCTGGACAGACAAACAACCAGGACATCACATAATTCAATACCCAAACAAAGATTATTCCACTGGTCAGCTTTTGCTACAAATTGAGTGGATTAAACCCTTTATTTTTTTGATAATGATCAGCCCCACTGCCTGCAGGGCCCTGGAAGGTCAAGGGCAGGATCTGGCTAAAACCCCATTTCTGAGAGCAGCAGATCAGGATCATCTGCCGGGATCCCCCTGGGGCTCTCAGGGTGATCCTGGTGTTATGATTTATTCCTCTGAGCCCAGGGATCAGCCAGGCTGGGAAAGGCTCCCACACAGCCCCAAATGAGAGGGATATCTTACCATAACCTTAAATAAACAAAAGCAGCAGAGAGGAGATGCTGCCGGGAACTACAAAGGGCAACTGTAAACACAACAGCAGATAAAGCAGATGGATGTTTTAAACGACCATTTGCACTGGAGAAAACACATGGGAAACGTCCCCGAGCCCGCAGGGAATGAATTTACTGCAGCCAGAAACCACGTGGGACACTCAAATTTCCATTTATAACCATTACCTGCTAAGCCTGGCAAACCCACGAATAAAATCCAGGCCAGCAGAAATTTGCAACAAGAAAGAGCAATGACTGAGGATGCCACGTGGAGACAAGGACACTGGGAATCCTGGGGACAGAGCACGAGGTCTAAGGTGAGAAATGCTTTTAATTCCCAGAGATCAGACACCCACCACGCCAAAGGAGAGGGAGGTGCTTGTTCTGGATCACACCAGACTCAGTTCTCACCTTCCTTTGCTTTTCAAGCAGAGAAAACAACTTGATTTTCATTATTAGCCTGGGGAAACACAGGGATGAGGTAGAAAGGGGAGTGAGCACAGCAGTGTGAGGAACCAGCCTCTTGTAATGGAGCTTCTAGAAGTAGCAAAGAATAGAAATTGCCAATAAAACAAATAAATGGATTATTTTGGAATGACACCACCACTGAGATGATGGTATTTTGGTAGCAGCTCCCACTGCCCCAGCAGCACCTTCACCTCTAGCTTATGGCTGAATTTTTAAATTTAAATAATTAAACCATGCCCAGAGAGGTAGGAGGAGAACACATTGCTCTGGATCAGAGGTGAACTCAAATGATGCATCCACTGGACTAATTCAGATACACTTGGCAATACCAGAATTTGCCAGACTCCCAAAATAGCCCATTTCCCACTTTGCTGTAAATGCTTTGCTCTGCCTCCACATGGCAGCTCCACACACAGGGCTGGGATTAAGGGGGAACACTTCACCAGTGCTGGGAAGGCATCCTAGAGAAATTCAGGAACACTAATGATCCCCCCCTAGTCCCAGATGCTCACATATATCACTCGTCAGGGAGAGCACAAAGTTAGACAACTTTATGCTGCAAGGTCACCACTCAAAAGGAGGAGCCACCCAAGGACTCTTTCAACTTTTAGAGTCAAGGGAAAAAGAGAAGATCAGAAAGAACACCTGAAAGGCATGAAATATGCCCAGCACCCCAGAAGCACAAGGTGTAATCCCCCCAAAAATCAACTCACTGCTGAAAAACTCATCTCCCATTCCTGAGCGTGCGAAGCACCCTGAACCTCCTGAACTTGCTTTCTCCGGGGATTCCAAAAGAAATGTCAGTTTTCCATTAACAACAGGGAGGAGGGATTTCTGAACCAGCTGTTTGTGTGCAGACAGGAGCTCCAGCAGCAAGTCCCAACACCTTCCCCTCCGGCCCTGCTTTATGGCCTCACCCACACCCCTGAGTGGCGCTTTGTCAGGCCCCGGGTGTTGACACATCCTGTTCTGCACAACTCCCCACCATGGGAACCAACAAAAGGCTGGGCTGTGTTTCTGTGGATTAGCTGCTCTCATCCCTCTAGCCAGGAGCTGTACTTGTACTGTGCATTTATCACCATAATTCCCTCACCCAGGAATTAGGCAGAAAACCCAGTCAAAGGCAGCAACAGCTCAGAGCACCACAACAAACAGCGGCCGCTCTTCACCCCCAGGAGTTCCAGGAGAGGCACAAAGTTTCCTGAGGACTCTCTCAAAAGTGCTTCACTACAAGTATAGCCCCAAGGTGTGCCAGGGGAGGTTCAATTTGGACATTAGGAAGAATTTCTTCATGGAAAGGGTTGTTAAACATTGAACAGGGCTGCTCAAGGAGGTGGTGGAGTCTCCACCCCTGGAGGTGTCTAAGGAAGGACTGGACATAGTACTCAGTGCTCTGGGCTGGGGACTGGGCACAGGGTGAACTCAATGATCTTGGAGGGCTTTTCCAACCCCAATGATTCTTTGAAGTAAAAAAGCACCAGTTTCTGGAAGAAACTTCGGCCAGGGAGAAGTGCAAACAGTTCAGTGATGGAAACTGCTCTTCCACCTCTTCCCTAGTTTAGCACCTCCAGCATCTCTCACACACCCTCAGCTCTGCTGCAGTTAAATCTTCATCCATATTCCAGCATGTCTTCCCAAAGAGCCCCATCCCCAAAACCCAATATATATATTAAAAAGCAACCTCGTCACCAATACTTCTCAAAAATTGGTTCAAAAATACACTACAAGGCTCCACTTTCCCAAGAACACCGTGCCAACCCTCCAACACAAACCCAGCCAGATCTGAGGCCTATCATTCACAAGTGGGTGATGAATAATGTTGGGTTTTACAAATAATCCCCTGAACAGCTGCTCTGCTCCCCACTTCCCTCCCATCCCTGCCCAGACTCGCTCCAGGGCTGCTTCCCGGGCTCCAGCTGATGCTGCAGGCACAGAACCACACACTCACAGGGTGGTTTGGGGTGAAAGGGACCCATTTGGGGTCATATTCATCACAGGGCACGTCGGCTGACCAGAGATACTCAGCCAAAGTCTCCATTGCCTGAGTCAAAATCCCACCTCAATCCCCCCAGACTCCAACAACAACGTTCCAAACTTGTCGTTTCCAAAGAAAAAGAGAAGCCAAAGGAACCGAGAGTAAATACAAGGAAAATCTGCTGTTAGAAAAACACTGTTAGAAAAAACAAATTTCAAACTCTGACACATAACAGCAGGTTATCATGTTACCAAAACCCTCTAATTTTGGTTAAAAACCCCTAAACCACACAATTATTAAAGTCCAGGCATTAAATCCTTTGTCTTCACTAATTTCACATCTTTCCTTTTGTTAATCACTGATTAAGAGACTTAAATTGCAAACCCCAGCATAAGACCTTTTATACTAAAAAGCAAACAAAAAGAGAGGGGAAAGAGCTTTATTCCTGCTTCAAACTCACTAGTTTGGGCTTGACAAATCCCTCCTAAACCAGCAAAGTGCTCCGTGCGCAGGCGCTGTCGCAGTGAAATGATCCTTCTTTCCAGTTTATCCCAAAGTCAAACAACTTGTGCAAAATTAATTCCTATTTTCTGTAGAGTGAACACTCCCAAGCTGCAGTACCCAGTGGGTAAAGGGCTGGATTTCTCCTGGCAAATCAACCCCAAAAAATAAATAATTAAAAAAAAAGGAATTAAAAAAAAAAAAGACTTAAACAAGACACAAACCATGAGCTTTCATATAGCTTGAGGTCATTGTCTTTCTTCTGGTAGAGGAACAATGCTCATCTCCAGTGTACTGCATGACTGGGGCAGAGATCAAACAGAGAGGCAAGGAGATAATTTATGATAATGAATAGCAAATGAAAATTAAAAAGAAATTAGGATTAGGAGGACAAAAAGGCTCATTGAAATGTAAGTTGTGTGGAGGAATCAGCATCCTCAGGCTGATTCAGGAGCCTGAGCCATCACAGCCTCGACGTGCAGGACCTGGCACTGCAATTTTTGGGGTGAGTAGGAATTTTGCAGGGCATTTAAACAATTTTAACGGTCCCCCCACACCATGGGCAGGCTGAGGGGTTCATCACTCATCCCCCAGCAGAGGGGAGGCAGCGATGGGATCGCAGGAGTCCTTTCAAAGAGCCGTAACCAAAACCTGCACATGGGCTCGCGCCGTGCTCCACCAGCTTGAACTCATATGTTGCCTAAGAGACTTTACAGCAGGGTCTGGAGAATGAACACACATAAACACAGTGCCTACATAAGCACAGAGCCTGGAGAGAGGAAAGAAAAAAAAAACAACCAAAGAAGAAAGGTTCTGGAATCCTCTGGCAGGCTTTGAAACAGATTCTGTATCAGCTGACGAGCGTCCCAGCTCAGCCATCCCTGAACTTCTGAAGGTTTAGTTTGAAAACACTGAGAAGCAACCAGTGGATGGAGCAGCAAAAGGAGGTGGAGTTAACAATAAAAATACCAAAAGTACTTAAAAAGAGAGAGCAAATCAAGATGGAAAACTACCTGCTGCAGTGACAGAAATCAAATCAATCAATAAATAAATAACCTAGTTTGTGCACGACCTGCCCGAGACAATGTAATTTCCATCACTGTTATTTTTTTGGCTACCATAACTTCCTGCAGACCAACTGAATCAGTCCCCAAGAGTCCACAAGCCATAAACCCCAGCAGCCCTGACCCCAGGGAACACGTACTCACCCACTAATCTCTCCAGCAGCTCAATACCAGCACATGGACCACTCTGAGCCTTGGGCCCAGACGCTACAAATTAGTTCTAACCATGCAAATCACAGCCATAACACTAAAAACAAAGTCCAAAACAATAGAGGAGAATCTAAACCTCACCCAGAGACCATTTTCTCACAATATAACTTTTTGTAACACTTCCTGCATAAATCAGAGCAGCAGTGGCCTGGGTTTGATGACTTCATTTGGGGATGAACACACTGAAGCCTCTTCTAGTGCAAAAAAGGTTTTTCCAGAACCACCTCGTCCCTGGACACCACCTCCAGTCTCCTGGGAATGGAGGGGACATGGTGCAATTCCCACCCTCTTCACCCCCGGATCAGCTCCAGGTCGATTTTTTCAAACCAATATAAAATAATCACAGGATGGTTTGGGTTGGAAGGACACTGAAGCTCATCTCATTCCACCCACTGCTGGGACACCTTCCACTACACCAGGGTGCTCCAATCCCCCTCCAACCTGGCCTTGAACCCGTCCAGGGAGCATTTCCATCAACATATATCTGTCCCACTCCATAAAAACCCCTCAGTGCTTCCAAAATAGCGTCAGAGCATGAAAAAATGGGACTGATGGGAAGCCAAGACACCATCCTGCCAGCAGTGGGTGACACAGGTTTTTGGGGCACACACCTCTCCCTACCAAAACAGCGAAGTTTCCCTTCAACAGCCTCCTGCAAGTGAAATCCCAGCTTTTCCCCGAGCTGCTCTGGCAGTTTGGGATGCCTTTTTTTCATTAAATCACTCTTTCCAAGTCGAGAGCCTTTCCTAAATTTAATTTGAGCTAATCACTTTCTTGCCAAGGGAGAAAAACAAATCAAAGGTTTATTCGAATGCTATTGAATTCAATGCCTGTAAATTTAATTTCTAGCTGTACTTTTGTTTAAACATTTTACGGTGTTAATTACAACAAGCCATGCAAATTATCCTGCCAGTGGAATAAAAGGCCTGTTATAACAGATAATAAATAGCTTTGAACCATAAACTCATTAAGATGCTGTTCAAGTGCGTGCTCTGACTCCCAGGTTGAGATCAGAATCTTCATCCCAAAAGCAGGAGGAGGATTTTTGGGACAGTACAAGCTGCTGGTGTGGAATGTCACATTCTTTCCAAAGGAAGATCCTGGAGCAAAAGGATGGTCTGGAACCCAAAACCTCAACGTCTGGGCCTTGGGCTCCAACGGAGCTATTTCAGACAGGTACCATGAATCCCATACATTATTTCTGACTATCCAGGACCATTTAAATGCCAAGCTTGGTGCAATTAAGTGATTTCTTTAGTTGAATCACTGACATCCTTCAAGCCCTGCTGCCCTGATTCCCTTTTTTAGGTCCACATGGAAAAAACAGCTGAAGTGCCAAACACATTCCTTGCAGCACCTGCAGGAGAAGCTCAGCACCTTTCTGGTCTTCCACAAGGTCCCACCTTAATCTGCCCTGAGCCTGCAGCCCAACAAAGGTTGGAGCCCAACACTGAGGACCGAGGACAGGCAGGAGGGATGGAGAGACCTGAAGTGGTGCTGCCTTTATGAGACCTGGGAAAGACTCTGCAGACACGGAGCTGAGCAGCGGAGCTCTCCGTGCTGGCTGCAGGTCAGCCACAGGATACACAGGATTTTGAGGACATCTGGTTGATCCTCCCCTTGTGATCCAACAGCCTGAGAAAGAGGAAGGTTGTCTGCCAACATGTTCACAGGCCTGATACGCTGCTGACACGGAGCCAGAGAAGACTTTCCACTTCCAAGCGGGAGCAGGTGATCCGCTGATATGAGTTACTGCAGGGCTGCTGCAGCCAAGGCTTGCACGGGATCCTGGGCTATCTGAGGGAAAACTGTCCAGCAGCCAAGTGCTGAGACACACAGACACCTGCACATGCCACAGAGGTGTGTGAATGTCCCCCCACCCAGGGCCACCACAGCCCACAGGGCAGCTCTGAGCCCTCGCCCTGCAGAGGAGCAGCCGGGGCTGAGATGGGGGAGATCTGCAACACCACTTGGATAGAGTCACTGAACACAAGGAAAAGCTTTTCCTCACAGGCAAGTGAGACTGGAATATGAACACCAGCACCTTGGTCAGCAGGACACTGGCCCTGAGCTCTGGACCTCCTTAACTGGGACCTATCTACCTCCAAACTGGACAGGGCTGTCCTAGCACCAAGACCCTGCCAGTGCTCCTTCCCTTCTGCCCTTTGGAAGGACACCAGTCCCAATGCCAGACCCTGATCCCCACATCACCTCCCATGGGACAAGAGGTGACTCAGTCTCAGTCTGAGGAACATCCCCCTCCTCTGTGCAGGGCTCAGGGAGGAGGAGGTGGATCCTCTCTGACCTGATGGCTCCCAACAGCAAGGTCACCATCCCACTTTCTGCTGGATGGAGGCTCACAGGCCATGTCAGTTTGGAGCTCCAGCCCAGCACAAACAGCTTTGATGCTCGTAGCTGGGTCTCACAGGGAATCACACCCTCCTCACTAAACGGGAAATCAAACAGTTAAAAAATCCCAATCATCAATCAAACATCTATCAACACCAGCACTGGCTGTTCCATGGATTCAAGCAATGTCCTGCCTAAGGAAAAAGGAGGATTTACCACAGCGAGGAGACCACCAGTCGCAGTCCTGTCAGGCACCATCTCCCTCCTTTCCTCGGTGAAGCTGAGAAATCCTGGGCAAAGCCCCTCCAACTGCTCCGCTCCACGTGGCCACGCAGGCGGCAGATGTTACAACCACATCTGGCACATCAATGGCTCCCCTTGATCCCTTCTGCATGGACATCAGCCCACTGATCTCCTGAGCCAATGTGGATTTCAGAACAGAACACAGGCAGGTGTTTGTCTCCCCAGTTGGTCTTTTGGCTCTGTTTTAAAGGCAAGAAGAGCCAACAAGAGCTGTAGGGAAGTCACAGAGCCCTGGCTGGAGGTGGTGACACGGTGGCTCAGATCTGGTTGGAAAACTTTGGCTCAGCCACCTCTGCACTTCGGCCACAGAGGCTCCTCAGCACCAACACCTTCCCATTTACAAACCGTGGCAAAACTCTCCCCAGTCCAACCATCTCTTGCTCTGCAGAGCTCCTGCAAGGCTGAAATCCACCCGGAACAGGTCCAGGATAGGACTGAGAATGGAACACAAAGCCTGCAGCTTGACTTTGCAGCCAAAAAGGAAGAGCCTTGACCACAATCTCAAGGTATATAAAATAATCACAATGTGGAAGAAAGAGCAAAGAGCTGAGATTGCAGGGATTTACTCTTTTCCCAAGCAACAAGACAGAAGGAAATGGCCTCAAGATGTGCCAGGGGAGGTTTAGGTCAGATATTAGGGAAATGTTCTTAATGGAGAGAGTGGTCAGGCATTGGCACAGCTGCCCAGGGCAGTGGTGGAATCACCATTTCTGGAGGGATTTAACAGCCCCGTGAATGTGGCACTTGGGGACACAGGTCAGTGGTGGCCTTGGCAGTGCTGGGTGATGGTTGGACTCCATGGGCTTGGAGGGTTTTCCAATCTAAAAGATCCTGTGATTGTATGAAACAGAAAATAAGACTAAACTCAAATCAAAAGGGGTGTTGAAGGTGAGGTGGGTGCACAGAACAGCACTGGGCCCCTCTGGGGCCACACGAAGGTCTGAAGGCTGGGTTGGCTCAACCCAAGGGCACATGGAAGGATGAGATGCCTCCAACTCCCAGTTCTGGAAACATAAGCCTCATTTATCCTTCCAGGAAAAGTATGGGCTGCTCGAGAGGGGTCTGGTAGGTTTGTGCTATAAAAAGAGAATGGCACAACACAGAGGAGAAGGAATTTTCCATTCAGCATTAATTTGTTTCCATTAACACCCAATTCCATGGCTCACTTTTAGAAGAAAAGCTCTTTTGTTACAATTTCAGGGGCTAAAAAGGCCAATGAAGGGTTGAAAAGGCTGCTCCCCATAACAATGGCTTCACTACAGGAGAGCAATCAGGGACCATATTCCTGGGGTTTAAAAGTGTAGGGAAGTCACCTACACATGGAGTTTGGCCTCCTCCTGCCATAAGTTATTTTGTCATCGATATAAGAAATTCCAGGGAAAAGCAGCAGCCAGGGGAGCAGCTTCAGTAATAAACTCCTCCCATACTTCAGGATAATTGTCTGCAAAGAATCCTGGAATGGTTTGGGTTAGAAGGGACCTTAGAAATCATCTTGTTCCAACCCCTTGCCATAGGTAGGGACACCTTCCACTAGACCAGGTTGCTCAAAGCCCTGTCCAACCAGGCCTGGAACACTTCCAGGGATGTAAAGGGAAAAGCATAAACCATAATTGAAACAAGGAAGGAAATCCAGTAGGACCAGATTTATAAAGAAAAGGCGACTCTGCCCTTCTTCCCTATAATAAAAGTCACTTATCAGGTTGCAAAAGGGTTTTTTTTTGGAAACCTGTCTATGTTTCACAGATGAGACATTAGATGTTGTTAACTCTTGCTGCAGAGTTGATGCAAACTCTGGGAAATCCAGAACTAATAGCAAATATTTACTTCTGATAAAGCTATCTGAACAAGTGAAAGGAAGTTTGACAGAGGAATACAATTTGTCAGAGCTGGAGGACACGGCTTCTGCACCTAAAACACGCTGAGCCTGCTTCTTTCTAGGTGTCACAAACCACTTCCCTTTGGTGTCCTACCCTCATTGTAAACCCTTTTATGGTAGATTTGAGAGCTTTGTAGTGATTTCCAGCCAAGCTGGTACAAACCTTCTGCCATGCAAGCCCTGGGCCAGCAGTCCCACGGTGCCATCCCAGCTCGGGCCTCCACACCCTGGCTTTGACAAAGGCACAAAAAGGGTCCTGCAGCCCCCTCCCCAGCCTGGAGCAGCCTGGAGTTCTGCAGGTCACAAGTCTGCAGCTGCAGAACTCTGGAAAACCTTCCCCGGAGGACCCAGGATGGCCCCAGCACTGCCCAGAGCAGAGTCCTGCTCACTACTTGTGTTTCAACATCTTGGTGTCTTTTTACTTACCAAGAAGTGAAGGGCCCCAAAAGTCAGGACGTGGTAGTTTTACAGATGGATGGAAGTGGACAAGGGATGGAGACTGCGGTGGTGAGGCCCTGGCACAGGTTGGCCAGAGCAGCTGTGGCTGCCCCATCCCTGGAAATGTCCAAGCCCAGCTTGGATGGGGCTTGGAACAACCTGGGCTGGTGGAAGGTGTCCCTGCCCGTGGCAGGGGGTTGGGATAAGATGATCTCTAAAGTCCCTTCCAACCCAAACCATTCCACAATTCTGTGAGATGAGGCAGAAGGGGCAGCAGGGACCACAGTGCCTCGAGCCACAGTTATGGCACAGCAACTCCACATATGAGATATGGGCCATTTTGTCACTGCCCATGGCACAACCATGAGTGTGCCACAGTCTAGACACAAGCCAGGGTGCAGGGAAACCCATCCCAGGAAAGACTTCCAGTGCTATCTGCAGTGCAGGGGATGGGAAGCTCCATTTCCAGCCTGAGTGACAGCAGCTGAGCTGGGGCAGGTGGCTCTGAGCTAGGGGGAGAAGGGGATGCTCCAGCCATCTCCCAGGCTGAGCCACGGCCTGCACGAGCCAGTGGCCACCACAGGCCAAGGCAGCAACACACAGAGACAGAGACACTGCGGTGCCCAAAAGCAACACCAGGCTGGAAGACGCAAAGCCCCGACCCTGCGGAGCACCCACCACCCTCCTGGGAGAGCCGGGGGGGCTGGAAGTGCCCCCCCAGCCCCGGGAAGGCAGCTGAGAAAGCACAGGGACACGTATGAAGCACTTCCCAGCTGTGCTGGAGACCACGTTCCCTCACGGCCCCTGAGCTACGAGCGCTCGCTCAGCCCAGTCACGTCCCTCAGCCCAGCACGCGCTGGCAGCGCCCGCTCCCTCCAAACCCCCTCGGGGGCACCCCAGCCCCCCAAAACCATGGGCATTCCCAGCAAACCACACTCCCTGCTCCTCTCCCTGCAGCTTGGCAGGTCCCTCATACGTGCACTGCACTGCTGCCCTTCTACACAGCCCGAAATCTGCTTTGTTAAGGCTTTTTGGGTTGTTCTTTGTCTTTTTGGGTTTTTTTAATACCATGTTTAAAGTTGTACATTGTTCCAAAGTTTCCTTGTTTCATGTCATTGTTTGTTACTGTGTTTGAAAGTTGGCACATATTTGTTCAATTAAAGATTTATTTGCACTATTTGTTGAATAAAGATTATTCTTGCTAAAAGCTAAATAAAGTTTCATAAAAACTCACACATCCCATAAACAAAATACAATGTCCTTTCCAAAAAAGCGTTGCACAAAACATTTCAAAATCCCTCAATTCATTATACAATAAATCCACACACAAAATAACACGACCTTGCCAGAATACATAATAAAATCTCATTACAACACTTTCAGACCGGAGCTTCAAAGCGGGAACACAAAGACTGCGCGAACCCCTCGGCCTTGAACCGTCGCCGGCGGCGTGGCCGGAGCGGCTCCGTGGTCACCCCGAGAGCCTCGGCACCCCCAACAGCACCCCTGGGTGCCACCTCCTGGCCTCACAGTGGCTCCAAACCCCGGGGTGGCTCCCGGCCAGCACGTCCCCCATCCCTGCCCCGGGCTGCATCCCATGGCCATTGTGCGGGATGTCCTCATGGCTGCAGTGGAGATGTTGCTCATGGCCTGAGCATCACACAAAAGCCTCCAGGGATCACAGGGGAGAAGGGCTTCCAGCACCACATGAGCCCTGAAAGCAGAGTCCCACTCAGCACCCAAACCCCACGGATCCTTCCAGAGCCCGGCACATCGATAACCAGGTTGATGACGGTTACGGTTGTGAGCTGAGAAATAAATCCTTTAAGTTTGCACTGAGGTTTGGGGCAGAAAGCACTGTTGAAACACACTTAGGGAATCCCAGCCATGAAAAAGCATCCCTAGGCCAATGAGAGCCCTGGGATCCACTTCCAAAGGAAAAGCGCAGCCCCGCTGGTTGTTTGCACCTGGACAAATGCCAACACTGAACATGGCAAAGGCACAGGCAGCACCAGCCTCTGGGCATCCCAACCTGGCACAAAAGGGGACAGTGGCATTGCCACTGCCACCTGCCCTGGTCATGCCAAAACTGGAATCATAGAACATTCTGACCTGGAAGGGACCCACAAGGATCATCCAGTCCAGCTCCTGGCCCTGCACAGACACCCCAACAATCCCCCCCTGTCCCTCAGAGCGCTGTCCAAACCCTCCTGGAGCTCTGGCAGCCTTGGGGCTGTTCCCACTGCCCTGGGGAGCCTGGTCAGTGCCCAAACATCCTCTAGGGGAAGAACCTTTTCCTGAGATCCAACCCAAACCAGTTTCAGATAAATCCTCCTCCCCCCAGCCCCAAGTGACCAGAGTGCCAGAGCTGTGGCATTGTTCCTGAGCAATCACCGTCCCAGCGCACGGAAACATCCGCCTGTGGAAAACTGACATTTTCATTTACAGCTCCAGGACACCCCAATTCTTCCCCCAACCAGTACTTGGAAGTTGGAGAGGTTTTGGGGTCTTTTTCCCCGGGTTTTAAGTGCCACAAGAGAAGCCCCCATCTCTGAGGGCTTCCAAAGGGTAACGGCCGTGCACCAGCTCCGCTCCCTCCGGCAGCGATCCACAGCTTTATGGATGCACTTACCTACTCCCCCCTGAGCAACAGCTGCCCATGTGGGTTTGGTTAGTTTGGAGCAGCTACTCTGCAGCAGCACTGCTGAGAATCCCCCTGTGCTGAGGAGCCCTGGGCAAGTCCCAGAGGGTGAGGAAAGGGGTGACAGAGCACGAAGGGCGATGGCAGTGCCCGAGCCCCGCCTGGCTGGGTGTGACAGAGCACCCCAGCTCTGCTGAGCAAGGAAAACTCAGGAATAACGCTAGGAAGAACCTGCTGAGAGAGAGGGATGAGGCTACGGAATAGCTTTCCAAGAAAAATGGAAGTGGAGTTGGCTCTGCTGCCTGAACAGCAAAGGGCAAGAAGCAGAAAAGGGGGGTGGAACGAGATGATTATGAAGGTCCCTTCCGACCCAAACCATCCTGTGATTCCACAATAACAGAGACCACAGCACTGATTCCCTGTCTCCTGAAAACCCAGCTGTAGACAAGACACATTTTCCACCTGGAAAAGCTCCTTCAGTTTATTCAAATCAGCTGCTAAAGCTCAGCCAGAGGAGGAGGGATGGGGGACAAAGGCAGCCAAAGGACAAAGACCCTTCAAACGGGTCCTGGTGAGAAGATCTGAGGTACTCAAAGGTCACCCCACTCCACAACAGGGTCAAAGCTCTGCTTGTTCCTGCCATTTCAAGCACATAATCACTTGCATTAGTTGCTAGAGACGCCTCCCTCCCAGTTCTTGGTGAATATCTTGTCTCCCCAGGCAGAGAAGAATGAACTCATCGTGGTTTCCCAATCCTGACCGGGGGCTCCGCGAGCTACTGGCAATACATTTAATAAGTTATTATGCAAATAAAAACTGGACTTGGCCAAGTGAAATATGCTGGCTCTTCAAGTCCCATCTGCATCACAGCAAGGATCTCAATGAACTTTAAAATACTTATTGTCACCACAATGGGCAATATTATATTCTACTTTGGATCTGTTCCTTCAGAGCATTTGCTCTCATTTGTAGATATTTTTAGATTTTCCTATCCCACTCCTCATTATGAAACACTGAGCTGCAGATTGATTTATTTCTTAAAAGCAAGTTGCTGTTTTCCCAATAACAGATTTAACAAATTTGTTCCACCTGTTCAGTTATGCTTCCAATGTCTTTTTTGTGGTTTCATTGAAGTTTTTTTTAATCCAAACCTCAAAGACTCTAAACTCAGCATTAAAAGACAAGCTCAGCATCATCACTACCACTCACAATTCAAATGCTGCTCCGAATTACTGCAAGCTTTCATTTGTAAGTCGATACAGACAGCAAGATTATGGAGCTTAATGGCTGTGGGCACAAACACACGCTCTTCCAAGGGCATTCTCCTACTGTAAATTCTACTTCAGTGGAACAGGGGCTCACTGCATCCTCCTCACCATCCTCCTCCCTCACCTCAGCCAACCTCAGCCACCGACTTCAAACAGAGAACTATTTAAACAGAAATTAAATAATCCTCTATATATTAATCAGAGCCCCTTGAGCCCAGGGTTTTCCATCACTTTATTGCACCAGCACAAGAAGCTGTGGCTGCTTCATCCCTGGAAGTGTCCAAGGCCAGGTTGGGCATGTCTTGGAGCAACCTGGTCTGGTGCAAGGTGACTCTGCCCATGGCAGGGGGTGGAGTGAGATGGTCCCACCTGGATCCAAAGAGCTAAAGCTAAGAACAACTTATCTGCTCAAACAACCTATTTTTGTGTAGCCTCAATTCACAACTGACCATGTAAGAAGTCCAGGCCTTAAAAGAATCATTTTTAGCTTTCCCAAGTCATTCTCAGGAAGGATTTGATAAGCAGCATTTCAGGCATGATTTGCTGGCGGCCGGTGGGAGTGCCCAGGTGTGCACCAGAGTCAGCCAAAAATTCGGCTTCATTTATATGCAAAGAGTTCTGTTACAGAGGTACCAGAGGGGAAAAAGAACACTGAGACCCTGCATGAAATAACCCAAGTCCTTCCAATCCAAAAACATGCAATGACAGCAGAAAGCTGACAATAAACCCAGAATCATTTAGACTGGAAAAACCTTCTGAGATCATCCAGTCCAACCATTCCCCCAGCACTGCCAAGGCCACCACTAACCCACATCCCCAAGTGCCACATTTACTCAGCTTTTAAATCCCTCCAGGGGTGGGGACTCCACTCCTGCCCTGGGCAGCCTGTGATAGGCCTGGACAACCTTTTTCCATGAAGGAATTTTCCCTCATATCCAACCTGAACCTCCCCTGGCACAACTTGAGGGCATTTGCTCTTGTCCTGTCACCTGGGAGAAGCGACTGATCCCACCTGTCTACAGCCTACTTTCACATATGAGAGAAGGTCCCCCATGAGCCTCCTTTTGTCCAGGCTGGGCCCTCCCAGTTCCCTCAGCTGCTCCAGACCCTTCCCCAACTTTATTCCCTTGCCTGGACTCTCTCCAGCCCCTCAATGTCTTTCTCATCACGAGGGGCCCTGCACTGGTCCCAGGATTTGAGGGGTCCCAGCAGTGCCCATCTGTCACAGTCTGACCCTCTGTTTCTCAGAGATTCACTCAAAGAGATCAGAACCACCAGCCTTGGGGTCTCCAGACCACAGTTTGCATCACAAGTTACTGCAGCCCCCTCAGAACTACCCTCAGGCACCACTGAGGCAGAACCCCTCTGGTGACACTGCTGCACCTCTGTCTGACCACCCAACCTACAGTGCTGCCATTATTCCCACCTAATACTCCATCCAACGCTCCTTCACTTCCTTCAGCACGAGACTGGAAGGTACAGCAAAGTCCAATGTGTCTTTGAAGCCTCTTGACCCACAAAGCCCAGCTCTGCTGATCTGCAGATGCAGCAATCAGCACTTCCAAAGCTGATTGACAAGTCCCCATGGACAACAACCCTGGCAGATCACATTGGAAAAAACCTTTAATAGACAAAAAGGCCAAACTCAGCCCAAACCTACCACCAACTCATGATCTCCAAAACGAGCAGCACAATTCACTGTACCTAAAGCTAAAATCCAGCATTGTGCAGGACTCTTCAACCTTCTGCAACTCAGGCTGTCACACTCATCTCCACTGGCTTCCATGCAACCTACATCAGTAAAGCTCCCTAAATCACTCACATTATGGGGTCAAAGCCATCTCTACACCAAGCTCAGCTGAATCAACCAACCTAAAAGCCACCACAGCAGCAGCCACCGGGGACACGGGACCAACAGGGCATCGTGCAGAACATGGAAAATCTCTTCCATCTCTAAACCGCTGGTAACTGCCATAAATTATCCCTACAAAGTCCAAGAACTTCAAACCCAGAGAACCAGCCTTAAAAAACCCCCATCCAAGCAGTTGCCCTGGGTTTTGTTACTGCTGTTACATCGTAGGCGCCCGTCAGCCTGACACATCCCGACACGAGAGCCCTCAGGAGCCCCGACCAAAGGAACCCACGGCTCCTCTGGCTCTGTCAGACCTCTCCTCAAAGCACAATTAACTGTGCTGCTCCTCCACAACCAACCTCTCTACCAGCACGAACATTTCATGTGGGTCCGTTTCAGGGTAAGACCGAAAATGAAGACGAGGGAAGGGGAATTTCTGGAACTGCAATAACTCCAGCTCCGTTCTGGGAACGTAAGGCATATTTCATGGGAAGATGTCAGCTACTCGCATTTAATGCTGACAGTGTCATTTGCCCTTCAGCGAGAAGAAAGGCATGTAAGCAAGACAAACCAAACGAAAATTTCCCCATTGCGAAGCATTTCTGCCAGGAATCACAGCCCCAGTGTCATGTTTCTTATGCCCTTCCTTGTACAATAACTCTCGAAGGCCACACTTCCAGTGTTTTATTACTTGGAATTTCACATGCCAGAGTTCACAGAGCATCCCAGACACCCTTTGGACCAGCTTCATTCCACTGCCTTTCTGCATCATGTAAAATCATATTGAAATCAGGGGGAGCAGCTGGATCAGGAGCAACATCACCCCTTTATAACCTGAAATAACCTATTTTTCCTGATTTTTCAAGTCATAGTGTCCCAAATTCTCACAAATGCAGTTTTATTTCATTCTCCAAACACAAACAACGACCAGGACAGAGAGAATGGTGGATGAGCACGTGGCACAGCACACTGATCCTCCCAGAAACATTTATTGCTATTTAATAACATTTAAGACCAATTCCAGCCCCAGCACGAGGGGATGGTGAAGCCCAGTTGGGGTGGGGGTGAAATGACTTTTGGGGTCACAGCAAGGGCTGCATAAGTTACTCCCCTCCATCCCTTCCAAACTCAATTTTTACTGCCCAAATCAAATGTTTTCCTTTAGCTGTTTTTAGCTAAGAGCCTCACAGACTAAAGTTAGAAAGCATCATGCAAAAAACGTTCAATTGCAGTGTTTTTAAAACTGTTTCATGCACTATCTCACCACACTTGGCCTCACTCCAATTAACCACTAAATGCCAAGGAGTCAAACAAAGAGCAAAAAATCATTTGTTATCACAAAGCTGCATCTGCTGACAAATCCTGCAGTGGGTTTTTGTTGCTATTGTTCTTCAGGTTTGGGCTCTTTGAGTACTTAAGGATAACAAATCGTTAGGTAAATATGTCAGGAGACCTTCCCTGTCAGCCACAGCCTCGGGCTGTGATTTCTGTTCACAGACATAAAAATTTTTGCTATTTGCCAGATTTCAGATAGCAAACTTGGATCCCCTGGAAGATACCTGGCGCTGCTCTTGTACACCCGAGCAGGAATATTTAACTGCTTCAGTACCTGATGCTGATACACAGCTTGGAGCCACACGGGACCTTCTCTGGCACCTGACCGAAATGTAACTGCCCCAACCTCCCCCACCAGAATTATCACTTATAACTTGGGTTTTCGGCATCTTCAGATGTGGAAAAATACGGATTTGAGTCAGGAGGACTCACCAGCAGAGAAGCTCATGGTCAGTGAGGTGGGTGGACATCAGCCCAGGGGTCCCTGGAGGTTTTCTCCTGAGCCCACCTGCAGCCACCTGCACACAGTTGGGCTCAAAGTCTTCTTCAGTAACCAGCTAGTTAACATTTCAGCCAAAATCCCTCCTTGGTCCAGTATTTAGGTACCAGAGGAGAAGAACTTGAGTTATTCTCAGCTTAACGTGACACTCAGCCCTCACCTCAGCCATGGGACTGCAGAGAGCTCCAACAGCCCTTGCGTGAGGTGCTGCTGTCTGGAAGGGGGGCAAGGATGGGAAGGGGGGAAGGGGATGGGAAGTATCCCTAAGGCACTGAGAACCCCCAAATGCCACATCACTTCCAAACAGCCCAGTTATCCTGCAAAGCAGGAGCAAAGCAGCCCAACAGCTTAGGAAGGAAAGAGTTGACAGCTCCTTGCTGTATCCAGCGTCATTTTCCTTGGCAAATCCAGGCTGTTGTTGGAAGCGTGTGTGAGACGCCCGGATCTGCCGAGCTCAGCCTGCAGGAGCAACACTTTGTATTTAACACTTGAGGACCTCAACTCCCCAGAGCTGGTCCCACGGCCCCATCCCGGCCGGAACACGGGGCTGGCACACGTGGAACCGGCCCTGGCACCACACACAGAGCCCACACTGGCCAGGCCCTGCAGCCACACACGAGAGCAGGAGCAATGAGCCGTGTGCTTGGAGAGGGATCCTGCTTTTACAGGGATGAGCTGCTCTCCCCTCAGACTGTGCACCGGTGGCTGTGCCGCTCCAGGGCTTCACCACCAGCTGGGAACTCGCAGCAAGGGTGATGTCAAGGTACCAGTGGGAAGCTGTGCAGCCCAGCCCCACTCCCAGAGTCCATGGCACAGTGGTATAGAGATTTAGGGATTCCCCTGCTCCATCTGCTTCTGGTGCTGAGCCCAAAATGAGAACCTTGAAGCTCATCCAGTGCCACCCCCTGCCACGGGCAGGGACACCTTCCACTAGCCCAGGTTGCTCCAAGCCCTGTCCAACCTGGCCTTGGACACTTCCAGAGGTGGGGCAGCCACAGCTGCTCTGGGCAACCTGTGCCAGGGTCTCCCCACCCTCACAGGGAAGAATTTCTTCCCAATATCTCCTTTAAATCAACCTTCTTTAGTTTAAACTCATCACCCCTTGTCCTTGCACCCCCAAGTTCTAAGCAGACCAGGAATCTGTGGACGAGCCTTATGCTGAGCCAAAACAACTCTTGTCAACAACAGAAGAAAACTCCAAGTTGGCCATAAAGATCTTGCTAAATAGAAGATTTAATAATCCTTTAAAAATGGCAATTAACATCTTTTAACTTTGCCTTCCTCCCCACCATAGAAAAGATCTCCTTTTGACCTCAGAAATCTCCCAAAATTTACTCCAGTGGCATATGGAGGCAACTCCTGGTGGGCTCCTCCTGTCCTTGCATAGGATCACTCCCTTCCCCAGCAAGAGTTAACACCCCAGACTGAGCAAGCACCAACAAGCCCTTCCACCGCCCCAAGGCAGCCAACTACTCATTGAGTTCATTATCACTAAAAAGATACAAACAGCTGCAGCATAAAACCCAACTATTTTCTTCGTGGGTTTTCATCCTGCTCTCTAGATGCACCTCATCAGCTGCACGTCCAGCAACTCACAGTCAGAGCCGATTTTTCTGCCACAGGGCATGTTTGCTGGGAAAACGTGAGAATTTAAGCTTTCCAGGCAGAACTGTTGCCCCTCCTGCAGCCCCGGGAACAGCAGCAAAGCAAAGAATTAAAATAAACCCCTCACTTTTGAGTCTGAACTGTCTCGTCCTCTCAGCATCAAGGCAGGTTGGCAGCAGTGCCAGCTACCAGCTCTAAATGCTTTATCCTATTTTCCTATCCCATGGGAAAATTAGAATAAAGTGTTGGTAAAGGGTAGCGGTAGCTCAGCAATTTGTTTGAAAAGTCGAAGGAAACAACTGCTCCAAAATTATTTCCTGGATTAATTTCACTGAGCCCAGCACATGGTAAAGACTGAAAGGATCACATGAAGTCTGTTTAGGCCATTAGTGCCTGTCCCACAGTGTCCCCATCCCCACACTTCCCTGGGAAACTCGGGGAAAGCCCTGACGCTTCATGGACCAGAAAAAAAAAAAAAAATCAAAGATTTATTCCTTTTTAGAAAATACAAATATTATTATCAAATAATAATGATATTCAAATATTTTAATTTGACTTTTTTCCCCCTGCTGGACAGGGCACACTGCTCTTCTCACCCCTGGAATGCCAACAGTCAATTAAAATAAGAAACAGAAAAGGGAGAAGAGACAGCAGGGAAGTTGCTCAGAGAAGCTGTAGAAGTGTCCAAGGCCAGGTTGGACAGGGCTTGGAGCAACCTGGGCTAGTGGAAGGTGTCCCTGCCAGTGGCAGGGGGTGGAACAAGATGGGCTTTAAGGTCCTTCCCAATCCAAACCATTCAGTGATTTGGCAGCACCATGAGGTCTGTGCAGGACCACAACACCCACCTGTAATTTACAGTTCCAGAGCCTGTACCTGCTCCAAGGTGGATTTTACTTCCAATGCTGCCTTAAGGAACATCCTCAGTGTCTCCCCCTCCCGCTTTGTGCTCAGGAGAGGCTGAAAGCCCACAGGTGCCATGAATTGCAAAGAGGGATTAAAGGACAAAGGGCCGGCCCCCCACTGCCCTGGGATGGGATTTAACCCACTGTGTCACCCCCTGGGACACCGGGCACTGCCAAGGAGGGGAAACACTGGAGACAGGGAGGGTCTGACCTCCCAAAGCCATGTCTGCATCCTCTCTGTGGCTGTGCTGGCCCAAACTGAGCCCCCGCCTGGGACAAGCCAGAGGCAGCTCCAGCAGGAGGGTGAGCCTTCCCCAGCACCCTCCTCCTCCTCCTCACTGCTCCTGCAAGCAGCCAGCAGCTCCCAGACCTTGAATATACGTCTGCTGCACCACGCAGTGACCACAGCCCTGAGCAGCACAACACAACCCTGGTCATGCCAGCAACACCATCGGGAAATGCCCACCAGGGCAAACCACACAACACTCACTGCAGTGAAGCCACCATGGCACAGCCACCCAACAACCTGCTGTTGCAAAGCCAGAGCTCAGCCCCGATCCCGATGGATCCCTGCCAGCTCAGCACGTTCCAGGACTCTGTGCCGTGCAGCACAGCCCCCTGCCACGAAACAGCAGCCATTTCAAAGCCATACAACAGAAGCCCGTGATGTCCAACCCCAGGCCCTGCAATGCCTACTGCTGCAAAGCCAGGCAACCCCACAGAACACCACACAACGACTGCCCAGGCAATGCCCTCCAGTGCCAAGCCATGCAATGGATCTCCAGGATGTGCAACCCGCGCCGCTGCAGAGCCACACGACCCAACGCCTTGTTGTCCCACTCTTCGCTCAACACACTCCGGAACAAACCCTAGAGGAGGCTCGTGCTGGTGCCAGGGCCCATCACTGCCCGGTTCCTCCTCACTCCATGCAGGGCTAAAGCACTCACAGCCTCCCACCCCATCTCCAGTCGCTGCTGCTTCCCCCGGTGCCGGAGCACAGAGCCCGGCGAGCCGAGGTGCAGCCCCGGCAGCAGGATCCTGGCACTCCCCATTTGGAAGGAGTTACAGGCCTGGCACCCCATCAATGTGAATCCTGCCTCGTTAGTACTTCACACTTACAACAGCATTTCATTTGGGCTTATGGAAAGGGCTCATTTTCATAGGCACCCATCTGGGAGTGATTATTCCTGCTGTAGTAGCATCCAGGCCCGACTGGCATCGGCACCATTAGCACACAAAACCCAGAGTTTAACAAGAGAGCACTTACCACTGCAACCACCCCATAAAGGCACTTAACTATGTTAAAATTGCATCCAAATCTCCCTGTAATTCCACACTTGTGCACAATGGATCCTGACAGATTACACCTCTTCAGAGACACACTTACCACTCACTCACTGCACAGAGTTTACTCAGTGCTTCACATCCCCCAAGCCCCCTCAGCCTCTCCCAGACTGGTTACCTTCTGCAGCCAGACACCTCTAAAAATAACATCCTCCTAAAGTGTTGAAAGATATTAAAATATAAAGCCATTAACATATAATAAGACTGGAATGAGAGCTCCACATGCTCTGAAGCTCTCAGGGTTTGGCTTCCAGTCAAGAAAAATATATTGGATTAGTATGAGAGCAAAATTAGGATGGTGTGCAGTTTAATTAGCATTACAAGACACTACATGTGTATGGGAGAGCAGAGAAGATTTATGTTATTATGCGGTAAGAAAAATAATGTTAAAAGGTTAGAATAATGCAGGTTTGATATGGTGCTATGTACTCTGGGGTTAAGGAAAGATAACTCTGGAATGCCACTGAGTGTTCTTAAAAACCCAGGTTTGAGGGTTTGCCAGTGAACTCCTCAAAAAATTGTGGAAAAACCCTGCAATTTGGTCATGGGTCGGTCAAACACTCTGGCAACAACAACGGTCTCCGTCAAGGAATTCAATAAACTCTGGTAAAACCTGCAGGTCCCCACACAAAGTCACAGTACTTGTGCTTCACGGAATGAGCAGAAAATAGAAATAAAGCACACACAGCTCAGCTGGGGAAGGGGATGATGGGGCAGAGCCTGGACGGGAAGGAAGCACCGTGCTCCGATCGAGTGCTCCCTGCTGTTACTCCTCTGCTAATCACAGTCCTCTGTTTCCAACAAGACATCAGCATCCCCACGCTCCTCCAGAAGCTGAAGCCTATCCTCCTCTCCTTCCTGGGCATCACTGGATTCACCTCACAGCTGCTCCCAGCAGCCACAGCTGCCTGCACTCCCTGTCAATAATCCCTGGGATGCCGACAGAAGCTTCAGGACAGCAGTTGGAATTTATATTTCCCAGCTGCTTCCTCTCTCCCAGAGGTGAGATTTTTCTGTTTATCTCCTCACCATTCCCATCTCCCCACACTTTGAGGGTGCCCCTGGCAAGATGCATTCACAGCCACCCCAAAGCCACAGCTACTTTTTTCCCTCCCTTTTCCAAAGAGGAGTTCCTAAGCTCCAGCCCTCACAGTGGACAGCTCTGGAGTGGTGATATCCCACCACATACAACAGTGTCCATCCCACCTGCTCAGTGTCAGGGGCAGAAGGAAAGGCACCCACACAGCATCATAAATCTGGGAATAAGGATCCTGGGAAGGTCCTGATAGAGTTGAAGGTGTCCCTGCCCATGGCAGTGGGGTTGGACTCAATGGCCTCAAAAGGTCCCTTCCACCTCAAAGCCTTCAGTGATTCTCCAGTTCCCAGGGACCAGCCAGGCTGTCTGCACACAGCCAAAGGAGACAGCTCCTCCTCACACCAGGAATTAACACAATACACACAGAGATGCACCTCCAACCCTCAGGGCACAGCTCATGCTGTATTTAATTTCCCAATGGATGCAGCACCCCAGATTTTGCCTGGAATATTCACAGGCACAGCAGCAGGAAAATATTTTCTATCTGATATCAGGCAGCCCCTCCCTTCCTGCGCAGACCCCAAACCCTGGGCAGCCTCTGGAATGTCTGTCGAGGACAGGCACCATCAAGCCCTAAATGAAGGCAACCAGTGCCCAGCATTAACCACACAGAGCTCTGTGGGCTCCTTTACTGCCCTGTGAGAGCCTCCTCCAGCTACAACCAGGACCACAAAGTGCAATTCAAGGGAAAATCCACCATAAAGCACATCCCTAATCACCATCTTCCTTGTGCACAGACCTGGCATTTCCATAACCCAGGATCAGAGTGGGGAAATCCCAAGACACGTGTCCTGAGCAGGTATTGAAAGGTCTGAGCCTGCAGGACACTGTGCAGAGGCTGCTGATGCTGGAGAAGTGTTTCCAGGACACTCTGCTCAAAGCTTTCAGTACATGGCCAGGTTTCAGTTCAGCCCCAATCCATCGGTGCCAGTGCAGCCTCCTGGCTCAGGATGCAGGAACCAGACAGAGGGATGAAGGTGCACAGATGAGCTACAGGTATGCTCAGGGTGGGAGAAGCCTCTGGAGCAGCTTTTACACCTTTAGATCCTCTGACAGCACGTTGTGCCAATCAAACCTGCCTCTGACTCAGGAGCTGGGATTGACAAGGAAGGGCAAAACAACTGCAATTTCACACTGATGAGGGAAAAGAAAGGAAGAAATTCTTCCCTGTGAGGGTGGGGAGGCCCTGGCACAGGTTGCCCAGAGAAGCTGTGGCTGCCCCATCCCTGGAAGTGCCCAAGGCCAGGTTGGACAGGACCTGGAGCAACCTGGGCCAGTGGAAGGTGTCCCTGCCCATGGCAGGGGGTGGAACAAGATGGGCTTTCAGGTCCCTTCCAACGCAAACCATTCCAGGATTCTCTGAAAGTCAGGAAGTGGGAACATCCCTTGTTAAAAAGGTGAGGAGCAGAGACCAGGCACAGACACTGTGGCACAGAGAAAGGTGAACACCGGGAACAGAACTGCTGCTCAGCACATTTTTTTGGATGACTCAGCACCCCCCTCCCCCCAGCTGCAAGCGCCTCCACAATTAGTTTGATCCGACAGAACTGATGGTATTTGATCCCATTCCAAAGCCAGCCTTTGGCAGCTTTTCCGCCTGTCTCGGGACACTCTCAGGGCACACGCTCCACTTGGCATTGGCCAAAAAACATGTTTTGGCAGAGACGTGGCACAACACAGATTTGGTCGGAGAAACAGCACAGGAACAATGCTCTGCAAGACTCAGATGTTACAGGGGTGATTTTTTGACAGCAAGATACAGTTTAATTTAGGTATAAAGTATTCCAAAGGGCAGGCAGCAGTGCCCTGCTGCAGATCCCTGCAAGTGGGGCCACAAGCAAAGTGCTCGACAGAATCCCTCTCCCATCCCACAGCACACCCATCCGAAGGGATTATTTGGATTTTATCCCACCAGCCAAGGCTGAAGGCACCAGCACTCCCCAAACCCACTCTTGCATCTCAGAGCACTCGAAGAGTCGATGAATTCAAGGAGCACTAACAAATCCCTCATCTCGCAGCCAACGTGGTGATGCAACAGCCGGCGGGTTCTGGGACAAAGATGTGGACTACAATGCCTCACCCTCTGCCATGAAAAACTGCCCTTGGATCCTAAATGAGTTACCCTGTAAGATAGGGAAGCGGGGCCTTATCAAGCTGCCAAATCTCACTCCTGTCATGAGGTCATTTCTGGCACCTGGCCAGGCGAGATTTCAGCCAAAATCTCAGTGCTCCCCGTCCTTCCCCCCTCGCTCCTCTTCCTCCCGCCTCAGGTCAGGAAGACAAGGAAAAATAAAATAATTTAAAAATAAAGAAAAAAAGGGTCAGGAAGGGCAGTGTCTTTTGTTTTTAAACCAGTCTGTACAATCACAACACACGCACTCATTCCTCGGCCTCTTCGTTGACGAGGGACGGTTTGAGGGCTCAGAGCACCACGGTCTTTGGGATGCCAGGTCTCCCCCCAGCACACCCTAACACTGACTGTGGCCCCCAGCAAAGAAGCATCATTGACCAGATCTCCTGAATTAATTATTTAGTAGTTTTGGCTTCATTTTTGCAAGCATCATGTGCACAGGACCACACTTTGGGTTTACAGCAGCACAGCTCGGCAAAGCTGCGAGGAACCCCACACGTACCCTGAGCTTGATGATAACTTTCTAAATAAAGCTGTTTGCAAACACCTCGTTTCATTGCTTTAATCAGTGGAGGGATGCACTCACAGCAGCCCAGGACACGAAAAGTGGTTGTTTTTTAGCAGCACAGCAACTCAAGTAAACGGCAAGGCAGAAAATTCAGCACAAAATGGGTGAGCAGCACTACAAATGCCATTAATCACACATTGTCACAGCAGCTCCTGACCAGGGCAGTGAGGTGCCAGTGCCCGGGACATTCAGCCTTCCCCCTGCCCCACTACTGGGAAACCTCCTCTCACAACCAACTGCTTCCATACGTCCCAAAGAATTTTCCATCTTAAGCCTGACAGGCCAGATGTAAAAGAAAGAAATAAATAATTAGTGTTACCTTATCTGGAGTACGTCAGCTGTACCGAGCAACGCTTGGATCTCCGTACGCATCCCGAGACAAATTACCTAACGCTGTAATTTATGAATGCCTCAAGTATTTGCCCTGGTATTTCATTATGCACTCGCTGGAAAGAGGAGCTCTAAAGACTAAACAGATCCAGCACGATAACACGAAAGGCACTCCAGCCGCGTGCTATTCCAAGGCAACCCAAGAATCCCAGCACGACCCCGAGCTGCTCCGGCTCACTTTGTGTTGACGCTGCCGGGGCAGAGAAGGGAGAACAGAGAGCGATGACCCGAGAGCTCGGGCTCCCTCCGGTTCAGCGCTTAACTGGGATTTGATTGCGGGAAGCTGCGGGATCCGGCAGCGCTGGAAGCGCGAACCCGGCTCTCCCGGGGGCAGCCGAGGCCGGCGCGGCGGAACCGCTGCCCGCTGCCAAGAGGGAGGAAGAGTTCCCAAACTCGCCGCTTTATCAAAGCTATTTTTGTCCTTCCCCCACACACACTGATAAGCAGCAGGGCGAGGACGGTCGGGGTGCTGGGGTTTGGCGTCTCCCCCCGAAACCCCGCTGGGACCCCCCGGCACCTTCGGGGAGCGGACCATCCGCTCGGGAGGCTCAAGGGGGAGGAAACTCCTTCCTCCAGCTTATCCTGCTCGCAGCAAAGTTTCGTGCCTGGAAAAAATGAGCTAAGTTTGCGAGCGGAGGCCCCAGCTCTGCTCCGGCCCTCCGGAGGCTCTCGGGACAGGCGACCCCCCCCCCGGGGGCTGGGNCCCCCCGGGGGCTGGGGACAGCCGTGGGGACAACCGGGACACACATGCCAACCTGTCCTGCACGGAGTCACGAGCTGCTGCAGGGGGGACACCGAGGCATCACCGGCAAGGCTGATGCACCTGGGTTGAGGGGGAACTGAGATAACGAAACCCATCCCAGCTGGAGGGCGGGGAGCGAACGGAGGGGGATGCGTGACCAGGATCCCCCGCACACCGCGGGTGCAGAGCGACCTGTGCGGGGCTCTCCGGCCGCTGCACCCGCGCCCTGGGGTCCCGCAAGGGCCGGGACAGAGCCGCTGCCCTCGGCCAGGGCTGGGCTGTCGGGAGCGGGGCCGACACTGCGGGGCTGTCGCGAAAGGGAGGCGGCGG
>VYXB01008332.1:143763-177376 GCA_013397135.1 Pachyramphus minor
GGTTCGCCCCGTACACGCCCTGGTGGGCGGGGTTTCGCCCGCTGTGGGGCGGGGCCAGGTGATGGGCGGGGCCAAGCGGAGCCGGAGCCCCGCCCCGCTGCGCGCTGGAGCCGTCCCGGGCCCGATCCTGGTCCTGATCCTGATCCCCTTCCCGATCCTGGTCCTCATCCTGCTGCCCACCAGCTCCCTCATCGGATCCCAGTAAAGCCCCCGGCCCCTGGAACAGCAGCAGGAGGACAGCAGGACCCCCTGGCTGAGCAGGGGGACCCCCAGACGAGCTTTTGCACCATGGGCAGCAGTTTATTGACCCTTTATAGTCGAGGAAGCAACGTATCAAAAGGAGTTTACAAAGTCTTCGCAGGTTCTATTACCAATCAGAGGGTTTAATTGATAACAAGATAGATAATGAGATTAATAAGGTGCCGTGTGATGCTCACCTGCCATGGGCTGCAAGGAAATTTGGATACAGCATTGGAAATTATCTGAGCAAATCAGAGAGGTGGCCTGATGAAAATAGGATGTGATTTGGAAAAATAAAAGGAAATAAAGAATAAAATAAGGTGTTAATGTCAGGAGAGGAGGCTGTGAGAGGGAGGCAGGAGGTGGCACTGCTGAGGAGGATTCCAGCTGGTTTTAGAGGATCCAATAACTGCAGAGCAGGTCAGCTGGGGAAGGAAGTGCTGGGAAGGGATGTCAGAGCCACCACCAGCTCTCCAGGAAGGGCCCCCACACCAAGGGCTGTCACCAGAACATCCCTGGGATCAGGGTCCTGATCCCCTGGGTGGGCTCGGGGAGCTGGGTGGTCCTGTGCAGGTCTGTGTTCCCATCATCCCAGGGACAGGGTGAGATTCCCACAGGGCTGTCCTTTCCAGCCCTTCCAAGTCCTGGAGCACAGTGTCTGGGAATTCGTGGGGTCTTCTTCACACAAATCACAGCCATAGAGTCCTGTGGTGGTTTTGTCCTGCCATTGAGGAGGAGGACGACCTTTCCCAGCCCTTCCTATCCTTGTTTTCCTGCAGTAGGGCTTTTCCTTCAAGTTCTGTGTCGTAGACATGAATTTACATGAGAGACTCTGTTTTCATTTAAGAAAGAAATGTTTCCCTAATATTTGTGAAGAAAAAAACTGGAAGCATTAAGCCCTGCCAACCCCAACAACTGAGGAGCAGAAAGCAAATAAACACAAATGAACCCTCTGTTCAAAGCTCTGTAATTATTGTAGGAACATTCATAATTATTTGAATGCTTAGTGTTGTTACTGGTTTTCACAGAAACACATAATATCCTGAGTTGGAAGGGAACCACATGGATCATCGAAGTCCAACTGCTGCACCACCAAAATCCTGTTTCTCAAGGTCAAAATCCCAAACCAACCATAGACTGACTGACCCAGGCTTGCAGTGGCCTCGTTCCATGTTCAAGAGTCATTTATGTTACTTTTAGGGTGAATTTTAGAGGTCAAGTCACCCCTGTGGACGGGTCAGTGGGAAGACACGAGCTCACCTTTCCTGCCCAGATCTCACCAGGGACATTGGCCAAATCCTCAGATTGAGGGATTTCTGCCTCCTAGAGCAGATCATTCAGCATCCCACTAATGGAAAAGGATGCAATTAATGTATAATTAGTATGTGTCATCCCAGACCTGAGAGATCCTCATGCACAGACTGGTCGAGCCCCACACTCGATGGTTCCACTGGTTCTCTGGTGGTTTGTTTTCATTTCTCTTGTTCTGAGCATTCTTCCCCTTTTGCTGCCACCTCTGATTAACTCTGGTACATGGAGGAAGAACCAGGACTCCAAGGGGTCCTGCTGCAGGAGAGGCAGGAACCAGAGGACAGGGAAAAATGCAGAAGCAACAGGGATTTGTGATGCTCTGGATGGGAAAATAAAGAACAGTCAGGAGGGTCCTTGGGAGGGTGGGCAGAGGCTGAGGAGAACACTCAGAGGACACATCTGGAATGACTTTTTCATTTGATTCCCAAACTTGCTTTTTTTTCCCAGCATCCCCTTCCCATCCCAGCAGGATTCAACCAAAGGTGGGAGGAACCTGCTGCAACTCAGGGGATCTTCATTTCCTCTGGAATGGGTACAACCCTCTGCATAGCACAGGGCACTCCATGGCAGGTCCCAGCTCCCCTCTCCATGCAAATTCCACAGATCTGGGAGTCTCTCAGAGGGATTTTGTAAAGCAGATCTGAGCCCATTCCCCATTTACGTTTTGGCAACAGCTGTAGTTTGTGCAGCGGCAACAGAGTTGATTTTAACATGTGTGACCTAAAAGCTTTGGAATTCCTGACTTTCCTTTGAGGAAAGCTTCGCTAAACTGCAGGAAAGCCATCCCTTAATCTCTCAGTGGTGTCAGCAACAATGTGAGTACAATAAAGTCTCCCAAAACCTGAAGTCCTGGCACACTGACACCACATCCACAGGCGATTACAAACCCTCAGGATGGAGGATCCTGGTTTTATAGGGTCTCCATACAGCCCTACAATTACAATTCCTTTTCCTCAGTGAGATCCAAGATGTTCCATTCAATCTGCTTTGCTTAAGACTGTTTTTCCAATAACTCTGAGCTCTGCCTGTGCAGGAAAGACCTATTTGTGTCCAACTACTTCCATAGGGGCACTGATTGAGCAACACATTTGCATTATAAGAGCAAGATGTACTAAGGAATTGTGTCCATGGGATATCTCCCTCCTGACTCTGTGCTATTCCAAGATTTTCCCTCTCTTATTCCATCACTGTCTCTCTCTGATCCCTCCCATTTTACTCTGTGAATTCTTATAAAATTTAGTTGCTCAGAGGAGCTGTGGCTGCCCCACCCCTGGAAGCGTCCAAGGCCAGGCTGGACAGGGCTTGGAGCAACCTGAGCTGGTGGAAGGTGGCAGAATGTGGCACTGGATGGGCTTTACAGTGTGTCCTTTTTACAGAGAATGAAAAATCAGTGTATTGACTCTTCCTGTGCTTATTTTCAAGTTCTTCCCCCTCAGATTCTGACTTCTAAGAATCAGCAGCACTCTGACACCTCATTCTCCTGCACAGACAAGCCCCTGCTCTGCTCTGAAGGAAGATGGAGGCCTGGTGGCTCCGGCAGCTCCTCTATCCCGTCACAGAACACGCGGGAGGAGGTTTGGCCAGGGAGGCCGAGCTCAGCCCAAACACAGCTTCTTCTAGAGGGGGTAACCAAGATGTTGCTGTTGGTTCTGTTGTATGTTTATTTATATGTTATTTGGTGCTAATGAAAACCAAATGCTCAGAATCTATTCAGTTCCTTAACTTTTATAGACTCATTGTCTTTATTTTCAACTGTGCAGCCGTCTCTCAGCTCACCCTCCCCCGGACTCATGGCAGTGCCGTCGGTGTCCGGCCTCAGCTGTGCTCTTACTCATCCTGGCTGGAACAATGATATTCCACACCACGTTATACAACCTCCCCGGTGCTGCTGCAGCTGCCCCCGACCCCTGAGCTCCCCACAGCCCCGGGTCCCTGGGCAGGGCCAAGCCATTGTCCTGGGGGAGCCGTTTCGGGAGCCGCCGGTGCCAGGGAAACAGGATACGATCTGTGCCTCGAGGAGAGACGTGACACATGAAAGACACCCTTCCCCAGAGCCCACACTGCCCCTGGACAGGGGGCACCCAGCACCAAAGGGGAGGAAGGGGAACCAGGAACCACGGGGAGGGGGCTCCACTCCCCTGCCCTTGGCAGGGCTTTCTCCAGGCTCCGGCATTCCCGGTGCCAGGGTTTATTTTCTGTGGTGGTGTTGGGTGGTAGGTTGGGCTTGATGACCTCAGAGGTCTCCTGTGATTCTCCTGACCTGTTTTCCAGGGATTTGGTGCTCCTCAGGGGGAAAGATGCCATCCCACACAGCCACGTGGGAGAGCCCCCAAAGCAGACCCCTCCCCACCTAAACCAAACAGTGACACACAAGGGCCTGGAGCTGCTTTGCCCCCACCCCTGAGAGCCCCTTGCAGGGCCTAAAGCGGCTCCAGGACAGCTGGAGAGGGACTTTGGACAAGGGGGAATGGTTTCCCACTGCCAGAGGGCAGGGGTACATTGGATTAGCACCATATTTTGGGCATAGGAAACTGGAACCTCAGATTCAGAACTGTTGTGTCTTTTCCAGCCAGGGGGAATTCTGACAGGAGAGGTCCTGGAAATCCCCTGTCCCAAGTTTGTGGGGCCCTCATCCAAAGCTTAGTTTCGGACTAAACTTGAACTTTTAAGCTTTTTGGGTAAGGCAGGGCCAGCCCAGGGCAAAGAACAGAAACCCCAGCTTTAAAAAGGGAAAATCCAAGGAATTTATATCAAAGCAGGAACAGTCATAAGGAGAGCACATGGAACCATCTTTTTCTACTCACAACTTAAGTGACTGGAGTCTGCTCGCCAAGGCCCTGATCCAGCTACAGGACCCCACATCCGGGGCTTAGTTTCCAGGTGACCCAGGATTTCAGCGATTTGCAGCCTCGGGACTGTTAATAAGAGATGACAGCAATAACCAGGGGAGCAAAACCCACGTGTTTGTTCTCCCAGATGTGCCAGAAGTTGTGGATTTAAGCGAGGAGAAAGATCACAAGGCTCAGTCGGAATATCCTACATAACACGGCCTTAAACCAGCAATTTCCTCTGTGGAGCCCAAGTCAGATCAAGGCAGGATGAAGGTCTCCATGTGAGCCTGGCTGAGAGGATTTGGGAAGGGGCAGGAGTTGTTTGCTGGGGATGGGACAGTAAAAAATTAAGTGGGTTGTTACAGAGGCCTCTTTCATGCAGGGAACAGGTACAGTTCTGGGTGTCATTTGCCTTCATCTCTCCTCAGGGCTCTACAAGCTCTGGACTCCTGGCTTTGGGAATGCTGCATTCCCAGGCTAAACCCACCAATATGAACATGTGTGTTTCATCTCAGAATGAAAAAAGAAATGATTGAAAAATAGCAAACCATGTAATCTTTGTACGGAGCAATTCCCTTTCCATTTGAGGTAACACAGTCTTGGATGGCAAGGCCGGTTCCTCTGGATCAATGGGATGAAACATCTGCTTTATCTCAGAGAGATCTGAGGAGGTAAGACCTGACAGTTCTTTGTGGAAGTCTTTGCTATCTCCTTTGTACATCTAAATTACATTTATTGATATGCAATGCTGACGTTTGGGGTAATGCTCGTAGATCTCACAACCTTCTGTTTCAAATTCACAGTCTTCCACCACTCAAACTATTATTATTTTTACCAGTCCCAAGGGTGTGCTGGAGTCTCTTTGGTACAAATTAGAGAGACTTTTATGAAAAACTTACAGTTTATAGAAAAGAGGTTCCCTTTGGCTTCCCAACCCCGAGGTAGTGACAGCTCCCACCGGAGCCTCGCCCACAGCGGGTGTTTCAGCATCAACACGTTCACAACCAGGCTCACAGGAGCTGACACCCTGGTAGGAACAGCAGTAATTTCCCCCAAGAGACAAAAACAACAAAAAAAACGCCAAATGTTGACAAGGTTATGAACACAAACACGTCAGGGGATGTTCTGACAGTGGGACTTTGCTCTGGGCTGCTCGTGGGTTTACCTGGGGCCGGTGGCTGAACCAGGCTGAGCTCTGAGTGAGGGGAGAAACAGCTTTGGGGAAGACAAGACCCATCCTGCACAGAAAAGTGCTGGGGGAGAAGTGACCCAGGGATGCCAACCTAAATAATTCTATTAAGAAAACCCAAAACTCAGAGTTTTGGCACCAAGGTCAGGTCAAGGGTGAGGTGGCTGAGTGAGAGAGGAGGGAGGTGGGAAAATCCTGAGACTGGAGGAAGAAGAGTCATAGAATCATGGAATATTCCGTGTTGGGAGGAACTCACAGGGATCATCCAGTCCAACTCTTGGCCCTGCACAGACACCTCAACAATTCCCCCCTGTGCCCCAGAGGATCATCCAAACCCTCCTGGAGCTCTGGCAGCCTTGGGGCTGTGCCCACTGCCCTGGGGAGCCTGGGCAGTGCCAACCACCCTCTGGGGGAAGAACCTTTCCCTGAGATCCAACCTGACCCTGCCCTGACACAGCTCCAGCCCTTCCCTGGGTGCTGTCCCTGCTCACACAGAGCAGTGATTGGTACCTGAGTGTGAGACCCTGTTAGAGAAATCCATGGAAAAGGTGACAGATCAGAGGTAAAGGGGAACCAGGAAACCCAAGAGAGATGGAGGCAGCAAACCCAGCCCTTCTCAGCCCTTCCCCCTCACAGGCTTCCCCTCAATGCAGTTAAAGCTCAATTAATAAAGAGGGGAGGAAACACGTCAGTCTGACCTTGATCTTCCTCAGGTACCAAAACAGATCCAACAGAATGACACAGACCCTTGTGCAGAGCCAAGGCCACGATCCAAGGGAGAAACCAGGAAAAACAGAGCAAGGGAGGAAGAAATGACCCAGTAAAACCCATCTGGCAAACAGCATCCAGCATGTAAATCCATATAAACCCACCTTCCCCAGCCCTTCTGGGCTCTGCTGGGGCAAAGGGGGTTCTAAGGGAAAATTAATTGTAAGCTCTTACTTAACACACATCTTGAGACAAAAAGAAGAGAACAAAGGAGTCCTCCAGGCAAAAAATGTGGAAAATGACAATCATTAATAACTTCAACTCTTCACTACATGATTTTCATCAGTTTGGTGAGGTGGTGTTTCACTGTCGTGTCACAAAAGCCACAAATCTACCCCAAAATACCTGTTTGATCACAGAGAAATAAATTAAGAACTTCTCACCAACACCAGGAGCTCCAGTTGGAGTGAAACCAGAACATACAGACTTGGAAAGGCAAAAAACATCCTGGAGCCTCCTGGTAGGCGGAAAACACACCCTGAAAGTGCATTGCTGTGAGGAGGAATCCTCTCTTTAGGATTCTGAGTCTCCCAGGGCCAAGTGTTGGTGTGAAAAACAAGGCTCTCACACACATTTTTAGATCCACAGTAACAAATTGCCAGATTTCCATGAATCCTGAGTTCTCCTCAGCCCAGGGAAGATGGAAAAGCTTCAGGGACCCTGGAATTGTTCAGAAATACAGATATTTATAGATGCACATGCTTGAAAATGGTATTTTTTGCTTTTCTTGATAAACCAGAAAAGAGAACCTTGTGTGTCATCTATTCAACCATATAAGTAAATGTATAAAAAGGGAACTCCTTACTTACATCCAGAAGGGATGAGGTTTGAAATCCAGACCCCACCCAGGATTTCAGCATCTGGAGAGTCCCATCTCACACCTCAAAGCATTCCCAGGCCTGGACTTTGATTTGGGTCTGCAGCCCTTTGTGCTGTTTTCTCAGGGGTGCAGCATTTTCCAGGCTCTTTCCAACAGAAACATTTCCATGCCGCCCATTGCAGTTTTTATGGAGTCACGAGGCAAATTTACAGCTGAGAAACTTCTCCCCCTCCTCCAGCCGCCTCCCAGCTTTGATGTCCACAGCCCTATAGCCATGAAAATTCACATCCACTTAACTCACACCAACTTCAATCCCTGCTAACGAAATCTCTGGGAATCAGCACATTCCTGGGTGGATTTTCAGCTGCTGCATCAGTTTGGGCACCATGTGGCCGCCAAGATCCTGCCCTGGGCTCTGCCCTGTGCACACTGTGAGCTCCAGCAACCAGGAGGTTGGTGGGAATGAATAATGGCACATGGATTGCTGGGATAAATCCTGCCAGCAGCACTCCCACAGGGGAGAGTGACCCCAAAGATACTCCTGAGAAACCTGGTGCTGCATCCTGACACTGGGGACCTGCCCTTGCAGGCCCTTTATATGTGTTTCCTAAAGCCCAGCTGAGGCCCAGAGCTGCTCAAATTGGGGCAGTTTAGGGCACACCCAGAAGGAATCAGTATGGAAAAAGGGACTGGGGGTTGCAGGCATTGGGAATCACCTGAGCTTGTTTAATTACCTGCAGCAGGATAACCTGGGGCACCTGTGGCCTCCTGGAGACAGGTTCCAGTGTGTGCTGTCCTGTCTGGGGAGCTAAACATTCTTCCATCTTCCCTGGCCAACCTGTGTCAGGGCCTCACCACCTCACAGCCAACAATTCCTTCCCAGTATCCCATCTCTCCCTGCCCTCTGGCAGTGGGAAGCCATTCCCTGTGTCCTGGCCCTCCATCCCTTGTCCCCAGTCCCTCTCCAGCTCTCCTGGAGCCCCTTCAGGCCCTGCAAGGGGCTCTCAGCTCTCCCTGGAGCTTCTCTTCTCCAGGTGAACCCCCCCAGCTCTCCCAGCCTGGCTCCAGAGCAGAGGGGCTCCAGCCCTGGAGCATCTCCATGGGCTCCTCTGGACTCTCTCCAGCAGCTCCAGGTCCCTGTGCTGTTGTTCCCAGGGCTGGAGCAGCTCTGCAGGGGGGTCTCAGCTGAGGGGGCAGAGGGGCAGGATCCCCCCAGCCCTGCTGCCCACACTGAGGGGGTGCAGCCCCCAGTTATTCACCCCCAAATCCCCCCTTCTGCACCTCCCTCTCCGCTGGTTTTCCAGCACAGCCAGTGTCTCCCCACCATTTGCCTCCTGCACCAATCCGCTTTTTTAAACGTTATTTCGATTCCCATCCAATTTCTTCCCCTTTTCCTCATGTTCTTTCCAAACAGCATTTCCAGGTTGGGGCAGGACTGGTCCAAGTGTAATCCAGAGCTGCATCCCGTGGCCTTTGCAGCCTGGCAGCTCAATTTGAGCGGTGTCCTCGCTCAGTTCCACGCCGAGATCTGTTGTCCAGATGAATTAATTCCAGATTATATGTGGGTGTGGACTTCAGCTGGGCAAAATTTGGATACCCTGGTTGAGTCATTATTCTCTGATGAATCTCTTGGTGACAGCCTTCGCCCCTATTGTTCTGAGGTGAGCCCCGTGGCAAGAAATGTGAAGGCAAGAAACAAAAGAATATAAAGAAAGGTTACGAAATCAAATTCAGTTAAGGCAGGGTTATTGTCCCTCCATCCCGCCTCTGCCGTCCTCCAGTTGGGATTGGATTTGGCAGGAAAACAACACCCATAGGACAGCAGATGGGGTTCAGGGCAGGTTCTGGGGGAGCCCCTCCCAGGGGGACCCTCACGGCCCAAAGGACACCAGAGACAGGGAGGAGGAAGTTTATCATCAATTCTTAACATTTTATTTCTTTACTGGGTTAAACAAGGAGCAGAGAAAACCTCGGCCCCAAAATACAACAGAACTGAAAGCATTACAGGTACAGAGACTATTGAACACAGAGAGTAGTAGGATAATATTTTAATACAACTGAATTATAGCATGGGATTGTGTTTTTGTTGGGTTTTTTTTGTTTGTTTTTTGTCAAACCAGTTTGGAAAATAAATGTAATAGGAACTAGTGCAAAAAAGTTCTAAACATGAAGCACAGTGTATAAAATGGCATAAGAAAACTGTCCCCTCGAGGACACAGTCACTTTCTTATGACAGAGGGGAGAAAGAGAAACAGAAGGGGGGTGGGAACAGAGAGGGAGGGTCGGAAGGCGGAGGAGGAAAGCTGGAAAGAAAGAGAAACCGGGCAGGGGGATTAGAAAGAGTATTTTGACTTCAGCAGTATGTTGGTTTGAGTTTCACCACCACGCACTGGAAAAGGACCTCGTGGTCGGTCTGAGCTCTGTCACCACCGACATGGCACAAGCACTTGAGAAGGGTTCGGTCAGGAGCAGCCTGGGCACACACGGGCACAGCCGGGGCCAGGATCCCCCGAGGTGCCCCGAAGTGCCCTTGTGCCCCCATTGGTCCCCAGCCTGGGCAGAGAGCCCCAGCCCCGCTGCCAGACCCGTGTTCTGGAGGGAGAAGGGCCCCAGGGCAGGGATCTGGGGGTTTGTCATGCTGTCCCTTAACACATCCCCCCTTGAAGCACAGAGTCTGCTTCCTCAAGGACCCACAGGTGGAATTTCTTCCCAGTTCACACTCCCGGGCACAGACAGGAGCGTCTCCCCTTTGAAGGCATCTCGGAACTGCACCGAGCACTGGAGGCTCGGAGAAGCTGGATTCAGCTTGGTTTGGAACAGAAAACCAAACTAAACACCCATCAGAGGGATGGCTGGGGATCCCCAGGAATTCCTCCCAGGCAGAAGCACCTCTGATTCCCACAGGGAGGGTGTCCCTGCATTCCCAAGGTGTTATCCCAGCCTGAAGCTGCCCTGGTCAGCCAGGCCTTGCTCCAGCCTGTTCCCACCACGGAGCCACTGAGCCTCCTGCCCTGGAGAAACTGGCTGGATGCTATTTTAGGGAGAGCTGGTTGGAATTCCTTACAAATTGCTATTCTCTCCCAATCCGCTGCCACCCGTTCCAACTGTGTGAGCAGAAAAAGTGTGATTGATTTTTTTTTTCTTCATTTTCTTTTTGGAAAATGAAAGGTTTTGTGGGAAAGGCCTGTTCTGGATGCATTTCTCAATTTGCAAAAAAAAGAAAAAAAAATTGGTCATAATGATCAATCTGGCTTGTTTTGACAAGTTTCAAAATAAGAAAAAAATCACTGTCTGGCTCAAAATGCCTTTTTGTTTTGCAACTCGGGCACGTCCATTTCCCAAATACATTTAAAAATGGTAAAACCAACCCCAAATTTCATAAGCCAAACTTAATTCTTGGGGGTTTTTTTGTTGAGTTTCAGTTTGTAACAAGCAAAGCTGTCAAGTTTCTGGGCTGAAAAAGGATCATCCTAAAATGCTAACGAGGCTGGAAACTGCTCCTGGCCTTGTCTGGAACACAAGTCCTGGAGATGCAGTGCAGGGAAGGATGGAGGGTTGGGGCTCAGGACCTCACCCATCTCCTGCCCAGGTGAGAGGGGCTGAGAGCTTTGGTAAAACCCAACAACTATTACAAGGTAATTTTTTTTGACGGGTCCTTAATTAAAAATGGTTTATCCTCCACCACAGGATTCCCTCTGCTCCCTTCCTCCCTCTCAGTGCAGGGCTGGAAAGTCACCTAAAGAGCCACCCAGACCAAGAATACCCAAAAATTGCTGCCAAAACCCCTTAATTCCTTGGAATGAATTTATGCTTGGATCTGGGCAGCCCCTGAGCTGCTGTGATCTGGGAGCTCTAAGCAGGCTCCTTTTGGGGGGAAAAGAGGTGAGTTTGGGGTTGTGTGATGTTGGTACCTCCAGCTGGGATGCCCATGAGCTCTGATGGCCTAAGCAGACCATTGACATCTATCCTGAACATCCAACCAGACATGGCCCTTCCCAACTTTTCCAGCATAATTTAAGAGAGGTTTAACCCCCAGGGATGGGAAGCCCCAGGGCAGCACAAAAAGCTGATACACAAAATTCCCTGTTCCATCCCTTTTTGGCAGAATCCAAGGATGTTCCTGTCCAGACTTTGTCTCTCCTGATCCCTACAGACATTCCTTTCCAGAGCACAGGATTAGGATGAATCAGAAGCTGAAGGTAACTTGGGCTGTTGGACCTCACCAGTGGCTCTGTGGAAATCATGGAATCACAGAAAAGTTTGGGTTGGAAGGGACCTTAAACCATCCAGTCCCACCCCTGCCATGGGCAGGGACACCTTCCACCAGCCCAGGTTGCCCCAAGCCCCATCCAACCTGGCCTTGGACACTGCCAGGGATGGATCAGCCACAGCTGCTCTGGGCAACCCAAATATCCACCACCAAACCTCCACACCCGGTGCCACCAGAAGCCCAGGAGGGAGCTGCAGAGCTCAGCAAGGGGAAGCTCCATGGCACTACTCCAGCAGATCCTGCCCCAGGAGCAGCAGATATCAGGGATTTTCCCTTCCCAAAGGCAGGAGCATCTCCCGGCATCGCCCGCAGTCCTGAGTGGCAGTGAATGAACTGCCCTGACATCTCCTATTGAAGCAAAGCAAAATGTGTTGAACAAAAACCATTTCAAGATGTTTTCTGAGTGTTGCCAAGTTACTCAACATGTTCTGCTTTAGTTGTCAGATGCTTTCAAAGCGATTTCCCTCACTCGGAGCACGAATGGTGAGGGCTCTCCCTGGGAATCTTTTGCCTGGGGCTACCATGGATCTGTATTTTCATAAGAAAAAGGCTCAACTAATGATTAATCTTTCCCAGAGGAATCAGGGCCTTTCTTTGGGATTTTTCTTCAGTTATTTTTAATTAATTTGTACAACTGGCAGCGACATGAAAGTGCAAAACCCAGGAATAATGATGTGACCGGGCAGGACCCGGCTCCCTTTGCTCCTGCAGCCCTGCCCACACCTGGATCCTGCAGGGACATCATCATCCCTCAGCTCCCCAGGGATGAGAAATCCCCTCATCAGGCAGGAATCACTGCTTCCCACTGGGAAACTTCTCCAGCAGGAGAAGTTTATCCACGGAAAGAAAGGTTGAGTGTTACATCTTAATCCCAATGTGGGGCACCTTCTTTACGGAGAAGAGACAAGGTCACTGGATGAAAAGCAGAAAGCCCCTTGGTGTTAAATTCCTGGTAGGATAAATGCATTTAGACCTGGCCCTTTCCAAGATAGAATTTGGGAATGTAGCTCTGCAAATGGGCCCTGGTCTGGTAGACACAGGGCTTGGGGTGAAGTGAACCTGCATGCACAAGGCAAAGAACCCCATTCCCTGCTTATCCAGGCACATTCCCTCTTTATCCCCTCCTGCTGGAATAAAGGTGATGCTGGTGGTATGAAGTGAGACAATGTCACTGCCTGCTCTCTGGGCTGTTCCCCTGGGGAGCAAAGACAGGGCAATCAGGGATGGAGGATTAGGAAGGTTGCAATGTCAGAGCAAAGGGAGGATTTTGATCCGACGGGCTCCATACACCGCTCCCAGCTGCTCCGGGAACAGCCTCGTCTGGTTCCTTTTAACGGGATTGGCAAAGTGTTGAATACAGCATATGGTGCCCTAAAACCACAGAACTTATTGACAGCAGCCCAGACTTGCTAAATAAAAGATCTCCTTCCAAAGCCTCACTCTGTGAAGACTCAGCACTTTCCTCCCAGTCGCACAAGGCAAAGCCCCAGCCCAGGCTCCGCATCCCGCATGCTGCCCCTGCCCGCCCGTGGCACCTCATCCCGGTGGGAACACCTCCTGGGAGCCACTGCCTGCAAAATGTGTGGCTCTCCCACACAACTGCCCTGCAGAGTCCCTCACCCCTGGCAGATGGGGCTGGACACCCCCCCAGTAACCACGACAACCACCCCAGTGTGGAACTGGTTCCCTTTCTGAGTCGCTGGGACGCAGCGTGTGCTGCCGGCCTTGAGGGGAAGCCTTCAGCTCACGTTAGGGAAGGGACAGACATTTCTCACAGCCCCCAGGTTATCCTAGCAAAACCCTGCCAGCCCCCCTGAGGATCACATGGGATATTGGACCTCGCTCCTGCAGCCCTATGGAAATCATGGAATCATAGAATGGTTTGGTTGGAAGGGACCTTAAAGCTCATCTTGCTCCACTCCCTGCCAGGGGCAGGGACACCTCCCACTATCCCAGGTTGCTCCAACCTGAACACTTCCAGGGATGGGGCAGCCACAGCTTCTCTGGGAAACCCAAATCCCCATCACCAGACCTCGGTGAGCCCGGGAGCCCCTGAGCCCAGCTGGATGCTCCATGGCCAGCAGGGCACAGGGGAGAAGGGGCAGGGAGAAGGACACACATCCCTCGGGATGGTCCCTGGGCTGCATCTGGACGTGGGGCAGGGACTGAGCTGGGCCACCCCCGCTGCTCAGTGTCACAGCACTCAGGGACCAGGGCCAGTGACTCAGGGTCACTCTGATGCACCACACGGGGCTGTTCTCTCCCCAAGACTGGAGCAGCCAATCTCCGAGAGAGGCGCCTGGAATCGGCTTAACTCTTGGCAGGACATGAGAAATCTAATTTCCTCTGGGATGTGGCTGTCTGGAGGCAGGGATGGGGCTGTGCTCCCTCCCCTGGCCTGCCTGGGAGCTTTTGCTCCTCCTCAGAGCAGCTCCACAAGCCCCTGCTCCCGGCAATCCGAGGGCTCGGATCCCTCTTTGCGGAACTGCTCCATGTCCAAGTTCTCAGATTGGTGTAAACTGGGCTGGAAACACAAGGATGCCATGAGTAGTGGTAAAATGAGAATCATCCTATCTTTTCTGGATGGCAACAGCAAGGGAATCTGTTTGGGAAACACTCTACATCTTCCATGAGCGTCACCTCTCCCACCCCCAGAACCACGGGACAGCGGGATCACAGGCCTCGTCTCTGCAGGACTTTGGTTAACAGGTAACTGGTAGCATGTAAACATCACCCCAAAGCTCTGAGATTCAAGTCAAAGCAGGAATCAAACATTCAGCTGCTTCTCAGAGCCTCTTTGGTCTGGAAATGGGCTGGAAACGTTGGGAACCTGTCCTTCCCACGAGATTCCCGGTACTTCCTTCTTCCAGCCAGGCAGGAAGTAGCTTTGCTCATGGGGCTCTGCTTGGTTTTGCTTCAACTCAACGGACCAGAAAGCACAACATTCCTACAGGCCTCACCACCGGGACTTCTCAGGCCCTTGCAGATATTTGGGATTGGTTTGAGATGCAGCAGGACATTCCTCCTCCTCCCAGCCGGGCTGCAGTGACCCACCCAGGGCTGTAGGTTCCCCATCAAGAGCCAGCCTGGAAAGAGAGGGAGCATCCCACCTCTTCTTGGAGCAGGTCCACATCCAAACCATGACCTCGTGCTAAAATGCCCTCTCCTTCTTCCCTGCCCACCCCCAGGACAAACCCTGGTCCCTGTGCCCAGCCCAGAGGGGAGATGCCACTCCCCAGGCACCACCTCAGTGTTCATGCCAGGAATAGCTCTGGTGGGTGGGTGGTGAATTGGGAATTTCCTAGGAAATGATCTGGGGATCAGATTCTAGATCTGATGTCTGTTTGGGGCTGAATCCATGGGTACACTGAGCTCAGGTTAAAAACACCCCAAGTGGCACTACCCCAGCCAGCACCTTGCCCAGTTGAGTCCAGCTGTCCCAGCTGGGCTCCCAGAAATTTCCTCATCTGGGGGTATCCAAGGATAGAAAGTATTTACAAAAACTCTCTTCCCCAGCTGGGCTTTTTTAGTGCCTCTTTTTTTGTGTGGGAGATTCTCCCTACAAGCCAGGTTTCTCCAGCCCTTTTGCCCAGTCCTCCTGCCATCCCCTCGATGTATGCAGCTGGGAAGCATGGAAGGATGCCTTTGGGATGCCCTGCATCCAGCTGTTACTCCCTGGCTTAGCCTGTGCTGCTGGAGTCATATCTCCCTAACTCCTCACAGAAACCAGTCAGAAAGGACAACTAAAGAGGTTACACCAAATCATCAGGACACTTGGCAAAGTGGGATGTGGGAATGCTGGGGATATTCCTCCTGCTCCGTGCCTCCTCCCTCTCCACCTCCTCGCACAGAGGAGCAGGAAAGGCCAGGCTGGAGGAGCAGGCTGGGATGCAGTGAGACCAACCCCGAGTGGTACCACAGTGAGGTGTCACAGCACCCACTGCCGCCCCAAATCCCCCCAGCGAGGGCAATGCCACGCAGAGGACCCTGCGCCCCACGAGGGTGGTTCTGCCTTCAGTTGGTGGGTTTTCCCTGGGACAGGAGTGTGGGGCGAGGCTGTGCCAGGAGGTGCTGCCCCTCCTCCTGCTCCCTTGGGATTCACAGACTGAGGAGAAAAGGAACGAGGGCTGGGCCACCCAGCAAACCCTGGCACGGCACCCAAGGCACTCGCGGCAGCAGCAGGGAGACACTCAGCAGTCCCACGGGGACCCCCCTTCCCAAGGGACCCCCCGGCCTCCATCCCCCCAGCCCCGTGCCGGGAATGCCGCGCTGCCCCTGACCGAACCCTTCTCGGCGCCGGGTCCCGCAGCCCTGTGCGCGTTAGAGACTCTTCATCACGGGGATGCCCCGCGGCGAGCAGCTCTTGGGGGGTGCGTGTGCGTCACCCCCAATCCCGTGCCTCCCATTGGAGGAATAGCATGTGCCCCCCTTAGTGGAAAGAGATCTGGTGCTCTCCGTGGAGGTCGGCCCTGCCCTGGTGTCACTCGTCCCGTGCCACGCTCTCCTCGGGGGTGGGCAGGGCCTCCAGGCCGAGCCCCCCGGCCGCGCCGCCGCCGTGCACGCTCGAGAAGGACACCACGGTGTGCAGGAGCACCAGGACCAGCACGCACAGTCTGATCCTGCTGCTGCCCAGGCGAGACCCTGCGGAGACCGGCAGCAAGGATGGGGAGCGGGGCTGGTGGTACTGGTGGTACTGGTGGTGGTGGTGGTGGTAGAGATGGTAGTGGTTCTGCCGCTGGTGATGGACGTGGGGGTCGTGGCGGTGGAAATGGAGCGACTCTGACGCCGTGGATTGGGGGGATGTGTCATCGTTGCTGTCTGGGGGGTGGTCGCAGGAGTCCCATTGCACCTCGCAGCACTTGGCCTCCTCATCGGGCAGCTGGTTCTCCAGCAGCCCTGCAGGGAGGAAGAGGAGGAGGAGGAGGAAGGGATCAGTGGGAGACTGGGAGGCTGTGGAGGGATGTGGCCAGGTGCTGTGGGATGGGCAGAACCTGAGAACCAGGATACCCAGAGACCCCCAGGACTGGTCCCCAAGGTGTGCCTGTGAGCCTGCACAGACGAGCAAGGAGCACTCAGGGCTCCACAAATCCCATTCATAGCGGTTCAATGTCCCAGCCCTGCTTTAATCCATCACCTCCAGCCCCTTGCACGCTCTAGCTTTCAATCAGAGGAAGCACTTTCATTTCCCATGCTAAGATGTTGCTGTGTCCCCACTGCACCCCCAGGATGGCCATGTCTCAGCATCAGGCCGTGTTTCCACACTGCACCCCCTCCCACTCCGCCCCAGGGCTCCCAAAGGCAGCAGGTGGCTTGTGAGCCCTGCCCTGCCCCACTCCCAGACCTCCTTACCCGTACAGATGAAGCCAGGCAAACCTCCATAGATCAGCTCGTCATTGTCCGGTAACACAAAGGGGCACCTGGTCTGCACCTCCAGGCAGTATTGCTTGCAGGGGATCCGCTGGCGGCACTGCTGCTGGGTCACGTTGAAGTACTCGGAGCACAGCCAGGCCTTGTAGACAGCCTAGGGGAAGCCACCAACAGGGACCTGTCACCTCCCTGAGCTGGGGCTGCCGAGGCCTCGCAGAGACACGGGGTGAAAGGGGAAGGGAGAACTCCCAGCTCCCTGAGAAATGTCTGCCAGGCCATCGGGGTCACTTATGGAACACTGATCGATTGAAACAACTCCCTGAACCATCAGGAAGGTGGAGCTCATCTCTCCAGCTAAAACCACCACAGAAACAAAGCTAATTGCCACATGGAGTAATGCCCCCTGCAGACAGGCACTGGGACAGACTCTGCCAACACCAGAGGCCCAAGACCTCAGTGCATCACACAAACATTCCGACGTCACTTATCGCCCACCCCAGAGCACTTTCCTTCTTCTCCCTGAGCCACCCCGCTGCTCTCCCGGGCAGAAGGGGATTCTTGCCTCCTCTGAAGTGCTTTGGTCCCCATCAGCTCTGGATGTGGGACATGGGAGAGCAAAACAGACCGTGGGCTGGTCTTTCCTGGAAATTTCCTGCTGGAGAGGCTGCTGGCCAGAAGCAGCTGGCACTGCTGGGATGCAGCTGCTGCACCTCAAGAGCTGCTGCGTCTCTCTCTGCCACCAAGTAACACTTTTTCCACCTTCCCCACCTGGCCCTGGGGAGATTCCCAATTCCCAGACATGTGGGACTCCCTGCTGTGCCATTTCTGTTGGAACCCATTCATTCTGCATGAATGTTGTGACACTGGGATGTACCAAACAGCAGCACAGATGTCCCTGTGTGCTCCGCTCGCCCTCCTGATGCTTCGGGTTGTTCCTGGCAACATTTCCATATGGAAGAACAACCTGGGGGTTCACCTGTGACTGAACAGCTGAGCCACCTCCCTGCCTCTCCAGCCTGTCTGGTCCCTGGTTTCCCTCTTCCCTTCCACCCTCTGTGTGCTCGTGCCTTGGCCGGGCACAGCCCCGAAGGCTTTGCTTGCATCCATTCCTGAATCCCCCTTATCCCCCCAGCATCGGGCACATTCCTGAATCCCCCTTATCCCCCCAGCATCAGGAACAGGCTGAAGCTGTTTGTCTCTGCTGGCTGTAGCAGGGAGGGAGGGAGAGCTCCTGTTTCTCCTGGTGAACATCATTCCTCAGGCTGCAAGAAAGCCACGGCACCACCGGGAAGGGCACCCCCTCCGTGGTGCTTCCAGCTCATCTATGAACTCATCCAGGCACCAGTGACAGGGTTATGGTCATTCCATGACCACATCCAACTTCCTTTGAAACCAGCTGGAAAGGACTCCCTGTGATTCAAAGGGAAAGAGCTTCCCCCCTCAGCGTGCTTGGAGAAACCTCGTGCTCCTCTTTTCAGCAGCATTTTCATTTTATGGAGGCCTTGAAACCATCACGTCTTTGTTTCCCCATGTTTTCCATAGATCCTTATCATCACTTGTTTGGATCATGGTGGTGTCTCAGGATTAAAGCTGGTTGGGAAATTCTTGGCAAGTTATTTTAGTTTCTTTTTTTTCCCTGGAAAATGCCAAATCATGAAAACCAGAGTTTTCATGGAAGTGTGATAGTTCTGGTGAAACTTTCATCACAGAAAGTTTAATGGGAAGCAGGACACGATCCATGGAGTGAGCATTTCAGAGCAGTCCCAATCCCCATGGCCAGGCTTTTCCCCTGGGATGTGGGAATACAGCTTCTTCTCCCTGTGGTCCTGTTTGTTCTCCCTGTCCCATTGGATGTTAATTACTGGGACACAGTGGAACGGCTCCAGAGAAGGAACCAGAGGGTGAGGACACAAGTGGGAGGGAATATTTCAAGGTCTGGATCTGCATCCCTACACCCACCCCATCTGGGATGGACACCCCAAGTCCATCCCTGCAGCTCAGCCTGTTTTCCAGGCCTTGCCTGGCTCAGGATAAACATCTCCATCAGTGGGACTTCCTCGTGTTTCCCAAGGAGGTTGTTTTACAGCACTTATCTCGCTGCCTACAAGTTCTCCTTTGTACTTGACCTACATTTTTCCATCCAAAAGTTCACTCCCTTCAATCATTCCAGACACCATCCCTCTCCCTCCTCTCTGTTTACACATCTCTAATATTTGCAGACGTCTCAGGCTCCCCGTTAGTCATGACTCAGGCGAGCTCGGCTGATTTACTCACGGCATTTCCTGCCCGTCTCCCTCCCAGCTCCGACTCTCTCCCACGCTGCTTCCCAGATCCCAGGCACATCCACAGCTCCCACCTGGGCACACGTGCAGCCTGCTAAGGAGGATGCTACACTGGATTCTCCAGCAGAGGACTGTGGGCGTCACTGGGGCTGTCCCAGCTCTGGATTTGGGCTGCAGTGACCAGCAGGTGGAAAGGGCAGCTGGAATAGGAGATTCCCAGAGTTTGGCAGGAAGGAGCTCAGGCTCATCCTGCTCTCCTGTGGAAACACAGCTTGCACAAGCAGACTCTGCATGGATCTGCACATTTTCCATACAAAATAATTGTGTTGATTCCCATCAGGGAACTCTGGCAGTGGGCTGGGGTCACAGACAAGGATATTCCCAGGAATTTAATGGAAGTACGAAGTGAGAGGCTGCAAGGAGCTGGTGATCCCACTGGAGAGGGCAGAGGACATGTGCTCATCCAGAAACTATTTCCCTTCCCCCTTTCCTTTCCAAGGCACCTGCCTTCCCAGGGGAAGCACTGCAGCCCTGGTCCCAGTCAGCCCTGGCCATGCTGGGCTGCGGATCCTCTGGATATACAGGCAGGAATCCCCACAGCTCTGCAGGATGGAAACTGCTCACAAAGAGAGACAGCAAAGACCTGCTGGTCCAACAGCCTGTCCCACTCCACTGGGATCACGCTGATGTGGGCAGATCTCCATCCATCCTCTATGGATTCTTCAGGAAGCGGGTTGGGTTGCAATCAGTGTTCCTTCATTCCTTCTGGTTTTGCTTTTGGCAGATCTCCAGCCTGGCCAAGTAAATATAAGTAACCTGAACTCCACTTAGCTCCATTTTGGTGCCCTCTTCCTGCATTTTTAGCTCAGAGGACTGGCTGGATGGCTCTGAGAAAGCACATGGAGCTTTGCTGCCCAGGAAAGGAGCCAACTTCAGACACCCAATTTATAAGGAGGGAGGAGGAGGAGGAGGACAGGCTATTTGTCTGCATCAGAATTTTACAGGTGGGATGAAATACCCCATCATAAAAGACATTAAAAAGATACAACATGAACTGGATTTCCTATAGTTAATTAAGCTACTTGTCTGCTTGCACTTCCAGCAGGATCTGGAAGCAGCAGTCAGAGGAATGGCCCTTTCAGAGGGAATTCTGTGCCCAGAGGAGCTCCTCCCTGCCTGCACTCTTCCTCCTGCCTCCTGTCAGTACCAGGATAGCATTTCCCACCAAACAGATTTTCCAGAGTCTTTCTGTGTCCTTATTATGATTGCACAAAATAATATACTAATTTTTAAAGTAATTTGGCCACTTCAGGGCCAGTCTAGTTGCTGCCAATATGTTGCAAAAACTGGCACTGCCTGTTGAACCATCCCAGCTAAATTTTGGGAAAACAAAGGAACAGGGATGGAGCAGGATCCTCAGGATGCAACACCTTTGCAAACCCTTCCCCTTAATTAGAGGCAGGGGCTGGGGCAGCATTCCGAGCCCAAATTCCACTTCTCTGGAAGGATGATTTGCAGACTGGAGCAGGAGGAGGACAGAGAGGGAAGCAGGGAGCTCTCACCTACAAAATAACCCTGGAAAGAGACCTGGGAGAGTGCCTGGGCCAGAGGCTCTGGATCACTCTGGAAGCTGGGCTCTTCCCTCACGACTCTCCTTCCTTTTTCTCTTTGAGGACATGCTCAGACCTCGCTCACTCATTCCCAGCTTCCAGGTGGGATGAGAGGAGAAATCCCTGCCTGTCCCTGCCAGACCACCAGCTGGGAGCAGCCCCCTCCCCTCCCAGAGCAGTTCCCAGGACTCACATTTCCATCCTGGCCTGAGATGAGCATCTGGAGTGGCTGTGCCTCATTAATCTTGGACACAGGGAAATGAGTCCTGCTAATGAGGCGCTCGGGCAGCTCTCCAAGCTCTGGCACATCAGGATGCAGCGCGGGAAGCAGGACAGGCTGGGGGGGAAAGAAGAGCCCCTTTGGATGGCAGAGGATTAAGGGAATGCTGAGGTCCAGGGTTGGCCAGGAGGAGTCACAAACACAAGCTGCAATGTCCAATTACCACTGTATTCAATTACTGCTGCCTGCAACTCGGGCACGAACAATGTGGAGCTTTAAAACAGCTTCTTTTTCTTCATTTTTTTTTTAAATTATCCTTGCTATAGGCTATTCCATCATCATCTCAGGAACAGCTGGATTTTTGGTCACTTCTTTGATAGTTCTGGAGCTGTGTTATCCCTGCCTTGTCACATTCACATGCTCTGCTTTGGGAGAGGGGGGAGAAAAACCCCAACCCAACCCCAAAAGCCAACAACTGTGCGCGATTATGGGGTTTGTATTGTCTGGGCTTACTTTTTTTAATATAAAGTTGACTTTAGCCTGGTGCTGACAGCGCTGGAGCCGCAGATCCTCCGTTTCCCACCCAGGGGAGGCGCGGGCCGGGCGCCTCTGCCCATTGTACCCGGCCCTGGGGGGCACGGAGGGGCGGCTGTGAGGGCACTGCCACGGACACTGCCAGCAGGAACGGGCTGGGACAGGCAGGGGGGCTCGCTGGGAACGGGGCTGGGTGCACACGGGCTGTGGGGTGCTGGGAATGGCACTCCTGGGAATGGTGGGTATTCCTCAAACACTGCTGGGAACTCCATATGGAGCTGTTGCACTGGCACCCTGCTGGCACGTGCCCATGTTGGGCTCTCCACTACCCTGCAGCCCACCCCTCTCCAGGGCTGTTTCTCCCCTAAACTCCCTCCCAGCCATCCCATGGCACCAGTTGGATGCACCTGTTGTGCACTGTGCCAGGGCACAGCGGGCACAGGGGAGATGTGCCAGGTCCAGCACTGACCAGGCTCATCCTCAGGGAGGGTCCTGGGCAGTGGGACCCCCTCTGAACTCCCAAACCAGTGCTTCCCACACACATTCTGGGACCAGACCCACGTCCTGTGACCTCACTGATGAAGTCACTCCCAAATTACCTGGAAGGAACTCGTCAGAGGGACCTGCTCACCCCTCAGGGACTTCACAAAGCACCCGACAGCTTTTAGCATTTTAGCTTTAAATCCCAGTTCTTGGATTAAGGACACTGTCTGAGTGCTCCTTCTTTCAGAGGGAAAAGCCCAAAATTCTTCCCTCCAGGCTGCTCAAACCCAGTCTGAGACTCACAACACCCCAAGTGCTCACTTGGGGTGAACAAGAACAGCTTTAAAGTGTGACACCCCCACACCTGACACACTCAGTGCCCAGGTAACACTCCTGTCACACTGTGTCATGGTATCAGGGAGCTCGACACACACCTTGGGAGGAATTGGAGTGGGAAAGGATGGGAGAACCAGCATCTCAACCTGCCTCTGACCACACACACACCGTTGGCACCCACAGGTGCTGGGCTGGGGCAGGGCCAGGCAGGGGTGGCAGTGCCAGCTCTGGGAATGCTCCCAGCCCTGGGAATGCTCCCAGGGAACAGACACCACAGGTACAGCCCCACTGCTTTGCTCACCTGCTCACAGCACCAAGGACTGTGGAGGCCAGGGAAAAACCCGGTCTCATCCCAGCAGACTTCCCTTGGAACAAACCCAGGAGGAACAGCCTGTAATTGTGGTTGTACCAGAGCAGGAAGCATCCCCTGGAACAGCAGGATTCACTGGACAGCCCTCCACAGCCAGGCCTGTGCTGAGGGCACAGGGCAGGTGGCACCCCAGCATGGCTGTGCCTGTGTCTATCCACTAATCCCACTAATGAATGCCCAGCTGGATGAATGGGAAGGCAGTGACCACTGCCAGGCCCTCTTGCTTTCCACAGCCAGTACCTGTCTCCCTGCTGTCCCAGGTCACCCCATTTCCCTGCCCTGCAGTGTCTGCAGCCCCTCCCCTCCCAGCACAGCCCCCTCTTTGCCCAGTGCAGCCTGGCCATGGTGGCTCTGCTGGGATCTAGATGGAGATTATCCCTGTGGTGCAGCCCCCAGTCCTGCCCAACTGCTCCTGCAGCCCCCAGCCTGCTGCAGGAGGCTTTTGGTACCATATCACTGCTAGAAAACATTACAATTCCCATTAAATATTTCTGTTTCATCATTAAGTTCCAGTTTGGGACAGACACATCCCTTGTCCAAGCAGGATGAGGATGGGGTGGCAGCACTCTGCTCACAGCTGCACACAGACCCCAGCTCTCATCCCAGCATTTCTGATGGCAGTTCATTCCCCGCCTTCCCACACTCTAGGTCTGTGTGTCCCCTTTCCTTGCCCTGGGATTTCCCTGGCAGTGTCTGGGACACTGTGGCCCAGCCATGGTGGGCTGCCCATGGGCAGTGCTGGCAGCTCCCAGCAGCACAGTCCCTGTGCCAAGATCCACCTAATTCCCAGCAGCCCGGGAGCACAGCGAGGCCAGAGGGATCAGCATTCCCACGCCAAGCCAGGGGCACCATAACTCCAGGCTGCTGCTCTGTGCTCCCCTTTCAAGAGGGGTCTTGGCTGGGCTTTAGAGGAGAAGAGCAGCTCGCTGGGAAGGGGAGGCCAGATGGGAGTGTGAAGGTTTGTGTGGGAAGGGGATGGACACCAGGAGACTGGGACAAACAGCTGGTGGCCAGGGAGTGAGCAGTTCTTGGCATCTGGAGGAGATGTCCTGTGACACTACATGGCCATGGACCAAGGAGGGAGGTGTCCCAGGGTTGTCAGGAGGTCAAGCCTCCAGTTCCAGGGCCTCACCACCCTCTTAGTAAAGGATTTCTTCCCAATCTCCCATCTGTCCCTGCCCTCTGGCAGTGGGAAGCCATTCCCTGTGTCCTGTCCCTCCAACCCCTTGTCCCCAGTCCCTCTCCAGCTCTCCTGGAGCCCCTTCAGGCCCTGCAAGGGGCTCTCAGGTCTCCTGGAGCCTTCTTTTCTCCAGGTGAACCCCCCCAGCTCTCCCAGCCTGGCTCCAGAGCAGAGGGGCTCCAGCCCTGGAGCATCTCCATGGGCTCCTCTGGACTTGCTCCATCAGCTCCATCCTGTACCATCCCTCACCTGCCAGGTCCTGGTGAGGCTGCAGGTAACCAGTGGGTTAGTCAGCAGCTCACCCTATCACCCAACTAACTAAAAACTAATTAAAGTCCCCTATGAAGCTGAAGAGAACTGAGTCAGGACAGAGGGAAAGTGAGGTCCCTGCAATCCATTAGCCTGGCTTGAGGAATTCACTCCCATTAGATACTGCTGCAGCCAGGAGCTTAGCAGGATTCAAAAGTGGATTAAACATTTATGCAGATAATGAGAACATCCTGTTACATTAGATAGGATATAAAAAAATAAAGGCGAGACACTTCAGTGCCACGAGCCATAAATTACCCACCAGCTGATGGGGGCGAGCAAGAAGTTTCTCCACTCATCCACCTTCCAAGGAAGTGCTGAGGATGGAACATCATTTGGAAGAGGGTGAGAGTGCCCAGCTCAGCCAGGGGTGTCATGGCAGGGCTGCCTCACACCCACACACATGAAGGACCCAATCCTGCACTCTGCCAGGAGCCTCTTGTTCTCCTCGAGTGCAGCATCCCACAAGGACCCACCTGGCACGAGTGGGAATGGGACAGGCAGCAGGTGGAATGTGGACCCTCATGCCATACTGTGCACCCCAGGGAGAGGGGTGAGCAGCAGGATCAGGCCAGTCCCAGCTCCCTCATGCAGCAAACAGTGGGGAGACAGGAGCATCCTGGCTCCCGGGCAATTCCCACAGTCAGAGAGTTGCACAGTCTCTCATGTCACTGCTGGGGTTGTTAAGTGTAACAGGTCCTTGCAGCCACCTAAACTTAGGTGCCCAGAGGTCCCTTAAATGCAGGAAAAGATGATTTCTAGATGCTTATCACCACTCCTGGCAGCTCCTACTGACGGAGACACAGAACTGGACATGGCTTATGTCAGACCTCAGAGCTGAACCTCTGTTTTCTATCCCTGGCTGAACACCACTTGCAGGAATCTCCCACTCCCTTCCAGGGGAGGAAAACCCCAGAATAACCCTCAGTCTCAGAGGTGAGCAGCAGGCAGATGCTTCTGGCTGGCATCACTCCTCAGGCAGCAATCCCTAAGGGATGTGCTCCTGCAGGGAAACCCCATTCCTGCTGCTCTCCCCTGGAGCAAGCCCAGGACAGGCTGGGGCTCTCCTCTGCTCTTCCTCTCCTCTCCAGGCTCAGTCCCCTGTGCCAGCCCTGCCCATTCTGCCTCCCACTCCCAGGCCTGGAGCCAGGATATGGGCAAGCCTTGGGAGCTGACCTGGGGATGTCCCAGCCACTGCTCCCTGCCAGACCCTTGGAGACAGCTGGCACACAGAGCCTTGGGAATGCCTGCCTGGCACTGGCACCCACATGGCAAAGGGGTGCCTGAGAGAAGTAACGAGTCACAGGGCACAGGGGTGAGCAGAGGGGTTGGAATCTCTGGGAGCACTAACACAGAGAGAGGGGAATTCCAAAGCACAGTGGGAAGCTTCATTATACTCCACAGACTGGTGCTTCCCCTGCACGCCCATGAGCAAGGAGCGTCTGGAGAGCTGCCCCATGCTCTGAGCCACCCTGGCAGCTGCTGGTGCTCCCTGAGGGTCTCATTTGCACAGGAGAGCAAGGAATGCTGGCAAACAACTAACACACCATGGCAGGAAAACACCTGTCCTGGATCTGCACACAGAGACTCCTGTGGATGCTGCCTCACCAGCCAACATTGCCCCTCCCCACATCCAGCTCCACGGAAAACAACACCAGGAGCAGGAGCAGGTCAGGGAAAGACCCAGTCTGGAGGGGGTAGAACTTGGCACTCCTACTATGTTACACACAAAACCAGAGCTCCTTCTTTCTCCACGCTGGTCAGCCCTTCCCAAACTGCATCTGTTCAGAGAATTATGAGAAAATCTGCACTCATCTCCTCTCCCTCCATGACCACCAGCAGTGGGAGCAGTACAGCGCAGTGCCTGCAGGCACAGGGTGCACCAGGCTCCCCATTCTGGGCAAACACACGCTCTGGCACAGTCCTCACCAGCAGAGCCCCCATCCCAGCCACTTCCAGTCCCCCTTCTCAGCTCTGCCTTTGCCCTCCCGCCCCTCCACAGCCTCCACCCACCAGCAGCGCTGCAGAACTGCCACGCAGGGATAAGATGTCTTACTCCAGAGGGGATGAGCAGGGCAGGTGGCATTTCCTTCTCCAGCAGGGACCAGGAGCACTGGGATGCTCATACAGGCAGGGCTCTGGAAAGCCAAAACCTTGCCAGGTGAGACCATTTCAAGCTGCTTTTTTAACACAGTGGCCATATCAGCAGCAGCTGGGGGAGCACATGCTGCCAGCACTGCTCCTCCCTGGGACACTCCAGGAGCACAGATGGGAGAGAGGCCCCAGGCAGATGCCAGGAGCAAAAGGAGAGCGGGGAAGAGGAGCAAGGCCGAAGCAGCCGAGCCTTCCTGGGCACAGGCAGCTGCTGGCTCTGCCCACAGGAGCCGGGGCTGGAGGCAGCGTGGACAGATGGTTACTTCTTGCCCAGGCAGCCTCTGTGCCTCATTCACAGATTTGCTGTCCCTGAGTCATTGCCCTTCAAACGACAGCAGAGCCAAGCTCCTGCGTGAAGCCAGGCATGAGTCGCATCCTAATGGCACCCTGGTGACAGCGGGAGTAGCCCCGGCAGCCAGGTACATCCTGCCCTGGCAGGCAGCTCTGCACCCAGGCAGCAGAGGAGAAGCCCCGTGGGGCATCTGTGGAGGCAGGCCTGGGGCTGTGGGATGTTTTGGTGAGACCCTCTGTGTGTGGTCCTTGGGACTGCCCAGCAGTACCAGGGTCAGGCCAGGCCACGTGCGATCGATCCCTGCTGGGCACAGAACGCTCCTTTCCTGATGGAAGAGAATCCCATCCCCAGGGAGGGACCAGGTGAAGCCCTTTGCAAGACCAGGCCCAGTGATGTCATGGGTTCAGTGCACCCTCTTCACCCTCTCAGAGCCCTCTGTGGGTGCTTGCTGCCTCCTCTCTCCTGGCAGTGCCAGGATGTGGGCATGGCTGGCAGTCGGCACTGGCACATCCCTCTGTCCGTGGGGACAGCACATATTATTGTTACCTGGGATGAAAAGCAGTGTGGCCATGGATGTGCACAGTAAGGGGGACCAGAGGTTTGTGTTGTTTTCCCAGGTCACACATTTTGCCTATGCCATCATGGACACTGCCGAGCTCTGACTCCCAGAGCCAGCCCACACCCAACAGGACCAGCTGGATACTTTCCAAAAGGCACTGCCAGCTGCTAAGCCCCCTCCAAGGAGCTTGTTCCACCTTGGTGGTGAAGCCCCCATGCCCACTGTGCTCTCAGGAATACACAGGTTTCCACCTGGCACGGGCAGCAGCACAGGCAGGAGCACAGGGGAGCAGGAACAGGCACCAGCATCACTTGTCGCCACTCAGCGACAGTTTGACAGAGACGGATCTCACCCTCCCTCACACTCAGCCCTGCACCATTTGCCAACCTGCCTGTTGCTGCAGAGACCTGCTGCTGCCTTGGGAAACTTCTGGGTTTTCCCTGAAGCACCACAAACGTGAAGAGGTGAGGACCAACAGACAACAAGGACTGACAGACAACAAGCACAAAGCAGGCAGCCAGACACCACCCAGATCAGCAGTAAATGCCCCCATTCACACCCTCACCTCCACACCAAGCTGCTTCATCCACAGAACTTGTGTGGGTCTGGCCTCCAGTCCACCACACATTCCCAGGCAGCTTGAGATGCCTCAATCCCAAACAAAACCCAGGACTGTCCCAGCACTGGCTCAGCAGCCCCTTCCCACCCAGTTCACAGCACTCCCACACGTCCCAGGCACTGCTGGAGCGTTTCTGACACTGCAACACTTTCTTTACTACAGAGCAAACTCCTTCCATCCCTTCAGTTTTTGGTTCTTCTGTTTCCCAAGCTCTGATCTTTGTTTTCCAGCATCGAGGAGACACCTGACCCAAGGCACCAGAACTGGGCTGTGCCAGAGGATGCAGCCACAGCACTTGCACCCTGAACCCCACAGGCCCAAATTCTTTATACAATTTAATCCCACCTTTGTTCAGGGCTGCAAACAATTCCCTTTGCCCCCATGGAATGGGTGGGTAATGTAGAGCCACACACTTGGCTAAGCCCGTGCCTGTGCTGCGCTTGCTCAAGCTGCCAAATGACTGCGCTCATCTGCTGGAATTACTTTGGAATTTACTCGGGAACCTTTTTTCACCTCATGAAACGCCAGTAAAGCTCCACCTCACCGGCCAGGCTCGTTCTGGAGGAGAAGCTGCAGGTGCAGCTCTGGAGCTGAGAGGTGTGTGGGAACAGCCTCTCCCTTCCAGGGTGCTGCTGCTCCTGGAGCAGCAAATGCTGCAGAGGGACTGGGTCCAAGGTGCAGCTTCACAGTCATCCATCAGTGGATTCTCTGGAAGTCTCAATATTAATGTAACCCCCCTCAAAAAAGCACAAGATTTTGGTGAAACCACTTTTGGTGTGGGTCTCAAGGGACCTTCCCTCCATGCAAGGAGCCTTCCAGGCTTAGAGCCAGAGTGCACCAGGTTGAGCAGCATTTTGGATAAGCACAGCTCAAATAAACTCGAGCTGCTTTTGTGAAGGTAAAATGCTGCTCTGGTTCCCCCAAGAGGCGTTCCTGGCTCTGGGATAACCCCAAGACATGGCACTCCCAAAGCTCCCGCCCCAGCAGGCTCGTGTTTCCAGAGGATGCTCTGGAGGGAGGGATGCTCCACAGAGACACTGATTGCTGATGCTATTCCTGGCTAGACAAGAGCCAGAAAATGGGACCCTGGAGGGTGCTGAACCCAGGCATCGTGGATTTGCTCCCTGCTCAGTGTGGGCTGTGCCAGGCGCGATGCCACGGCAGGAACCAGCCCCCATCCCTCACCACCCCATCCGCCCACCCATCCCAGGGAAACACCAGCAAATCCTTGGGATGAAATCCTGCTCTGCCAGGCTCACTGGGAGCTACCAGGGAAACCAGAGGTGCAGAAGCAGATCTTCCCGGGGCACAGCGGGATCCAACAGCCAGGGGCCCGTGCACAGAGAAACCCAGTAATCTAATAAAACCTGAGATGCTACAGGTCCTGTCCAGCCCAGCCTGCCCAGCTCTGCTGCCAGCCCCAGCCTGCAGCTCCTGCCTGTCAGCCCTTCTCTCTCCACAGCTTTGTTTCTTGCAGCCTAATGAGTCCTTAATTCAGCAGGCTTTGTCCCATAGATCTTGATTTGCCCCCAGACCGGAGGGAGGGGGCACTTTGGGAGTGCTGTCCATGGCAGCTGCTGGGGCAGGAGCCAGCACACACAGCTCTGCCTCTGCAGGAGCAGAGCTCTCATCTGATTCCCAAAATCCCACAACACTGCTCTTTCCCTGTTTGGAAACACAGAAGAAAGGCACAAACCAGACCTAACCATCCCACAGGGCATCGCTTTGCAGGGATTTCTTCCTGCACTAAGTTCTGCAAAGCCTGAACCAACAGCTCATGTGTTGCTGCTGCCCCACATTTCCCAAGGCACATTCATCTCCAACATCCACATCCCCAGGCCATGACCTGCTCAAGCCCTTTTGGAGGGGGATGCTCCAACGTGTCCCCACTCAGTGCACGAAGTTCATCGTGTCCTGCAGTGACAAAGGGCACAAGGCAGACAGGAAGGAGAGATGGAGGCAGCCAGCAGCTGCTCCTGACTCTCTTAGTGACTTACCCCCCTTACAGTCAGAAAACACAACTATTTTCCACCTTTTATCCACATCACCCCTAACTAGCACCGTGACCCAGCAGCTGTCACTCACATCTTCCCTGCAAGGGGTGAAATGTATTTGAGAAGACGGATGGACCTCAGGGACCCCTCTCCATCCTGTCTGCAGGGTCCCGGGGCCCTGCCCACAGTGTCCCCAGGAGAGCCAGAATTCCCAAAATCCCACCAAATGGGAAATGCAAACAAACAATAAACCCCAGAATGTCTCTTCACAGTTCACTGTCTCTCAGCACAAGGATTTCTGGTGTTAGTTGTAGGAGTAACAAGTAAAACATTTTGAGTGTGATTTGGAAGCTGATGGTGCTGCACAGGAATAACGTGTGCAGAAAGTGGGATCTGCCTGGGAATGATCTCCAAGCAGAAAACAAAAAGGCCTGGGAGAGCATTACAGCAATGAGTAATCTCAGCAGCTGAATTACACACAGACCACACCATTTCATGGGATTTCTACCTCCCAGGGAGATTCTGACCCAGCCTTCCCCAAGCTTTGGGCACAGATGGATCCAGGATTCGGATGTCCAGGATGCCACTTCCCCTCCCAGCAGCACCTGCCTTTCCTGCACCAAACCCAGGCACAGCCCTTGGGATGATTTCCTAACAGGGAATGATGTATCTCCTGAAACCAATCCACCAGACTCACCCACTTCCAAGTCTAAAATCCTGTTTCAGACCTGCTGCCGTGGGACAGAACTGCGGCTCTTCTGGGTGAGGTTTCTGTTGTTACCGTTGTTTAAAGCCGAAATCCTCGGAGTGGTTTGGCTGCCACAGAGCTCCCCGTGTACTCCCTGTTTATTGAGCCACACTTCTTCAGGACAAAATGCCAGAGGGATATGTGGCTCTGCAGAGGGAAGCTGTGTGCAGGTGACCTGGAGCTGCTGTGCTTCCGTACTTTCGATTTTCCAGCTGCTGTTGTGGGATGGGAGGGATGCAAACGGGAAGCAGCACTAACTCTCTGTACACAGCCCCGCTCCCACAGTCCTCTGCCCCAGAAAAATCCTGTTTGCCCAGCTCCAGGGTTCCTGCAGCCAGAGTCCTGCTGTGAGGGCTCTGCAGGAGCCTCTCACACTGGCCAAGCTGCCCCTGCCACTCTGTTTTCCTCCACTCTCTCCTATTTCGCTGTCATTTGCTCTCAGATGTTGCCACCACCAAGCTGTATCTCTGCCATCCCTCAGGAGTGGTATTATCCAGCATCTGGATGGGAATTACAAACTCAGGCTGCTTCAAAAATCCCGCCAGCCACATTTTTTCCAAGGCAACGAGTAACTGCAGCCCCTGCTGAAGTCCAGAGGACTGGAAATCAGGCCAAAACTCGCTCGTCAGCACAAGGCTGGATGAGTTTGGCATTAGCCTCATTTCACAGATGGAGAACAGCCACCGAGAGGGAAAGGTTGAGACTCGTGGGTGTGAAAGGCTGGAATAAGACATCTAAATATGCAGTGAATGGCCTTAAATTAAGAAGCCTGATTTGCACAGGAGACTGAAACACACGGGAGCTCCAAGGGCTCTGGCTGGAGCCTGCAGCCTCGGGCACCCTCATGGAAATTTCCCCGTGGGTGGCTCAGGTGAGCACGCACAGGTTGGTCATGCTGCTCGTGCCTCCTGCTGCTTCTCAAGTGCTGCCTGTGGAATGCAAAGCTGGTGCTCTCAGATGCTCTCAGGATGCACTGACACGACACAGAGCAGGTTTCGAGGTACCAGTCCTGCCACTACCTCCAGTTCTGCATCTCCCAAGCTCGTTTCCTGCTTTCCCATCAAGGATGTTAAGACCAGGGACACTTCATGAAGACTCATCCGAGTGTGGATCTGTTTCTAGCTACTCTGGAGTCCATGGGAACATCTCCTTGCCCAAGACCCAAAGGTAATGATTTTCCATCTCTGTTTGCTTCTCTCTCTGGGTCTCTCTCAGCACTCAGCAGAGATGAAAGCTGAGCCTGAAGCTGGGGTGTCTCTGCTCCACCAGACACAGCCCAGGGAGCAGGAGCAGCACGATGGACAGCGCTGAACTCCCTGTGGAAGCAGAGCAGCGGGACCAAACCACTCGGAGCAGGCTGAGTACTACATCCCTGGGAAACCACAGGGAGAATGTGGGCAAGCAGATTGCAATTACCTGGCCTGGCACGGGCCCAGAGCGGCAGCTCTCACTCCTGTCCAAACCCAGCTCCTCACAAAAGCGACCCTGGAGCAGTGGCTGGGATCTCGCTGCTGTGCCCTTGGTGAAAGACACCACCTTGGTGTCCCCAGCGCGGTGTCCTGGCGCTGCTGCCACCCTTTCCCAAGCCATGAACGTCACACCAAGCGCTGCCCACGCTGCCACCTCACCACTCCTGCCCCAGAAGAGCAGCAGCCAAGCCCTGCCCTGTCACTGGGGGGAAGCTCTGCCACTGTCCCTCAGGGGACAGTGCTATCACACACCCTAAGACTCAGCTCCGAGAAAGGGAAGCAGGTTTAATTATCGAGACCATTCTGCTTCCCAAGGGAATGCACACAGGTGAGCCGGGCAACTCAGAGCAGGTACGGGTTGGTGGAATCGGGCTCCCAGAAAAGGACGGGAGCATCCAGCAGAACCACACTGGGGGCTCCAATGGAGATCCAGCCACAACTCTCACTGGGGAAAGGTGGCACCCTGTGGAGCTTGGAGCCACTGGTGCTGCGGGAGGCAACCAACCCATCCACGTTTGGAATACAGACACTGCCCTGGGGCTGGGGATGGTCAGACACAATGGGGGCAATCCCAAAGGCAGAACACCAAGGGGGGAGGCACATCCCAGCATCCCCAGCCCAGTTCCCTAGGGAGACAGGGTGGAAGAGCTGGAAAACAGCTGCTGTATAAGGGGAAAGGGCCCCAGTACCATGGTTCATCTCAGGTCACCACTTATCTAATGACAGCCAGGCAGAGCCCTGGGCTGTCCCAGGAGCAGCAGCAGGCCCAAGGCAGCAGTGGGAGGCACCTGCCTGCCCCAGCCTGGGCTCTGTGTGCACAGGAGTGCACACATCAGTGGGTGTGGGTGAGGCTGGCAGGGAGCTGGGTGCCAGGACTGGGGTGTTGGGAGTGGAGTGTCAGGAGCGGGGTGTTCGGAGTGGGGTGCCAGGAGCAGGGTGTCAGGAGTGGGGTGCCAGGAGCAGGCTGCCAGGTGTGGGATGCCAGGAGCAGGGTGTCAGGAGTGGGGTGCCAGGAGCAGGATACCGGGAGCGGGGTGCTGGGAGCTGCCTGTGTGTGGACAGGTGTGATGTGTGAGCGCTCATTCAGGCCATGCCCTGCTTTGCCTTCTCCGTCCCACCACCCCGTCCCAGCCTCCCTGAGGGCTCCAGACTGAGGGCACTGGACCACCACTGCCAGGAGGGGCTCGGGGGGCAGAGAGAGACCCCAGCCCATGGGCAGGGGGGCTGCGGTACCCCCGCACAGCCGAGCCACCCGTGGCTCAGCTCAGCTCACCCAGGCTGCCCTGGGGACCTCGGGGCGCCCCGTCCTACCTTGCAGTCCGTCAGGCAGGATCTGACCGAGTACTCTTCCGATTGCAAGTACTTCTCCAGCAAGAGGTCGAACTCCTCATATTTTTCCTGAGCGTGTTGGTCCAGCCGCTGGTACGCCTGGACACAGCTGCTACAGGCCTCCCCGCCCAGCGCCCCGGCCGCCGCCACCACCAGGTCCACCATCAGGTTGTCCAGGCTGCAGTCCAGGCCGTCCGGGCCGGCCATCTCCCGCAGCAGGTCCCAGATCGTGTAAGTATCACAAAAGGAGAGGTTGAAGTTCCTGAAGTAAGCCTGCAGGAAGGTCCTCTTGGAGGAGGGCGAGGCGAAGAAGGGCGCGGCGGCGGCGG
>VYXB01008332.1:178474-211926 GCA_013397135.1 Pachyramphus minor
GGGAATGGGAACGGGAATGGGAACAGGAATGGGAACAGATACGGGAATGGGCACGGGAACGGACACAAGAATGGGAACGGACACGGGAATGGGAACAGGAATGGGAACGGACACATGAACGGACAGGAGAACGGGAATGGATACGGGAACAGGAATGGACGCAGGAATGGACACGGAAATGGGAACAGGCATGGGCACGGACACGGGAATGGGAAAAGGAATGGGAACGGGAATGGACATCGACACGGGAATGGACATGTGAATGGGAATGGGCATGGGAATGGGAACGGACACGGGAATGGGAACAGGAATGGGAACGGACATGAGAATGGACATGTGAACGGACACGGGAATGGGAACGGGAATGGGCACAGCATGGGAATGGACACAGGAACGGACACAGGAACGGACACGAGAACGGGAATGGATACGGGAACAGGAATGGACGCAGGAATGGACACGGAAATGGGAACAGGCATGGGCACGGACACGGGAATGGGAAAAGGAATGGGAACGGGAATGGACATAGGAATGGGAATCGACACGGGAATGGACATGTGAATGGGAATGGGCATGGGAATGGGAATGGACAAGGGAATGGGAATAGCAACGGATACAGGAATGGGCATGGGAATGGACATGGACACAGGAGTGGACATAGGAACAGACAGGGGAATGGGAACGGGCATGGACATGGGCACAGGAACGGACATGGAAATGGGAATGAGAACAGGAACAGGAATGGGAACAGAAATGGACACTGGAATGGGAATCGACACGGGAATGGGAATGGACACAGACATGGGAACGGGAATGGGAATGGTCGTGAACACGGGAATGGACGCAGACACCGGAACGGGCACGGACATGGACACAGGCATGGGAAAGGACGCAGACATGGGCACGGGAATGGACCCGGGACCGGCCCCGGCCCCACGCGGGCCCGCAGTGCCGTGGTGCTGAAGGACAGCTCCGCCCGCTGCGCTGCCCGGAGCGGGGACACCCCGCAACCCTCACCATCCTCATCCTCACTATCCTCTTCACACTCATCTGTATCCTCACCCCCAACCTCACCCTCACCCCTATCCTCACCCTCACCCCCATCCTCACCCTCTCCCTGTCCCTAACCCTTACCCCAACCCTCACCATCACCCTCATCCCCGATCCACCCTCATCCTCATATTCACCATCACCCTCACCCTTATCCTCACCCCAACTCTCCCCCTCGCTCCATGCCCAGCCGGGGCCAGTCCCATCCCCATCCCGGTGTGGATGAGCCCCGCACGGGCAGGTCCCGGCAGAGAAGGGCTCGGAGAGCTCCAGCAGCAGCCACAGACACGGTTCTGCTCCCCCGAGAGCAGCCCCCGGTGTCCCCTCGCTGCCCACACACCCTCAGGCCCACAAAGAGCCCCCAGAAATTCCATTCCTGGGGCACTGGGACAGAGAGATTAGACCAGGCAGCAACACCAGTTTCCAGGGACTTCCTTTCTTCGTATCCCTAAACTCCTGTTAGGGAGTTTTTGGGATGGTTAAACCCTCAGAGACCATCAGCTCACTGGGAGTGGAAAATAAACAGAGCAGCTGAGGGGGCTCAGCCTGGAGAAAAGGAGGCTCAGGGGGGACCTTCTGGCTCTGCAACTCCCTGACAGGAGGGGGGAGCTGGGGGGGTCGGGCTCTGCTCCCAGGAAACAAGAGACAAGAGGAGAGGGAACGGCCTCCAGCTGTGCCAGGGGAACATGTTGAATATCAGGGAAAATTTATTCACAAAGGGGCTGTCCAGCCCGGGCACAGCTGCCCAGGGCAGGGGTGGAGTCACCACCTCTGGAGGTGTTCAGAAAACACATGTATGTGGCACCTGGGGACATGGGTTAATGGTGGCCTTGGCAGTGCTGGGGGAACAGCTGGACTCCATGATCCCAGAGGACTTTTCCAACCTAAGCAATTCCATAATTGAACTTGAAGCCCTGCTGTACACAGAGCTGCAGGCAGAGCCTCCTCATAGTCTCCTTCTCCATCCATGTATCCATCCTCACCCTCAGGCACCAACCTGGTTGTGGCAACCAATCCAACTGTTCCTTGTTCCTGGAGCTTCCCAGAGGTTCTGTCCCAAACTGAAGCCACTCAGCTGTGCCGAGGTGCTGGAGCTGATTGTCCAGCTCCCTCAGGATGGCCCTGGGTGGGATCCTGCAGGCAAAGTCAGCGGAAGCTTTATCCTTCTCCCCACTGTCATCCTGATACGTGAGACCACCGAGCCCCCCAGGAAGGGGGAGCCCACAGAGGGGCTGTCACCTGGGTGGTGACAAAGAGCACATTACTCCTGAATGCTGTTGTGCCTGAGCTCCACACGCTCCAACAACTCTGCTCCAGCTGAGGCACTGAGGTGGGGAAATACCTGGTGTGGAGCCAGGAGAGGTTTTACAGCCGGAACGAACAAATGTTCGACATCACCAGGAGTGATATAAGGAACTGCAGCCCAGGCTGGAGGCTGAGCTGCTCTGAACTGTGGCACAGACACCTGTGGCTCCACAGGCCAGAGCTCAGGGGCCACTTCCCTCTGGCTTTTTCATCCTGCCCCTTCCTGCTCCTCCAGTGTGTGTCCAGGCTGGGAGGAGACACTGGAATAGCTGAGAGTGCCATTCCTGCAGGTCTGAGGTTCTTTGGTGGGTTTTCTTTTCCAGGACTGTCTGTGCCTGCCCCATGCACACAGGATCAGACCAGGGTTCTTGGAATCACAGGATGGTTTGGGTCGGAAGAGTCTTTTAAACATCATCTGATTCAACGCCCAGACAACCTCCACTGTCCCAGGTTGCTCCAAGCTTCACCAAGCCTGGCCTTGGACACTTCCAGGCACAGGGCATCCACAGCTGCTCTGGGCAACCTGTGCCAGGGCCTCACCTCCCTCACAGGGAACAATTTCTTCCCAATATCCAGTGTAAACTTCCACTCCTTTCAGCTTAAAGCCATTCCCCCCATCCTGTCACTTCATGTCTTGGGGAGAGCACTGCAGCCAGGTCAGCAGTGTCCTGTCTTTTCTGGTCTAAAAGGAGCCTGTGCCCAGCTCAACATCACCTAATGAGGTGAGGCTGCACCAGCCCTGCCCTGTTTGCTGAGGGCTCTGTTTCCAGGGCACAGCACTATTTCCACCTGGGAGTTTCCCCTGCCTGGGAAAACATTATCTGCTCCTCCCACTCCCTGCTCCTGCATCACCAAGCCAGCAGCTCACACACGGCCCTTCAGGAGAGAAAGGGTTTGCTCAGCCTTCCTCTGGTTTCTCTCCTTCTACTGCTGCTGCTGGTATTTCAAGGGAAATATGGTTTATGGGTGTTTTCCTGCTGGTATTCCAAGGGCAATGTGGTTTATAGATTTTTTTTTCCTACTGCAGATATGGACAGGCTGGTGCTCAAGTCCTGGGTTCCTCAGATGGGAGAGGCAACTCCTTCCTGAGGAGGTGGTGCTCAGGCTTTCCTGGGGAATTTGCAGAGTGTCCATCATTACCTGTCACTGTTCAGCTGGCTGCCTAACCAGGAAGACCCTTGGTGGGCATAACCAGTTAGGAAGACACCCCAAATCCACCTCACCCTCCCTCTGGAAGGTGGAGGATGCTTTACCCATTGTGGGAGCATTGCTTGTGCTGAGCAGCATCGTGATCACACATGTTTGTCATGTGGGGACAGTTCCAGCAATCCCTGCTGCCTCCCAGCTCCCAACCAGGCAGGAGTGAGGGACCCTCTTTGGGGAATCTCCCGAGGGATGTCCCCACTGTGGGATGGTTTGCTGCTGCCAGAATGAAGCTGAGGTTGCTTCATGAAGAGAGAGCAGCCCTTGCTCCAGCAGGGAGTAAATCAAGGACAAGCATCTAATAGCCAGAAGGTGGGGAAGGAGGGGATATACTGGACCTTCTTGGAATGAGGCTGGGAAAGAAGCCATGCTGTGGTGCCACTTCAGTGTCAGACAGCAGCAGTCCCCTGCCCGTGGGACACCCTTGCTCCCTGCTGGCGCCAGGCTGTGAGGGAATGGCTGTCTCCAAGGGAAGGGCTCAGGAGCCCCTTCCAGGGGCACAGTCTCTCCCTCTGGCACTGCCTATACCACTCTCATTCACAAATCCCATCCCTGGGCTGGCTCTGTGCCCTCCTGCCCTCGCTGACCTCGTGTGGCGCCGCTTGGCCGCGTTTGGAGGCATCCCCAGAACGATGACAGCAGAGTCCAGCCCTGGTGCTAAACGGCCCCCCCGGGACAGCCCTTGGAGCAGGGCCTGCCAGGCTCCAGCTCCGATTGCTTCAGCTCCCAAACAATGGGTGCTGGCGGGGGCTCTGAGCCGGCCCCCAGGGCATGGGCTGCATTCCACAGGATCACTGAGGTTGGAAAAGACCTCCAAGACCAACCTTTGACCAAACCTTGCACCCAGCCCACAGCACTGACTGCCATGTCCAGTTGTCCCTTGAACACCTCCAGGGATGGGGACTACAAGCCCCTTCCAACATTTTACCATCGTTTCCTTGAAAAAATTCCTCCTAATATCCAACCTGACCTCCCCTGGCACAGCCTGAGGCCATTCAAGCTTGTCCCTTGTTCTCTGGGAGCAGAGCCTGGACATTCCCCGGCTCCCCCCTCCTGTCAGGGAGTTGCAGAGCCAGAAGGTCTCCCCTGAGCCTCCTTTTGTCCAGGCTGAGCCCCCCCAGCTCCCTCAGCTGCTCCTGCTGCTCCAGCCCCTTCCCAGCTCCATTCCCTTCCCTGCACACGCTCCAGCCCTTCAGTGTCTTTCTTGTCCTGAGGGGGCTGGAACTGCCACCTTGGATTGGAAGTGCCTTGGCAGTGCCCAGCACATGGGACAGGCACTGTCCTGGTCCACACCAGTGCTGGCACAAGCCAGATGCCCTTGGCTGTTATGGTGGCACTTCAGGAAGGGCCCATGCCAGTGGTGAGGGGGACTCAGCAGCCCCTGAGGCCTTTCACACTCATGTCATGCTGGAGCACTGTGGCACCAGGCTGGATCCAGGGGATTGGGAGAGCAGTGGCAGAGGTGGCACACTGGCAGAGGTGCCAGCTGTAAGCCAGGGGCAGGCTCTGCAGAGCTCCCTGCCCGGGCTGGCTGCAGCCCCATGCTGCTCCCAGCTGTGAGCGCTGGGAGCGAGGGAGGGGAGCAGCGAGAGGGTTTTACAGCCCACAAGAGCAGATGTTGCTAATTGAGCCTTTGAGCTCCATGCCAAGCCGTGGCATGGAAGCTCTGCCCGGGTTTCAGAACCACTGCCAGGTCGCTGGCTTTGAAGACGGTGGGGGTGGGAGAGGGGGAGGCCGTGTGTGAATATCAGATTGGGCACAGAGCCTGAAGCCAGGCTGAGAGACCCGTGTCTGCACCAGCAGCTGCTGGGAAGCTCATCCCACTGGAGGAAAGGAGCCCTGGAGTGAGGGTCATCAAATTGCTCCTCAGCCAGGGCTGGGCCAGGACAGAGTAATGTCTCAGCATAAGGAGGAAGGTGGCACCTACAGACACAGGTGGTTCCTCTTTCTCTGTTATTTCCTTTGGTGGTTAAAGATGAAGCTCTAGTCAGCAATGGCAGGTCCTGGAGCTGTCTAGGAAGGAGAGGGAGGACCTGACTCCTGGCTCGATCAGAGCATCCTGTGAGGGCAGTGGGGCACCGGAACAGCTGCCCCAGAGAAGCCTGGAAGGGCCCAAGGTCAAGTCTAGTGAAAAGTGTCGCTGCCCATGGCAGCGGTGGATTAGATGATCTCCCAGGTCCCTTCCCACCCGAGCCACCCTTGTCCCCCTGTCCCGGGGGTGTCCCGGGGGTCCCGCTGTCCCCGCGCGGGTCCCGCTGTCCGTCCCTGGCGCTCTGCTGCCCTCGCGCGGCCACCGCGGGGACTGCGGGGACAGCGCGACCGGGGGTCCCCAAGGAACCCCAGAGCACCCCAAAGGATCCAGCGCTTCCCAAGGAACCCCAGAGCACCCCAAAGGATCCAGGGCTACCCAAGGAACACCAGAGCAACCCAAAGGATCCAGGGCTACCCAAAGGAAACACAGAGCATCCTAAAGGACCCAGGGCTCCCCAAAGGAAACCCAGAGCACCCTAAAGGACCCAGGGCTACCCAAAGGAAACCCAGAGCACCCCAAAGGACCCAGAGCACCCCAAGGAACCCCAGAGCACCCCAAAGGATCCAGGGCTACCCAAGGAACTCCAGAGCACCCCAAAGCACCCAGAGCACCCCAAAGGACCCAGGACTCCCACCCCCTCTCTCCCCCCGTGGCTCAGGGATGTTTGTTGCTCTGTGCAGCGGTGTCAGAACCTCCCTCGTGTCCACAGTGCCCGCGGGGACAGGGCAGGTGTTACCTTGGTGAGGAGGTGATGGAGACTCCCTTGTGCCCACAGCCCCCGCAGGGACAAGGCAGGTGTCACCTGGGTGGGCTGTGGGAGCTGAGACCACTGTCCCAAAGCCCAGTCAGGAAGCACCAGTGTGGCTGCTCCCCAAGGACAAGGCAGCTGGAACCTGGGTGGCCCCAGCAGTGGCAGTGCCCTCACCCAGCAGGTGCCACCTCCAGGGCTGTCAGAACAGCTCAACCACCCAAGGAGAGCACCAAGCCTGGTCCAGGGGTCTCCAGGGATGGGGGCAGGGTTGCACCACGGCTCTGAAGCCCCCCAGGAGCCAGGGCTGGAGGAAACCATTCTGGGCATCTGCTGGGCACCCCACCCACGTTACCTGCACATAGGTCTGTGCTGGGGACAGGACCAGAGCTGGAAATGCCCACACTGAGGTGAGGAAGGAGCTGAAGGCTCCAGGCTGAGCTTAAATAGAACCACAAACAGGTGTGTGGGGAGGCCCAGGTGAGGCTGCTCAGGCTGTGACAGCTCCACAGTGCCCCAAGACCTGCACTCCAACCCTCTTCCCTCACCCTCCCCAGTCTCCCCACTCTTTTCCTCTCTCTCCATCCTGTGTGCCTGTGCTGGCTCCTCTGTGCTGAAATGGGGTGGGAGGCTGAAGGGGTGTGGGAGGATGGAGGGCAAGTAGAGGCCAGAAAAAAACGGGGACTGAAAAAGGTGAGGAGGCTAAAGAGGGTGAGAGGCTGATAAAATTGTAGTGGGAAATGGAGTCTGAGAATCTGACCAAGAATGCAGACCACTGAAGAATAGGAGGCTGAAAAGGAACAGGAGTCTAAGGAATAACTGGAGAGCATTAAATTAAGGAGGAGGGTTAATAATACAGCTGAGGCCAAAGGGGTAAGAGCACAAGGGGGTGTGTGATGTGGGAAAAAAGTGAGGGGCAAAGGGATGCTGAATAAACAGCGGAGCCCCCAAAAATGCGGAGGTTTAGAGGGAGTGGGTGGTGGGTCTTGGTGTGGTTCCCTCCCAGCCCTTCCCGCCCCATGGCTCCATGTCATGGAGCCGGGCGTGCACTAGAGGACAGCCGAGCTCCACTGGAGCGGCCCGGGCAGGAGCCCCTGCGCCTCCCGCCGGCACCCGCAGCCCCCGGCTGGGAAACACGGACACCCCCAGCCCCGAGCACCCCACAGTTCGGAACACCCCACAATCCGGAGCATCCCCGCAGCTCGGAGTAACCCCACAGCCCGGAGCATCTCACACCTCGGTGTCCTCACAGCCCAGAGCATCCCTGCCAGCCCCGGGGATCTGTGCCAGCCTCAAGCACTCTTCCAGCCCCGAGCACAGTCCAGAGACCCTCTGGTAGCCCCAGGCATCCTTGGCACCATTCTGGCAGCCCCAAACACCCCTGGCAGCATCCCCCTGCCCTGAGCACCCCTGGAAGCATCCCTGTAGCATTCCTGTAAGCCCTGAGCGTCCCTGGAAACGTCCCTGCTGCCCCAAGCATTGCCCAGCCCTGAGTCCTGCCCAGCTGCCTCCAGGCTCTCAGGCCTCCTGAACCTTAGACTGACAGGCTGGGGGCTGCCAAAGGTGAAAGGGGGGGATTTGGCACTTGTTGTTTGTGAGGTTTAGATTTCCTTGTGCTTTCTGCCAGGAGCAAACCAGGAGTGACACTTCACAGGGGCGATTCCGGAGGATCCCAGAGCTGCTGTGGTTGCACAGTAAATATGGGAAATGATCCCCTTCTCCCCAGTTTAGGGACAGACTGGGAGGGGGCTCTGGGTGCTGCAGCAGGCCCTGCTGCCAGGAGCTGCTGCTTGTGTTACAATCAAGGAAGAATGAAAGGACTGGGACACCCTGGCTGTGGTGGTGTGGTGAGCACACAGCCCATGCTGGGGGTCCCAACCAGCCCCCTGCCAAGCCACAGCCTGTTAGCATGGAGGGGGCTCCCAGCCAGGAGCTGGCCCTGCCTCCCAGATCCCATCCAGAGCCAGAAAGTGATTCCTGATGTTTAACCTCCACTTCACCCCATCCTCCACGTGCACATGGGCAGCCGTGGCCTCCACACCAGCCTGTCCTGTCCCCACACCCCCCCTGTGTCCCCCCTCCTCTGCTGCTCCCTGGGGGCAGGGGATGGTCCCTCAGGCCATCACAAACCCCCCCCGGGTATCTCCTTCCAGGGGATCAGCTCATCCACCCCATCCTGGAAGGGCAGAGCAGAGGTGGGACCTGCTGGGCTGGCACCACCTTTGGATGGCTCCTGGAGGGGGGAGATGCCTTTCCTCTCAGGGGGCCTCCAGCTGCCCCACAGGGAGGGAAGGTGGGTGTCCCCAGCCGTGCTGCCACCCCTGGGTGCTCAGGACTGTCCCGTGGGCAGCGTGTCTGGGGTGTGGGACGTGCGGGGACCGGGACGTGCGGCCGCTGCTCGGGGGCAGCACAGCAGCTGTGTTTACTTCCCAGCTGCTGGAGGGAACAACAGGGGAGTTTTTTTTTTCTTTATTCATTTTATTTTTTCGAGGCTTTGTGTGTCCTTCACCAGCCAGAAACCATCGTGTAAACATCCTGCTGCTTCGCCAGGAGGGGAGAGTGAGGGGCGGAGGAGGTGTCCGGCCTCCCACCCTGCAGGGCTGCCCCTCTTGTGCACCCCCCACTCCTCACAGGGGCAGCTCAGTGTGGTCCCTGTGACCTGGTCAGGGACCCCAGGGGTCCCAGGAAAGCAGGAGACACCCTGGCTGCAGCCTGCTGTGGGTGCCAGCCCTGAGCACGGCGTCCAGCAGCTGAATATCCTGCCAAAAATTGTCAGTGCTGTCCCTTCAGAGGGAGAGGAGGTGGTGTTGGGGTGGCTTTGGGCTGTACCTCCTGGAGGGAAGAGATAGGGGGATGTCCTGGGGCAGCAGGTTGGGATATACCAGGAAAAGCCCCCAACCTGCATCCCATGGGCAGTGGAGGCTCAGAGTGTGTGGGAAGGAGAGTGAAGGGAAGATTCAGAGAGGGACACGGGAACAGCTCTGGGATTTGGGAACCACAGTGAAGCTGTACGTTGGCTCCAAGCATCCCTCAAGACTTTCCTTTCCAAGGAGGAGCACTGGCATCTCCTGGTGGGGTCTGTGTCTGGCTTAACTATCAGGATGTCCCAGGCTGTATCCAGAGTCTCCAGAATCCTGGAATCCCAGCGAGGGACTCCCTGACCCCCCATCATCCTCCCCTCCACGGCAGCGACCCCCCATCACCTGCCTGCCCAGTCCCTGGCACTCCTGGGGTGGGGGCTGGGGAAATGAGGGGGCACAGAGCTGGTGGCACAGCGCTGGTGGCAGAGGGCTCTGGAAGAATGCAGCCAATCACTCCACAAAGATTCCTGATCCCTCGTGCTGTGCGGGAGCAGGAGGCAGAGGCACAGCCTCACACACGCTGCTGCCTCTGCCAGGGCTTCATCAGCAGGTTTGTTCCGAGTCGTGGCCACCCTGATTAATCCAGGCTGCCTCTCTGGGATGCTGATTTCTAAGCCTGCCAGAGAGCACATTTCTGGTTATTATGCACAGAAAATTGTTCAGGTTCTGGCTGAATTATCGGTGTCCAGGGAAACGGAGCGAGGCCTCCGTGGGACCGATGCTAATGGCTCTGCAGCGGTGCCAGTGCCTCTCTGGGGCTGCAGGCGGCCTCAGGGAGCCTGGGACAAACCCCAAGGCTCAGAGGGATATCAGTCCTGCACTGGAGGGGAGAGAGGAGACCCACCACTGGCCCAGAGCAGCATCATCTCCAGTGGGGAGCAGAGGGAGCATCTGAGTTTGAAGGAAACCCTCCCGACTGCAGTACTCAGACCAGCTGTTGACTCATTTAACATCATCCCCTTGGCCAGGGAAACCTGGAAGAGCACAGTCAAGCCATGCTGGAGCCCAGCTGCTCCCATTCCTCACAACCCAGAGACGGGCACTGTGTGCTGTCCAGGAATTTGCTGGATGCTGCTCCTGCTGGGACCGGAGTCCTCCAGCACTGGCACCGCAGCAGAGCATCCTCCATCCAGGCAGGAAGCAAGTGGGAGCATCCTTGGTGAGAACTGGGGGGCAGCTCCATGGCTGAGGGCTGGGATGAGGGCTGTGGGGACACCCAGCCTCAGTGGGGACATCCAACCCCCAGCAGGACCCTCTCCAGAGCCCGGGGGAGGCTCAGCAGCAGCAGCTTGGCGTTGTTTACCCTGCAGCTTGGGCTGTGGCTGGAGTTTGTGACGGGGTCAGGCACACTGGGTTGTTTTCCTGCACTTTACAATTTCCTATGTGGTACTTTAATAGACGTGAGGGCGCCTGCAGCCTCCGAGGCACTTTGGTTTGGTTTAGAAATGGAAGTGAGTAAAGAAATAAATGCACCCAGGCCTCGCCTCCCCCTCCCTGCCACCCCTCCCTCTCTTGCTATCTCTCCACGGTCCCTCATCAGCTTCCTCTGCCTTGGGGGAACTTTGTTTAATGCAAACACAATATATTTTTAACGAGGCCTGTTAATTAGCCCCGGCCCCAGCCCGCTGTGCTTGGTTTCCTCCCAGCTGGGCCAGGGCTCTTTCAGAGAATCATGGAATCATTAAGGTTGGAAAAGCCCTCTGGGATCATCGAGTCCAACTGTTCCTCCCACACTGCCAAGGCCACCACTGTCCCATGTCCCCAAGTGCCACATCCACATGGCTTTTAAACCCCTCCAGGGGTGGGGACTCTGCTGGACAACCCTGTCCACGAAGAAATTTTCCCTAATATCCAACCTAAACCTCCCCCAGTGCTCTGGGAGGCCATTTCCTCTTGTCCTGTCTCTTGTTCCATGGGAGGAAAGATGGACACACTTCCTCTCCCCTTTGTGCAGCTGGAGGGCAGGTCCCCATGGCATCCTGCTCCTGGCATCCAGCTCCTGGTATCCTGCTGCTGGCATCCTGCTCCCAGCATGGGCAGCAGCTGCCCCAGGGATCTGCCACTGGCACTTGTGTTGATAAGGTGCCAGCTGAGCCTTTCTCTGGGCCTTTCCCTGCTCTCCCAGGCCCTGAGGGTAAACATTCCTGGCATATTTGTCGTGGTCGGCTCAATACAGCATCCTTCAGAAAAGAAAAAAATCAAATAAGGGAAAATCCGGTTCTTCCACTGCTGCCTTGAACGTTCCCTTACACTTCAGCTTTTTAATTCCAGCCCTGAATAACCCTCTTGGTGGGGAGGCTGAAGAGCTGCAGCCCTCACCCAGCTGGGACAGGGCTGGAGGGTGGGCTCTGCTGGTGGGGAGGGGCACAGGGGAACCCCCACCCTGTCCCCTGCTCCTGGCACCCACAGGGACCCGGCTGTCACCCACCCTGGGCATGGGGAGAAAGGAGCTGGAGGTGCAAAGGGTGTCTGTGGGGTTTGTGTGTGGCAGGGACCTGGGAAGGGTGGCACTGGGTGGCCTTACGAGATACCTGGAGAGCAGGGATTGACAAATGAAAGGGGTTTATGCTGCTTGTGTTTATTGAGGTAAGGCAAACGGATCCCAGGGGTGCCCTGGCACCCTGGTGTCAGGTGCTGAGCCCATTGTGGTGGCACTGAACCCGTCACCCTGTGGCTGAGCAGGTGGGTCCAGCACTGCCACCTCATCCCCATTCCATCCCACTGCTCGCTCTCCTCACCTCCCACACTCCTTTTGTGCCCTTTCTTCCACCAAAACCACCACCCTGCACGTTCATCAGTGCTTGTTTTCGAGGTGAGCAGCTGAGCTTCCACCCCAAAGCTCCCCAAGGAATCGCCCTGCCTTGCCACGGGCACTCCCCGGTGCCGCCCGTGCCGCGGCTTGCTGGGAGCCCTCCCGTTCAAAGGACACCTGGCTCAGGGGGCGAGGGCTTCAGAGAGCATTCCCAGCTTGGGAAAAAGCCTCCCAGGCTCTTCCCCAGCTGTTTGGCTCCCCGAGACCCGGGGATGAGGACGGGCTGCTGGCACGTTGCCTCCCCGCCGCGCTCGGTGCCACGGCTGAGGTGCCAGCCCAGCACAGCCAGGGTGGGGTGGGCTGCACACCACGGCTGCCCCCCAGCATTTGGGGTCTGGGACAGCACAAGGGGCTGGAGCAGTGAGGGGGCAGTGGGAAGGGGTGCAGCAAAGCCCATCTCACTGTGGGCAGCTGCCCTGTGCTCCCGGGGCCTGGCGATGCTCACGGTTTTCCCACTCCCACCCCCTCATCACCCCTGAGGAAAGTGATGTTTTTGGAGAAGAATGAAAGGAAAGCCCAGGAACGCTGGCTGTGCTAATTCTGTCAGGGAGCCAAGAAATATGAAGCACCCCTTTGTTTTTTGGAGCAATTATCCTCTGTGATTTGGCTTTTTCTAGCTCTGTGTGTGTAAAACGAGTCATTATATCCCCCCTTATCTGTGGGGGGATCTGCCCTGTGCTCCCACCCCTCTCCTCTCACCCACTCCTGGGCAGTGCTGTCTGTGCCACACTGATGCACCCAGCCCAGCTGCCCCTTGAGCAGCGAGTCAGGAAGGTGCAGAACATCCCTAAAATCACAGAGTCAATCATGGAATGATTGAGGTGCTCTTGGAGCTCCAGGATCCTCCATGGCCAGAGTCCCACCTGTGAGCTGCACGACAGAGCAGGACCATGGCTGCCTGCTCCATGTGCTGCCCTCATCCCACCACTCAGATTGCCAAGCCTCAGGGTTGGGCTTGGGGCTGGCAAAGGTTCTGCAGTGGCCCCAGAGCCTCCCCCTCCTCTGGCTGCCCCTGCACTTGGCTCTTCATCACAGCAGCTCCTTCCACAGCCCCTTCTCGAGCCAAGGGCTCCCTGAGACCCCCTTATCTCTCCACAGGGCTGGCAGGTTTTACGAGGGGCTTTTCTTTAAGGCACAGAGCAAATCTGTTGTGTGTAAAAGCAGAGCCAGGAATGCTGCAGGGCCAGCCCTGCCTGGTGACACAGGTCTGGGGTCCCATCCACAGTGCTGCCACTGTCAAATGTGACGTTGGAAACAACTGCCAGATAAAACATTCCTGGGTTTGCTGGCTGAAGGATTCGAGCAGAGTTCCTGCCTTTCCTCTCAGTGCCCAAAGGGAGCTTATAAAAAAGATGGAGTGACATTTTACATGGATAGAGAGTGACAGGACAAGGCAAACTGTCCTGTTTAAATTAAAAGAGGAGACATTTAGATTGGATGTTAGGAGGAAATCCTTCCCTGTGAGGGTGGGGAGGCCCTGGCACAGGTTGCCCAGAGAAGCTGTGGCTGCCCCATCCCTGGAAGTGTCCAAGGCCAGGTTGGATGGGGCTTGGAGCAACCTGGGCTAGAGGAAGGTGTCCCTTCCTGTGGCAGGGAGTGGAACAAGATGAACCTTAAGATTCCTTCCAACACAAAGCTTTCCATGATTTAACAGCCCCCACATCTGCTCGTCCCCCCCGGAAGGGACTGCAGACCTCCCCGTGCACAGCAGTGGTGGCAGGGAGAAAGCTGGAGTGCTACGTGTGTCCCTGTGCAGGGCTGGAGCAGGGAAGCCACAGCGGGATAAACAGAGCTGAGCTCCTTGGGCTGCCCCACATCCAGCTCCAGGGAACATCCCAGACCCCCCTCCCACATCCCTGCTCCAGCTGCAGCTGCCTCCGGATTGCAGAGGGCCAGTAAACAAGGAGGGGGGCTGTGACAGCCTGGGCTAAACAGGATGTGACCAGAGGGTCCTCTGGCTGTGCCAGGGCCACACGGACACGGAGCTCCTGCAGGGCCTCAGCAATGTGCCAGAGGAGCTGGGAGTGCTGGGGGTGGCAGCACGGAACATCCAGCCATGACACCCTGCTCCTGCAATCCCACACCCAACAGGTGCCCCTTCTGCAGAAGGGAAGGGTCCAGGGAGAGCTGAGAGCCCCTTGCAGGGCCTAAGGGGGCTCCAGGAGAGCTGGAGAGGGACTGGGGACAAGGGATGGAGGGACAGGACACAGGGAATGGCTTCCCAGTGCCAGAGGGTAGGGAGAGATGGGATTGGGAAGGAATTCCTGGCTGGGAGGGTGGGGAGGCCCTGGCACAGGTTGCCAAGAGAAGCTGTGGCTGACCCTGGATCCCTGGAAGTGTCCAAGGCCAGGTTGGATGGAGCTTGGTCCAACCTGGGCTGGTGGAACATGTCCCTGCCCATGGCAGGGGGTTGTAATGGAATGGTCTGTACAGTTCCTTCCAACCCAAACCATTCTGGGATTCCCTGGTTCCACATACAGGTGCTCCATGTTCACTCCACATGCAGCTGGGCTGCTTTGCCTCCATTTCCTCACAATTGCAAAGGAAGGCTGGGAAGCAGCAGCTGCAAAAGTGCTGGTGAAAAACAAGAAACTGTGACTTAAATTTGATTTTCATATCTGTGTGAAGGTTCTTTGTGCAGTGATGGAGCTGGAGATCCTGTGGGAGCATTGATGGGGGCTGCTGCAATTCTGGGAGGATTCAGTGGCAGTTATGCATGAGGCTTTGTCCCAAAAAAGGGGAGGAGGAAAAAATCCCACCTGGAGGAAGCAGTGGAACTCATTTCATATTGTAATGGCTGGGAAGAGCAAAAACCCCTGTCCAGAGCAATGCTGGACTCATGCAAAATCTGGCCAAAAATTAGGCTGCTTGTTTAACGAGCTTCCCACAGGATGAGCACATGAACAGAGGATTTCCAACCCATGGAAGGCGACACAGCAGCACCAGTGGGTGCAGGGGCTCTGGGTGCTCCTCAGCATCTCCCATCTGCCCAAGGCAACTGGGTTTCTTATCAGAAAGGACCTGGCAAAGCCCCGGCTGCTCCAGCTCCAATAAAGGAGCTGTCAGCTCCATGGGATGGGGGTCTCCTGGCAGAGGGCAGCAGGGGACGAGCCAGCTGCTCCCTCTTGGCCCTTCCTCGGGAACATCCTTGCCTGGAGGCTTTAATGGCAAACCCAAATGTGTGTGAGTAGGTGTAAGCCAAGGAGCCCGTGCCAGGTCCTGCTACCTACTTAATACCTGGGGCCTGTGCAGTTGTGAGGATTCCCTGCTGGATAATGAATATTTTTAGCACTCTGCTACAGTTCTTTCAGTGCCTGGAGAGGCCGGTTCCTGGCCGGCCTCCGAAGGCGGCGCTGAGGCTGCTGATGTTATTCCAAGGATGTCTTCCCCTATACAGATCCCAAGGGACTTACAGAATATCCTGATCTCTTTCTCTTTTATAATTTTTTTCCAGCTTTCTCTGATGTAAGCGGAAATAAATCCACTGCTTTGGAAAGAGGGACAAGTGCCGGTGCCGTCGCTGCTCCGGCATCGGGCAGGAGCGCGGACAAAGGGCAGATCTGTCCCTCCTCACCCCCTCCCGAGCCCGGGGCCGAAGGAAAGGTCCATGCTGAGAGCAGAAGGGGGGGTTGGCCCCTACCCTTTGGTCTGTGTGAGGGGCTCCATCTGGAAGCACTAAGGATGGGGGGAAAGCCGAGTTTCCAGTATTGTGTTTGGCTGGGATCTTGTTGTAGCGACTGCTGTTAATGCAAATCCCGTGTTGATTTTCTCCAGCTCGCTTAGCATGGTCACAAGGCAAAAAGAGCAGGGTTTCTCTCCAGCTGGAGCCAGCAGCCAGGGTGGAGGAGGAGGAGGAGGAGGAGAAAGAGGGGAAGGAGGAGGAAAAGGAGGAGGAGGATGAGGGGGCCACGAGGGCATTGGGGTGTCAAAGTCCTCCCCAGCTTGAGGCACAACACTGGGCACTGCAAGGAGGAGCCCACTGGGGGTCTCCTCATGGCCCCTGGACATCCCTTTGGGATATTTCCTGGGCTTTTGAGATTATATTCCCAAAATTCCTGGCAGCTGTGACACCCCCCTGTGCCCTGAGGAAGATCCAGCACTGCCTGAGCTCAGGCTGTGCCCAAGGGAGGATCTGTGAGGTGTGTCCCACACCAGGGCACCCACTCCCTTCACAGGGTCTGCTCTATTTATTGTTCTTAGAAGAGCTCTTTCCTGGCAGTTTCAAGCAGGAATATGGGATGGTTAGTGATTCCTGAAGGGAAGCCTTAAGCATTGGCATGGGCAGCTCATCACCAGCACCCTCAGGCACTCGAGGCAGGATCCGCTTTTCCAAACAAACAGATTAATACCATGGCCCCAAGAGCATCTCCAGTGATATCCCCTGAGTTACTCTCCCCCAGTCCCAGCGGGATGTTTCCTGCTGGCCAGGCTGAGGGGGAGGCCCTGCTGATAACCAGGAGATGCTTTGGGTGGGAGGTGACGGGATCATCGATCCCACACTGCGGAGGGCACACGTGGCAGCCCCAGGGTCACTTCTCACCTTGGGCTGAGCTCTGGAGAACTTCAGCCAGGAATGAGAAAAATCCATGTGACGTGAGGAGTGAGCCCCGACACCTCCTCAGCAGGGGCAGCAGCTGTGGATTCCTGCCCTCCCAGGGACCTGTGTCCATGCCCCTCCCCACACCAAGGGTAGGAACAGGCTCAGCAGGTGACAATTTGGGCAAAAACTGATCCCATTCCAGGTTCTTGAAGTCACTGTGCCTTTGTAATGTGCTAATTCCTGGGCCCTGAGAATAACTGATTCCAGATCCCAGAGCAGTTGTGCAGGAGGATGGTGGATCTTGGCAGCCCTCCCCACCTCCAGCACAGGGAACCTCCAGCTGCAGTGGGAGCACAGCACAGCTCCTGCTGCGGGAGGGAGGGTGGTGGGAAGGGCATCAGCCCCCTGGGATGCTGCAGGGCTCAGATTTGCCAAGCTGGAATGGCCGTGGATGGACACCATATCCCACCTCCTGATCCACCCATGGTGCCACTGGGTGCCCCCCCAGCTCATCCCACCCTATCCCTGGCTGCTGCACGTCCCCCACCACGGGACATCTGCTCCTGCTCTTCCCTCCCCCAGCTCTCCGGGCCGGAGGTGCCGCTTCAGCCTTTCCAAGAGTTCAGGGAGGTCAAAGGCTTTTCCTGATGGCTCTTGCTGTGCTGTGTCTTCCCCACAGTTGCATCAAGGCAAGAGACTCCGTGTTATCCACCCCATCTGACCCTGTGGTGAGCTCATTCCTTGGCTGGGATGTTCCCATCCCAGTTGGATTTATTCACCCATCTGCCGGTCCCACAGCACACGGATCCTGGGAGGTTTGCCTTTGGATCTCCAGGTCCCTCCAGGACCCCTCTGGCCTGAGCACCCCCAGGGTGGGAGGGTGGTACAGCTCCCTGCCCCCTGCCCACACAGCAGTGCCAGGGGTCCCAACACCCCTAAATCCAGGCTCTGCTCGGGCACCCAGGGCAGGGCTCAGAGCCCGAGTGGGGCCCCTGTGCAGGCAGGAGCTTGGCTGGTAAAGGTTGTGCTGGGGCAGAGTCAGACCACGTTTATTTTTTCCTCTAATAAAAAGCTAATAAAGGAGAAAATGAAAAAATAATTTTCTGGAATTTGGCTGTGTCTGCCCAGTTTCCTCTGTCCAGTCCGCAGGGACACGGATGTGCCGGCGCATGAGATGTGGGGCACTGCAGCATGGATACTGCAGGGTTCTGCAACCCCTTCTCCTTTTCCCTTCCCCTTCTGCTTCCACTTCCCCTTTTCCCTTTGTCTTTTCTCTTTCCCTTCCCCCTTTCCTTTTGCTTTTTCTTTTCGTTTTTCTTTTCCCTTTCTCTTTGCCTTTTCCCTTTCCCCTTGCCTTTTCCCTTTTTCCTTTCCCTTTGCTTTCCCCTTTTCCTTTCCTCTCTGCTTCCTATTCTCCTTTTCCTTTGCCTTTCCTCTTTTCCCTTTTCCCCTTCCCCTCCCTTTCCCTTTTTTCCCTTCCGTTCCTGCTTCTTCTTTTATTTCCTCCTTTCTTTTTCTCTCCCCCTTTCCCCTTCCCATCCCCATTCTTCTCCTCATTCCCCTCTCCATTCCCCTTTCAATCTTCTTTTCCCTTCTCCCTTCTCCGTCTCCTTTCCCTTTTCCCCTCCCTCCTGCCACAGGACAGGGTTGGCACATGGTGCCGCAGGGTCCCATCCCACCATCATCCCACCCCTTCCCGCTGCCCGCCCGGTGCCTCCTGCCCTCTCCGCCCTCTCCACAGCCACGTTCACCCCTTGGCAGGGCCCAAGCCCCCCTCGTGCCCCCCTCGCTGTTGTTCTGGGCTCCGAGCACTCCCGGGTGTAAATCCCTGCGCAGAGCCCGTCCCGCGTTATTTATGCTCCCGGAGGGACCCCGCGCACTCTTTTATCCTCCCCTTTAATCCGAACCAGAGAGGGGTTTGGCTGAAACCAGTCTGCAGCGCTCCCCACCCGCCCCCCGCCCAGCCCCACTCTTGGAAGTTCAGATAAGGGGAAGATTTATACTGGTGGGGAGGGGGGGGGTCAAGTGAGAGCTGCTTTTGGGGGTCTTTTGAAGATAAATTTAACTTGTTCTTATCTGGGCTCTGTGCACTCAACCAAATGGGAACGCTGCGGGCTGGGGGGGGCTGGTTTTAATCTTTGGCCCCTTCCACTTTGGGTTCATTACAGGGACATCCATCACTCGGGCCAGGTAAATAGTTCGGGTCCCCAGTGTCACCCAGCGCAGCACTGGGAGCACTGGGGATGCTGGTGGATAACACTGGGCTCCTGCCTGCCCAGAGGAGCCCAAAGCACTGGCTCATCACCTTTTTGGGGTGGTGGGTGGAAATGGGGATTCCAACCCCGTGGGACACTAATCACACCCCCCATGTCTGCTGACAGCCCCGACCCTGTGACTGGGGCTAATGAGCAGGGGTTAATTAGGGACCCATGCGCTCAGGGCCGGGCTCTTGGCGCCAGGGGTTATTAAAGCACTGCCAGCCGGGGGCATGGGGGGTCCCGTTGGTGGGAGGGGGGTTCACAGACCAGCTGTCCAGGAGCTTTGCTCTTACCTTGTCCCAGGCCATGAGGCTGCCTTTGCCTGCAGGGTCTCTGCCTGGATCTCAGTGCAGAAGTGCCCAAAACCTTCAGGGGAGCAGCGCTTGTGGGTGGCCCCAGGTGACACCCCTGAGGCACCTGTGCTCCCCATGGCTGGGCAGAGCATCTAAATGCTTTTTTATTGATTTTTGGGGGGTCTCTTTCACACAGTTTCTTGTGGTACGAAATTTTAGGTAGAAGGTTGAGGGTTTTTACAAGGCAGGGACATGGGTGAGCAAGGAAAGGATGAAGAAAAGAAAGTGTACAGGAAATCTTTCCCTCCTGCCTGACATCTACGAAAAGACAGCCACAGGTTTGTTGTTGCCTGTTCCCATGGGTCCCATCCCTTCCCTGGAGCCTCCCTGGCACCCAGGGCTCCCCAGTCCCAGTGCCATGGGAAGCTGGGGCCCCATCCCAGGAATGGTGGCAGTGCCCAGAGCAGCCACGTGTCACTGCAGAGGCCACTTCCCTCGGCTCCGTGGGATGGTTGTGCCTGACCCGTGACCTCGGGGTCAACAGGTATTAACAACCCACCCCATTCCTGGGGGGAAAACGAGCCCTCAGCCTGGCCAGGAATGCACTGCCTTTGGAGAGGCAAAGAGCATCCCAGGATGGGCACTGCAGCTCCAGAGCCCTCTGCTCCAGGCCCCTCTGAGCCAGGGGCTGGCTGCTGTCACTGATTCCATCACTAATTTATGTCCCAGGGCTTGGGCTGCCAGTGCTGCCTTAATTCACTGGGGGAGGGAGGGCAGGGCCTGGCAGCAGCTGTATATCTGCCAGGGGTTATCTGGGAATCCAGCCCCGTTATCCTGACCCTGGGAAGGGCCCAGGATCATAGCAGCCATGCCCTCCCCTGCCAGGATCTCCCTCACCACCCCCCTGCACTCCAGGCTCGTTGCAGGGGGGGACAGCTCTGAGAAAGGAACATTGGGGAAATGGGGAGGACAAGGGCCCTGGATGAGCATCCTGGGGGCTTTGTTTCCCAACAGGCTTTTCCTGCAGTGTCTTCACTGCCTCTTTGGCACAAGGGCTACTTAATGATGCTCCAACCAGCAAGAAATGGCTAAAACCAGCCACAGGTGTTCAAAGTTAAACAGAAAGGACAAACAGTGAACATGGGAGCTGAGGTAGGAAGGGATGTATTGACTGACTTTCCTAAGGCTGTTCCAGCAGGTCTGGAGTGTGGGTTGGTGTCTCATCCACAGAGCAGTGATGTTTTCTGTGTACTTTGTGCTCTCTGCATGCAGTGGGCCGGGTGAAAGCTCATAGGAGCCATTTCCTCTCCTTCCCACTCCCCCTGGAAGGCGAATGCTGCGGAGCAGCAGCGATCCATCAGGCTGAGGACATGTATTTGGGTTTCAATGGACTGGAAAGGAGGGAGTACCTGCGGAACAGGAGAGGGCGTTTTGCATCTGGCTGTTGAAAGGCCGGGGACCCCGGGGATCTCATGACTTCTCCTGATAAATTGAGGCTCTGTGCTCAGATGCTGTTCAGTGGCAGCCCCTCTCCAGCTGGGAATGGGATGGGGACACCTTCCTGGAGCTCAGCAGGGCATGGCAGGAGCAGGCAGGGAGCAGGGAGAGATGACAAGAGCCACAACACTTTGGGAAAGGCAGAGTCCTTCCTTTGGGAAGGACATGGGAAGCCTGAGCCCTGCTGGAGAGCAGCAGGCACAGCCCTGGAGCTCTTCCAGGAGAGAAGGGATGTGAGTGGCAATGGGAAGGCGAGGCTGAGGGCAGGAACCTGTGGAATGGGAGCTCAAAAGGCTTTTTTTCAGCCCAGAGGAGCTGAGTTTGCCTGGAGGCAAGAGAAAGGAGCAGAAAATAGGGTAGGTCAGGTGTAAGATGTGGCTAAGGGAGGTGAGACTGAGGCAAAGGTAGGGAACAAAGTCCTTCAGCACTTCAGAGGCAGAAACTCTGCCAGGGAATTTGTGCCTCCACAAGAAACCCACAGGCAATAACAGGGAAGTGAAGGTGGGAAGGACACTGCAGAGGAGGGGGAGGGTTCTCTGCCCCAGACTCCTGTGATGGCAATGCCAGGGGCAAGGGGCTGGCACTGCTGAGGAGGGCCCTGAAATCACCAGCACACAGTGACTCCCAAGGACCACCAGCCCCCTCCAGGACTGCTGCAGGATGAACAGCTCAGCTGCCAGACTAAAGATCAGGCTGGGAACTGGCCAAGGAAAAAAATTACTATTAAAAGTGCCGATTCATCAACTTTGTCAGGAGCAGATCAGCACTTTTTGCCTCTTCACTGCAAAAAAAGAGGAAAACCTCCCCAAATTACTGAATGTTTAATTCTTTTCTGTTTCAAAAATCCTGAAATTACAGTTAATGATAGGAAAACATATTAAAAATAAATGATAGTCATGACCAAAACAAAAGCTTGTGAAAATCTGGGGAGAGCACGTTTGGGTTGCCCTGAGCTCCACTCTGCAGATATTTCCCCTTCCCCCGTGTCTTTTTTTGGTTGTTTTTTAAGATGTGGCATCCTCAACAGCCAATGCTGCAGCTGGGGATGGGTTTGGGTAGAGAGGGGTGACAAGAGCCCACCCAGGAGGATGATGAGGATGGGGCTGGGGTGGCAGGCACCCACAAAGGACCCTGGCATGTTGGGTGGGGTGGATGGAGCTGTGAGCCAGGAATTTCACCAGCACCTCCTCACTGACTGCACTCCAACGTTGAACCCGTTTGCTATTCTGCTCCCATGACTTTCCAGAGAGGGATTACAAAGTCCTTGAGGCATAACTAGGTGCTAAAGTTATAATGAATAACTTTTTAATTAAGTTTGTGGTCCCCCAAAAATACCTTGGTGAAAGATGGGAGAGAATCCCGCGGAGGAAATCTCTGCCCTACAAAGAGTGAGGCTGTGTGAGACCTGTAATGGCTCTAGCAAAAGGGCTCTCCCTTGGATAGAAAGTGAGAAAAGATGCCTTAATTGCTAATCCAGAGGAATTCAGAGCAATAGGCACGATGTCCCCTCCCCAGCATGAAGAGGATCTGCAGGGGATTCTCAGAGCGATTAATCTTGGGACAAATTCATTATAAACATAGAGGGGTGAACCCAAAGACTGGAGGCTCCTCTGGAAAAGGGATTTTAGCGGGGGAGAGGAAGCTGAGTGAGGGGTTTGAGCAGCTGCCAGCAGTGACTGCTCTGGGTGACCACGCTGGCCCCAAGGAAGGGCAGTGGTGACATTTCCTGGCTGCTCTGGCATCAGGGATGTGCTGCTCCAAGGGGAAGAGCCCTGATGCAGCTCGTCATCCAGGGGGCTGGAGCAGTGGAGACAATGTTTGGGAAGCTGGTGGAGGCACCACTGGCTGTGCAGGGTGATTGTGGGGCTGTGGGACATCCCTGACAGTGGGACAGAAGTCCCTGATCCCTGCTGTCCCATGCAAGGGAGGGCACGGTGCTGCAGGACCCAACACCAGGCTCCACTGAGGATACCAGGAAAGATGTGCTGGGGGCATGAGGGCAGCAGGGAGGGGGCAGGGAAACTCTGGTGGGAACCTGCTGGGAAATCAGAGAGTCATTTAGGTTGGAAAGGACCTCTAAGACCATTGAGTCCAACCTTTAACCTGGTGCTGCCAAATCAGCCTCTCCTGGCAGCCGTGGGTGCAGCTGTGAGCGCCTGGAGACCTGGGGTGCAGAATGGGGACCCCCAGGCACTGTGAGCCTGTGGTTGGGTAGCAGACAGGGTTGGAAGGCCTGGCAGGAATGGCAGGACAGGCTGGGCAGGCAGGGGCGGCGNGGCAGGGCTGGCAGGGCTGGAAGAGCTGGCAGGGCTGGAAGGACTGGCAGGGCTGGAAGGGCAGGCAGGAATGGCAGGACAGGCTGGGATGGCAGGGCTGGAAGGGCAGGCAGGAATGGCAGGACAGGCTGGGATGGCAGGGCTGGAAGGGTGGGCAGGAACAGCAGGACAGGCAGAGCTGGCAGGGCTGGGGGCATCACCCTTCCTCCCCAGCCCACTCGCTCAGCAGTGGTGACCGGACACCGGAGCAGACCCGGCTGGGGTTTTGTTTTCCCATCTTCCCAGCCAGGCCCAGGGAAGCCCCCGGGGCTCTGACCCGTGTCTGGAAGCACTTGCTCAGCTGGGGCCCGGAGGATGCAGGGCTGGGGAGGGCTGGGGTGAGAGGGGAGCAGGTTGTGTGGTGGGGATGCACGATTTAGCACAGCCACCCTTCCTGTGCTGACACCAACCCGGAGTCGGGACATTCCTACGGCTGCAAAGCCCATCAAAGCTCCCTCACAACTTCAGCCACTGGGGAACTGGGGTGGCCATGCCCTGGCCCCAGGAACCTGTGCAGGCCTCGTGTGGGACCAGCTTTATTTTGGTGCAGAGTTGTGGGATGTTTACACAGCCAGACTTTGCTCCTGAGCTGCTGGATGCTGCTGGGGAGGATGTGGCCACACTGTCCAGTGGCTTCTGGGACTCTGGTGTCCTGGTAAAACCCCATGGGGTATCCCAGTAAAACCCCATGGGGTGTCCCAGGAGAGGACCTGAGTTAAGGACTGTGGGATGCCCTGAAAGTATGGAGGGGTGGGATGTCCCTGCACTGAGGAGGCTCTGGGATATGGGATGTCCCTGCATGGAGGTGTCTTTAGGGGTTGGATGTCCCCACACTGAGGTGGCTCTGGGCATGTGGGATGTCCCCACATACCTCTGGATTTGGACAGTTGTGCTGGGCACTGGCCTCATGCACTGACCCGGGGAGGCTGCAAGTGAGGCTGGGAGGAGCAAAGGTCTTGATCAAAGAGGGGTCACTGTGCAAACACACCCGAGCCCCCCCAGCACTCCCCTCCCCACCCCTGTCTGCCGGGTAATGGTTTTCAGGTGTCCCAGAAGGGGGTCTGGGGGAGGTTCAAAGGGAGAGGTTCAAAGGGAGAGCGTGGGCTCCCCGGGTGGGGGTGACACTCCCGAGGGTGTGCCAGGGCTGGGGAAAGGGTGATGTGAGAGGAGTCTGTGCCCACTGGGGCTGCCAAATGCAGCCCCCCTTCCTTGTGCCAGCCCGAAGGCTGATGTTGAAACCTCCTTTTTGTTAGTCCTGGCATGGAAGAGTTTGGGTGGAGAAAAATTCAAACATGGGAATTTCGGAGGAGTTTTTGCTTTCCCCTATTTCACTCCAAAAACAATGTCCTGTTCCCTGCCCTCCCAGTTTTGATGGAAGACTCTCAAAACACGGGGTTTTCCGTATTTTTTACACGTGGGGGAGGTGTTGGCCGTTTTCTGACCGGTGCCACCTCCCCTTTTACCTCACCCTGGTTATTTGCCTGAGTCACGGTGCCCGTGGAGCTTTGCCAGCGCCGGGGTGGATGTGGTGCCACCACATTATCTCGGCTGAGAGTGTTCCCCGTGCCCCAGGGCGGTGGCCTTGGCATGAGGTGGCAGAACCCACACCAAAAGTGAGAAAAAGGAGGAGATGAAAGTCACTTTATCCCCCGGGAAGAAGAGTCCCCGACCCGGAAAGAAGGGTCCAGAACTGCCTGGGGGATAATGTGGATAACCCGGCTGGATTTGGGGTGCGGCTGGATGGTGCTGGGCTCACTTGCCCGGCAGAGCCTGCGGCATCCCGGGGCGATGGGGCTGCTCCGGGAGCAAACACCTGCGGGGCCGGGCACAGGGAACACAAAGGTGAGGGGTGGGATGGAGGGCGAGGGGCTCGGAGGGTCACCCGGCTCCTTATCTCCCGCACTGTTTGCTCCAAGATTAACCAGAGCCTGCAAGATGCGAAAGTCCAAGGAAAAGCAGGGCTGGGTCGGGATGGTCGGGGGCCTCTCCCCCTTCCCACGGCGGGATGGCCGGGCACTCCAGGAGGGAGGGCGTTTAAAGTCCAGGCGATTGCTGGGTGATTTACGACTCATTATTCTCCAGTGCAAGAGCTGGTTAATGAGCAATGAGGGCTGGGGCANCTGGAAAGGCCATTCCCAGCCCCCTCAACACAGGGACAGGGACAATAACTCCTGGACCTTTTCCATCCTTGGTACAGCCCCTGCCACCTTCAGCTGTTCCTCCACCACTTTCCAGTCACTCCAGTCATCACGAGCCCATTTGTCTGATAATCTGGGACCTGCATTTATCTCGTGCTTTTGTTGTAAGTGATAACACTTCCCATCCTGCTGACTCCACCAATTTGTTTGGAATGGGGTGGACAGGGGGCAAGAGGCACTCCCCTCCCCAAACCTGGCCTAAACCAGCTGGATTATGGCAGAACCTGGGTGAGAGGGGAGCAGCTCTGCTTAGCTCCGTGTTCCCAAACAGCCGCTTATTTCTGCCTGGGGAGGGGGTCTCCCTGCAAATCTGGGTGCTGGAGCAGTGAGGGTGGAAGAAGAGCACTGCCTGCACCCCGTGGCCTCGGGGCTTTGCCTGCTGGGAGCTGCCTCTGACCTGCCCTTCCCAAATCGGGCACAGAGCAGCATAAACATTAACAGATGAAAACCCCCATAACTAAACCCCAGGGGAAGGAGGGAGGGGTTGGAAAGGTGAGCCAGGCTGGCCATACCTCTTGGCAATGCCTTGGGAGGGTGCCACAGGGAATGGCTGTGCCTGCACCCTGCCCTGGGGATATGCACCCATGCCAATCCTTGCTTGGTGCCTGGAGCATCCCAAATCCCTGCCAAACCCAAAGCAGGAACGGGGCCAAGCAGCCCCTGCCTGACCCTGGCCCTCCTGCAGACCCAGCCTGCCTGGATGGGCTGTTCTGGGGCTCCCCCCATTCCAGGGGTGTTCCCAAAGATTTCATTCCTGCCTGGAGCAGCCCCTCAGCCCAGCCTGGCCCAGCAGGGTGACAGGCAGGGTCTGGGCTCCTCGGGCAGGGGGCGGATGGTCTGTGCCCCCGGGGTCAGGGACCACCATCAATCAGTGCCCGAGGGGGGCTCTGCAGCTCCCAGAGCCCGGGGCCATGTGCTGCCCACAGGTCACGGGCTGTGGGCAAAGGGCACTGCCTGGGGCTCCGTGTTTGCTCTGGGAAGTGGCTCTGGAATAACAGCCCCTGCCCAGCTCACCCCCTCAGCCCTCCCCTGGGGGGTGTCTGTGTGGGGGACGCAGAGGTGATGACAGCCCCACATCTCCCACCCTGCAGTGGGACCAGCTGGGTGCCACTTGTGCTGTGAGGTGTTTCCAGCCCCCCCTGGGTGCAGGTGCTGCCCTTCCCATCACAGGAGCCATGGACCAGCCAGGGAGGGCTTCCCTACCTGGGGGCTGCCAGCATGGGATGCTCTGCTGAAGGTGTGGGATGCCCTCCTGACAGGAGTGTTCTCCTGCCTGCATGGGATGCTCTCAGCCCGTGTGGGATGCACTCTGCCTGCCCAGCAGGGCTTGTAGGGCACGAGCTGCTTATGTAGAGGCCAATCATACACTCCTGTCTTTCCCTTGAAACCACGATTTCATTGCAGCAGTTTTCAGCTCAAAGGTCAGCACAAAACCCCAGCTTAATTCCAGGTCTCAGCTGCTGCATCCCCAGCCCTGCAACAAGGACCAAAGAGTCTGTCTGAGCCACCAGGGTGTCAGTGGTGACACCAGAGCTGCATCCACCACGCTCTGCTGTGGGCAGCAAGTGGCTGGTCCAGGGAGAGGGAGCCCCGGCAAAGCCCAAATCCCATGATCCAAGCAAGCTGGAGGAGGCAGCCAACTCCTCCCTCCAAATCCCTCCTGTTTTGTCTGTGCTACAGCTGTAGGGAATGAACAGAAAGTGGTGGAGAAGGGACACAGGGTCCAAATCTAATTTAAGTCAGCACATTAGGCCAGGGGATTATTTGGCTCAGGGAGTGTTGGCTGCAAACAGGATCCCAGGAAAACACTCGGCATGGGATGCTGGGAAGAGCTACTGTTCCCCAGGCCAGGGTATGATATGCTGTAATTAATATCAGTGAGGAATTAGGAAGGATTTGGAGACAAAATGGCCTGAGATTAAGTTAAACAGCAACGTGATCTCAGCTTTGTTAGAAATCCACTCCCTAAAGGGCCAGTGACTTCTCACAGCAGCGGGGCTGGGTGACCACCAGGAACTGTCCCCCTGTCCCTGCTTTCCCAGGTAGCACAGGGACTGTGCACAGCCCAGGGACCCCCCTTCCTCCTGCACCCACAGCCTGAGGCACGGCCTGCAGCGTGGGGCTCTGGGCAGGGCTCAGAGCTCCTCACACACACTGCAGCTTTTCTTAGTAGCCCATCTTAAGTCCCCTCTGACAGGGCCAGAGGAATCCTCTCTGCCTCCCCAGGGATCGGATGTCAAGGGAATTAAGGAAGAACAGGATCCAAATCCTCCAGTTCCTCTCTAAGCCGCCTCTTATGCAATCAGGTGCCTCCAGGTCGGTCCCTGACCCCTCCTGTCCCCAGCCCGGGGTGTCACACCCCACCCTGGCCCTGTGTCAGGTGACAGCTTGGATCAGGAGAGTGGCTCTTTTTTGGGATCAGAGAGATGATGCTGCTTTTGGGGTCCTTTGGGCTATTTTACAGCCCAGGGGGTTATTGGCTGCAGAAAGCCCAGACTGCAGGTCCAGCAGCAGGAGAAGAGGAGGAGAAGGAGGAGGAGCAGGATGGGGAGGAGGAAAGTGGCAACTGGGGCTACTTTGCCCAGAGAAATCACTGTGTTTGACCCATCCACGCTTTGAGATTGCTGTGACCCTCTTGGCTGCAGAATTAGCCTGGGACAGGAGGAGAGGCACTTTCTGCTGCTGCAGCCCTTGGTCCTGCTCGTGCTCCTGGGGCATCACAACCCAAATTCCTGCGAGATGGGGCTGCAGGACCAGTTTCCACATCTTGCCCAGGACCTGTTTCCACATCTTGCCCCTTGCCCCTGCACATGTGCTCTCCCCACTACCAGCAGCCCCAGCCCCAGCATTCCCTCCCCTGGATTCCCTGGCTTCTCCCTTGGCACACTCGCTGCCCAGCTTGGCCCGGGCTCTCCTCCCCTGTGCCAAAGTCAACAGGGCCCTGGCCCAGCCAGTCCCAGTGCTGCCATTCCCCCCAGCCCATCGACAGGTAGGAAATAAATAATGTTGGAGAGATAAAGTGAGCAAACACGGCCTCGCTGCTGCACTCCAGACAGTGTTTGCAGAGCAGGTGGGTCCCTCCTGCCTGGGGTGAGTCAGTGGCTGCACAGGGTGGGGCTGGGGCAGGGGGACGGTGCCCAGGGGAGCTCCCCAAAGCTGGCACTGGGGCTGCAGCACCTGCTTTTCACCAGCTCTGCTCCTCTGTGCCCGTAAAGGGGCACCTGGTCCCTTCTGCCCCGTGATGGGCACCCATGGATCCACTCAGAGCAGGAATTGCCCCCTCAGCAGACCCTGCTCCTCCTCTCTGTGGGTCACCCAGAGTGGGTGTCATGAGCTTTGGGTGGTTCCCCAGCACCCTGAGAATTGCCTGGGAGGTCACAGAATCGTGGAATGGTGATTCAGTTCCAACCCCTGCCATGCCAGGGACACCTTTCACTAGCCCAGGTTGCTCCAACCTGGCCTTGAACACTTCCAGATGCTCCCCCAGTGCAAGGTGATGCTTGGTTTGATGGTGCTGAGTTCTTTGAACCAGGAATTCAGTTTCCAGGACATCCAAGGGGCTTGTGAGAAGCCCAGGGCACCTCCAGGGACCTCAGCGGGGCTGCCCATGGTGGTCCCACAGCATCAGGAGCAGCGAGAGCAGCTGGTGTGGCTGGGAGGTGTCCCACACCTCTGCTCCCCATCCACATGTCAGGATGGCTCAGAGGGTGGGGATGGCAAAGGAAGAGCATCCTGACTCCCATCCTGACTCCCATCCTGACCCCCATCCTGACCTCCCTCCACCCTGACTTGGGCTGTGCAGAGAGGTTGGCATCCCACGGGCACACTGCAAAAATCAAAGTGCTTGGGAAAACTCTCACAGAACAGGACTGAATTCCTACAAAAGCATTTGGGAAATCTCTGGAAACATCCTGCAGTGCAAATGAAAAAGTCCTGGAAAGCACAAAGGAAATTTTTAGGAAACACCAGGAAAATTCCTAGAAAGGTCCTTGTCTGAGGAATTTCTAGAAAATAGTGGACAAGTCTGAGAGAAGTCCTACAGGAGGATTTCCTGGCTGGGAAAGTTTATTCAAAGTATTTTCAGAATTTTGTATCTATTCTAGACTGAGGAATTTCTTGAGAGCCCTTGGGGCAGTCTTGGAATTCACTGGGATGCTTCTGGACAAGTAGTCAATAAGGAAATACCAGAAAACTCCCAAAAGACAGAAACCTCACTGGAAAAATGGAAAATTCCGGGGAAGTTTCCAGATGGAGGAAGGTCAATGAAGCTCTAGGGCATTCCTTGAAAATGTTTCAGACTGGGGAAGTCTTATGAAGCCCTTGAACATTCCTGGAAATGTTCTAGGCACAAGTCTTAGCAAGACCTGTGAAAAATGTAGAAAGGTTTTAAACCAGATTTCTCGGGGTATAGAAAATTCTTAGGAAACTTTGGCACTGCAAGAAAGGATCAAGATGAAGGATTTATGATTTATCCCCAAATTCATAGGAAAAAACCTACAGGAACTGTTGTCATGTGGATCCCTAGAAAGCTCCAGAAATTTCCCAGGAGGTTCCAGGTGAAGGATTCCGACCTGGTGCCCATCCTGACCCTCTTTACTCCTCTTTTCCTCATGGAAAGCTGCTCAGGACTCGTGGGATGTGACTTTGCTGTCTCACAGACCCCGACGTGTTGTTTGATTGCGACGGGCAAACACGACATGGCACTTCAAAGGGTCCTGCTGGGGCTGCACCATCTGCTGCTTCCAGGAGCTGGGAACACTGCTGGGCCAGGCTCATCCCTGGGCTGGGCTCATCCCTGGGCCAGGGCCAGGCTCATCCCTGGGCCAGGATCATCCCTGGGCTGGGCTCAGCAGCACAGCCCAAGTCCTGGCAGGATTTACCTGGAGCTGACCCTGGTTTTGCTCTCGGGTGCTGAGCTGACCCAGGGAGCTGATGACAGGGGGGTTGGAGTCTCTGCTGGTGACAAGTCCCACAAGTCACTGAGACCACTTCCCACTCTGTGGGAAAAGCATCAAAGCTGTTTTACAAGGATTGCATTGTCTATTTTTCCACTCACTCCTTTGTAACCCTCTATGGATTTAGGTTGCTTGCATCTTCGTCCCCTTTTCCAGGCTGTGGAATTTTAACTGTGGTATTTTAACTCCCTCCATACAAGCACTATCCCAAACCTTGGAATCAACGTTACCCCCACTCCTCCTTTCCTGGTGTGAATCCACCGGAGCCAAGGGGCAGGAGCTCCGCAGCAACAGATGAAGGAAGAAAAGGACATTTTCTCTTTTGTTCTCTCTTCTGGCTCTAAGAGTCCTTAATATTCCACTTGCCTTTTCTGACTCCCACTAATGGTTGAAAGGATGTCTTCAAAGAGCTCTCGGCAGCGGCTCCGGGATCCCTTTAAAGACCAGTAATTGCCAACACGGAGCCGCCGCCGTGTACGGACGGGGGGAATGCTTTTCATGTTCATTACTGTGCAATTATGAGCAGGGAAGTTCATCTGCCATTTTACTGCTCTGTTCTGCACCATCATTACATTCCCTGCAGCTCCCCAGTGCCAGGTCGGCTGCCTGAGTCATTGGAGTCAAGTTGGAGCTCAGTGTTGGGTTGTCTCTTCCCTCTCTGGGGTCATTGTGGGGGCACCAGAGAAGGTCCCTGGCCAGACTGCTGTGGGACCTTGTTGAAAGTCCCCTCTGTTGCAGAAACAGGCTGTTCACCCCAAATCCTGCTGTCCTTAGCCAGTGATGAACACGCAAGACCTTCCGATTTGACCAGGGCAGCCCTCTTGCCTCACCAGACTCACCTGAGCGACCTTGTGGAGGACTTTTAGAAACCCCAAATGTTGCAACTTCTGTGCTCAAAGCCTCTTCCAGGAGCTGAGCTCAATTACTCTAATTGAGCTCCTGTTCCAGCAGGGCTGGTGTGGGCAGACCAGGCCTGGCCTCGCCCTGGCCCCAGGACCTGGTGCTCATCCCTCTTCCCTCCTGGAGCATCCCAACCTGGAGACTTGGCAGGTTTCTGTCCCAGCCAGTGCCTGAGCTGAGTGACCTGGAAAATCATGTACAGCTTCCGCCCAGCCATGAGCAGTTGGGTTGTCCAGGACAGATGATCCTTAGAATGGTGGAATAGCTGAGGTTGGAAAAGCCCTCCAAGACCAGGGAGACCAACCATTCCCCCAGCACTGCCAAGGCCAGCACTAACACATGTCCCCAAGTGCCACATCCACACGACTTTTAAATCCCTCCAGGGGTGGGGACTTCACCACTGCCTTGTGCAGCTGTGCCAGGGCCGGAGAACCCTTTCCATGAGATGTTTTCCCAATATCCAACCTAAACCTCCCCTGGCACAACTTGAGGCCATTTCCTCTCATCTGTCATTTGTTACCTAGGAGAAAACCCTCACCTGGCTCCCCCCTCCTGTCAGGGAGTTGCAGAGCCAGAAGGTCCCCCCTGAGCCTCCTTTTCTCCAGGCTGAGCCCCCCCAGCTCCCTCAGCTGCTCCTGCTGCTCCAGCCCCTTCCCAGCTCCATTCCCTTCTCTTTCTGCACTCCAGCCCCTCAATGCAGCAGCACAAGAACAGCAGAAGGTAGAGGAAGGTAAAGGGCGATTTGGGAAAAGCTCCCTGGGCTTGACAAAGGCTCTGAGATGCTGTTGATGCTCCCCACTCCTTCAGCCAACACCCCCCGAGGTCGGACAGCTGGGAGGGAGGGGGCAGCCAAAGGGCCTCTTTCTATCCAATTTTTCTCCCTTCTTGAGTGAGGAGCTCGACAGAAATTGGCTTAAAGTAAACAGAGGAGTCCTCAGGATGGGCTGGGCAGGGCTGGCAGGAGCTGCTGAGGTTGGCGCTGCCGCGGACAGGGAGGATGAGGCGTGGGATAGTTCCCAGCATCCATAGGATGTTAGTTTTCGGACTTCATCAATAAGACTCTTCTCCTGCACCTCCCCAAAATGTTTATGGAAGAGATACAGGAAGGGAGGAAGATCAAACCTGCTCCAGCGAGGCCTTTCTGGCTTTATCTGTGCTTTATGAGGTGACCAGACCTTGGCGGCTCCGTTTTAACTTGTTTTGATCTGGCTGTGCTTTATGACTATTATTCTGAAATGTTTTGACAGGCACAGGCCTCACCCCTCTGGGCTCCTCTGCATCCCCCCTCCACAGGGAGTCCAGGACCACGCTCCCCATCCAGGCTGGGAAAGCACTCCCAGAGCCCGGATTTTCCATAAGAAAGGCACAATGCAGAGGGAGCTGTGGGGGAGATGGTACCAGCCCTGAGGATGCTGGAACCACATTCACCTGGGGTGACTTGCCTTGCTCAGGGCCCTTTGTCTGCTCCAAGTGTTTACAGCCTTTGTCTTCATGGTGCTTGTTGTTGTGGGGCTTTCCGAACTTTGGGAGTGGTTTTCCAACAGAAATTTGGGTTGTCAAGTTGGGCTTTTATTTTTTCCCCCCAAAACTGTCTTTTGTTTGCACATGTTCCATACTTTTAGTTAAAAAAAAACCAAACCAACCAGCTGCAAACCACATTTCTGGGAGGATAATTCCTTTGTGTTTGCAGTGGAAATGGGAATGTTCCAATAACCATTCTTGGTTTTGTTTAATTCTTTTGTTGGACAATACTTGGAGCTGCTGGCTGGATTTGGAGACAGGTCACATGTGCCCATTCACAGGGACAAGGGATGAGCTGTACTGGGCTCTGCCAAGGCTGAGGGAGCTGCTGGGACATCCCTGAGGATCAGTGGCATCACCTTCCCCACCTCCTATTTAAAGTCCCTCCAACCAGGTCTCCAGCTCAGAGGGTGGATTCCCCAGGGGCTGGAGCCATGGGGGAAATAATCATGGAATCGCAGAATGGTCTGGATTGGAAGGACTTTAAATTCCATCTTATTCCACCTCCTGCTGTGGGCAGAGACACCTTTCACTATCCCAGGTTGCTCCAAGCCCCATCCAACCTGGCCTTGGACACTTCCAGGGATCCAGGGGCAGCCACAGCTTCTCTGGGCAACCTGTGCCAGGGCCTCCCCACCCTCACAGCCAACAATTCCTTCCTAATATCCCATCTCTCCCTGCCCTCTGGCAGTGGGAAGCCATTCCCTGTGTCCTGTCCCTCCATCCCTTGTCCCCAGTCCCTCTCCAGCTCTCCTGGAGCCCCTTTAGGCCCTGAAAGGGGTTCTCAGCTCTCCTGGATCCTTCTCTTCTCCAGGGGAACCCCCCCAGCTCTCCCAGCCTGGCTCCAGAGCAGAGGGGCTCCAGCCCTGGAGCATCTCCATGGGCTCCTCTGGACTCTCTCCAGCAGGTCCAGGTCTCTGTGCTGCTGTTCCCAGGGCTGGAGCAGCTCTGCAAGGGGGTCTCA